>CM056579.1:8573339-8718339 GCA_029721435.1 Gymnothorax reevesii | reverse complement strand
CGTCCAGATTAATGATTGTCGCCGTACCGAAATGTACCGTACGGTACCGGCGTGGTCTCGGAGTGAATCTATTGCTCAGTCCCTCGGAGAAGTTGCATGTCGCGATTGCAACTATCAAAGCAAATTCAACCAATCCACGCAAAAAATAAAAATAAAAAAAATAAATACATAAATACAAATTAAAAATAAATAATAATAATAATAAATCGGCAAGACATTGCAACTTTCATTGCAACTTTTTGAAAAAGTTACCGCAAAAAATCAAAAAACAATAAAAAAAGCCGGGAAAATCCTGGAAGGATTGTTGGTCAATTATGCGAATGATTGCGTGCAAGTCAGGGTTAGTAATTGTTTTAAAGGGGAGCTCTGGGCCCCACCAATCTTTAGTCCTAGAGACACCCCTGGTCTGTATTTGTGTGTACTTGAATGAATTTGTGTTTGCATGTATATGTACAAATGTGTGTATGCCTGTGTGTGAATGTAAATATGTGTGTTTGTGAATGTGTGCATGCGTGTGTGTGTGTGTGTGTGTGTGTGTGTGCATGTATGTGTTTGTTCACGTGTAGGTGTGCGAGAGTGAATGGTATGAGTGCATGTAATTGTGATATTGCTGTATTTGTCGACAGGCATAATGATCACAGCCCTCGAGGGCGGAGAGCTGCTGGTTTTCAGGTGCGTGCAGAGTCTGGCGGATCCGCAGTGCTGATTTGCTGGTTCATTATTCAGTCAGGGCTTAAATTTGAGGGCCAGATTTGAGGATCCATTCTGTCAGAGAGCAGAGATTGCCCAAACCACTCCCCCCCAGGAAACCACACCCACATCAGCCACGCCTCCCCCAGCTGGTAACTGAACTGGCAGTGACTGCTGCGGTATCATGTTCCTGTATTAATAACCCACATATCCTCTTCCAGCATGTAAACCAATCATTGTCCTGTCACACTTCTACAGTGAAACTCTGAATATAACACACACTCACACATGCACACACTCACATGCACGCCTGCACTCTCATAGAATGACTAACACGCACGCAGTCTCATGCACTGACTATCGCACACGCAGTCTCACGCACTGACTTACACACACGCAGTCTCACGCACTGACTAACACACACGCAGTCGCACGCACTGACTAACACACACGCAGTCTCACGCACTGACTAACACACACGCAGTCTCACGCACTGACTAACACGCACGCAGTCTCATGCACTGACTATCGCACACGCAGTCTCACGCACTGACTTACACACACGCAGTCTCACGCACTGACTAACACACACACAGTCGCACGCACTGACTGACACACACGCAGTCTCACGCACTGACTAACACACACACAGTCGCACGCACTGACTAACACACACGCAGTCTCACGCACTGACTAACACACACGCAGTCTCACGCACTGACTAACACACACCCTGTCTCACGCACTGACTGACATACACATACACACGCACACACACACACACACACACACACACACACAAACACACACACACTTCTGAGTGCTTGTTTGTTGCACGACCCTGAGTTCACAGCACAATAATCCATGATGGGATTGTGTGTTTTTTGATGGCTGTGACTATTGATTTCTATGCTCATTACAGCAGCTAATTCTAGTAACTGACATGTTTCTGATCAAACCATGTCCACAGACCCTGGTTCACCAGTCTCTGTTCTATCTGTCAAAAATGCTGCCACTCCATGCTGATCCATCTGACCCAGAGAGCTGTCTGTGCCAAAACCAGCACTGACCCCCTGGATAGTGGACAAGAGTTTAAGCTTGTTCACGTAGACTCTTGAGACGGGAGGTGAACATGTGAAACAAAGATGTCTGTCAACATAGGACCAGGCATCTCAACTTTTATTCAGCTTTCGCCAAACAGATTGGATGATGACACATTTGGTGTGAACAGCCCGTCTTGACTTGCCCAAAGATACAACTCTGATGATGAAACACAAATTATTGTTGTAGAAGAGCAATAATTCAACAAACTGTACAGTAATGGGTTACTGTGACAGAGACCCTACACGCGACATTACTGAGATGTGGTCATGGTGTGCCAGGTCTGGGGCACGATGGGAGCTCGCCTGAGAGACAGCTCGCCTGAGAGAAAGCACATCTGAGAAAAAGCACACCTGAGGGACAGCTCACCTGAGAGACAGAACACCTGCGAGACAGCACACTCGGGAGAGAGCTCACCTGAGAGACAGCCCACCTGAGCGACAGCACACACTTGCGAGACAGCACACCTGAGAGGCAGCACACCTGCAAGACAGTACATCTAAGAAACTGCACACCCAGGAGGGAGCTCACCTGGGAGACGGCACACCCGGGAGATCTCACCTGAGAGACAACACACCCAGGAGACACACCCAACTCACCATCTCCATCATCATCATTAACACCTTCATCCTCACCACCTCCATCATCATCATCATTAACGCCTTCATCCTCACCATCTCCATCATTATCATCATTAACACCTTCATCCTCACCGTCTCCATCATCATCATTAACACCTTCATCCTCACCATCTCCATCATTATCATCATTAACACCTTCATCCTCACTGTCTCCATCATCATCATTAACACCTTCATCCTCACCGTCTCCATCATCATCATCATTAACACCTTCATCCTCACCGTCTCCATCATCATCATTAACACCTTCATCCTCACCGTCTCCATCATCATCATCATTAACACCTTCATCCTCACTGTCTCCATCATCATCATCATTAACGCCTTCATCCTCACCATCTCCATCATTCTCATCATTAACACCTTCATCCTCACCGTCTCCATCATCATCATCATTAACACCTTCATCCTCACCGTCTCCATCATCATCATCATTAACACCTTCATCCTCACCATCCCCATCATCATCATCATCATTAACACCTTCATCCTCACCATCTCCATCATCATCATCATCATTAACACCTTCATCCTCTCCATCTCCCTCATCCTCTTTAACACCTTCATCCTCACCATCTCCATCATCATCATCATCATTAACACCTTCATCCTCACCATCTCCATCATCATCATCATCATTAACACCTTCATCCTCACCATCTCCATCATCATCATCATCATTACCACCTTCATCCTCACCATCTCCATCATCATCATCATCATTAACACCTTCATCCTCACCGTCTCCATCATCATCATCATTAACACCTTCATCCTCACCATCTCCATCATCATCATTAACACCTTCATCCTCACCATCTCCATCATCATCATCATTAACACTTTCATCCTCACCATCTCCATCATCATCATCATTAACACCTTCATCCTCACCATCTCCATCATCATCATTAACACCTTCATCCTCACCATCTCCATCATCATCATCATTAACACTTTCATCCTCACCGTCTCCATCATCATCATTAACACCTTCATCCTCACCATCTCCATCATCATCATCATCATTAACACCTTCATCCTCACCATCTCCATCATCATCATCATCATTAACACCTTCATCCTCACCATCTCCATCATCATCATCATCATTAACACCTTCATCCTCACCATCTCCATCATCATCATTAACACCTTCATCCTCACCATCTCCATCATCATCATCATTAACACCTTCATCCTCACCATCTCCATCATCATCCTCATTAACCCCTTCATCCTCACCAACTCCTTCATCATCATCATCATTAACACCTTCATACTCCCCATCTCCATCATCATCATCATCATTAACACCTTCATCCTCACCACCTCCATCATCATCATTAACACCTTCATCCTCACCATCTCCATCATCATCATCATTAACAACTTCATCCTCACCGTCTCCATCATCATCATCATTAACACCTTCATCCTCACCGTCTCCATCATCATCATCATTAACACCTTCATCTGCACCATCTCCATCATCATCATCATTAACACCTTCATCCTCACCATCTCCATCATCATCATCATCATTAACACCTTCATCCTCACCATCTCCATCATCATCATCATCATTAACACCTTCATGCTCACCATCTCCATCATCATCATCATCATTAACACCTTCATCCTCACCACCTCCATCATCATCATCATGAACACCTTCATCCTCACCATCTCCATCATCATCATCATTAACAACTTCATCCTCACCGTCTCCATCATCATCATTAACACCTTCATCCTCACCATCTCCATCATCATCATCATTAACACCTTCATCCTCACCGTCTCCATCATCATCATCATTAACACCTTCATCCTCACCATCTCCATCATCATCATTAACACCTTCATCCTCACCGTCTCCATCATCATCATCATTAACACCTTCATCCTCACCATCTCCATCATCATCATCATTAACACCTTCATCCTCACCGTCTCCATCATCATCATCATTAACACCTTCATCCTCACCATCTCCATCATCATCATCATCATTAACACCTTCATACTCACCATCTCCATCATCATCATCATCATTAACACCTTCATCCTCACCACCTCCATCATCATCATTAACACCTTCATCCTCACCATCTCCATCATCATCATCATTAACACCTTCATCCTCACCGTCTCCATCATCATCATCATTAACACCTTCATCCTCACCATCTCCATCATCATCATTAACACCTTCATCCTCACCATCTCCATCATCATCATCATTAACACCTTCATCCTCACCATCTCCATCATCATCATCATTAACCCTTTCATCCTCACCGTCTCCATCATCATCATTACCACCTTCATCCTCACCACCTCCATCATCATCATCATTAACACCTTCATCCTCACCATCTCCATCATCATCATCATTAACACCTTCCTCCTCACCATCATCATCATCATCATTAACACCTTCATCCTCACCACCTCCATCATCATCATCATTAACACCTTCATCCTCACCATCTCCATCATCATCATCATTAACACCTTCATCCTCACCATCATCATCATCATCATTAACACCTTCATCCTCACCATCTCCATCATCATCATCATTAACACTTTCATCCTCACCATCTCCATCATCATCATCATTAACACCTTCATCCTCACCATCATCATCATCATCATTAACACCTTCATCCTCACCATCTCCATCATCATCATCATTAACACCTTCATCCTCACCATCATCATCATCATCATTTACACCTTCATCCTCACCATCATCATCATCATCATTAACACCTTCATCCTCACCATCATCATCATCATCATTAACACCTTCATCCTCACCATCATCATCATCATCATTAACACCTTCATCCTCACCATTATCATCATCATCATTACCACCTTCCTCCCCACCATTTCCATCATCATCATTAACACCTTCTTCCTCACCATCTCCATCATCATCATCATTAACACCTTCATCCTCACCATCTCCATCATCATCATCATTAACACCTTCATCCTCACCGTCTCCATCATCATCATCATTTACACCTTCATCCTCACCGTCTCCATCATCATCATCATTAACACCTTCATCCTCACCGTCTCCATCATCATCATCATTAACACCTTCATCCTCACCACCTCCATCATCATCATCATTAAAACCTTCATCCTCATCGTCTCCATCATCATCATCATTGTCACTCGCGGGTCCCAGAGATTCTAAAATGGTTCCTCTCGGCACCCTGCTCCCCCACCCCTGACATTCTCTTTCAGTCTTATTTTTAGCTGCTGTCACCAACCCCTGAAATCTCAATATGGCAAAGGAATCTCCCTCCCTCCCTCTTCCCTCCGCACGAGGCCTGCTTTTGAAGGCCCCCTCAGTGCAGACCACAGCTCGTTCTCTCGCTCGCTCACTCGCTCACTCGCTCACTCCCTCTTGTACCGACTCTTATAACGTGGGGCTGGGACTCTACTGCTTGACCTGGGACCTCCAGCCGCTGAGGGGGTCTGTCTATTGCTCTGGTTTTGGGGTGAGGGATCATGAAGTGGAGCTCGGTGCTTCTGTGGGCCCTGCTCTCTTTAGCAGGGCTGTCCTGGGCTGAGAAGGGGCTGGATTTCCCCGAATACGATGGGAAGGACCGCGTCCATGAACTCAACTCCAAAAACTTCAAGTCAGTGATGAAGAAGTACGACGTTATGGTGATCTACTACCACCAGCATGTTGGAGACAGTCGGCTGAGCAAGAAGCAGTTTGAGATGGAGGAGCTGGCCCTGGAGGTGGGTTCGGTCATTCATGGCCATTATTACTGATGTCTCATGGAGGGAGCAGACAGGTCGTCACAGTTTATTTGGGGTAAATGGGATGACTGCAGAGCTGGCCGGGCAGGCGTCACTCGGGGGAGACAGAGGACATGTGCAGCCGCTGCGGGCGCTGAAGGTCAGGGGGGAGAGAGTGTCGGGGAGGGGGTTGGAGAGGCCCTGAGCTTGGAGGGTCCAGTGAGGCTCTGTAAAACATAAAAACATGGCTGTGGAGAAGGTGCGGGGGGGGGGGGGGGGGGGGGGGTCGGTAAACGGGACATGGGGAACCAGGGGCAAGAAATTTCCAAATTTCTTATGTTCGTCGAGCCAACACACACATACACACACACACACACACACATCACACACGCATACACACACAAACACGCATACATGCACAATCACACACATGCACACACACACACACACACATATGCACACACACACACACAAACATGCGTACATGCACAATCACACACATGCACACACACCCACACACACACACACACACACAGAAACAGGCGTACATGCACAATCACACACATGCACACTTGTTCTCTTGTGCGTGAAGTTGAAGATTATCACTGAAGCTTGTGACTTTGTTCAGCATTGCATGTTTGTGTGCGTTGATTGTGTATGTTTGTGCATATGGGAGCATGTGAGTGGAACTGTGTGTATGTGTGTGTGCGTGTGTATGTGTGTTTATTTGTGTGTGTGTATATGTATGCATGCGTGTGTGTTTGTGTGTGTGTATGTATGCATGTGTGTGCACGTGTGTGTGTGTGTGGTGGGTGAAAGTCTCGATGTAACAGCAATGACAGTGTTCTCTAACTGACTAACATTAGATGTTATTCTGAAATGTTATCACGTGACACTGTGTGTGTCCCCGGTGTGAGAAAAGGCTGAACCCTTCGTGTGCCCCCTGTGTTTGTGTGTAGTAATGGCATGTGCATAACTATGTGTAGCTTTTATGTGTAATAGTGAGTAACTTTTGTACTGTATGTTTGCGTGGACTTGAGGTCTGTGCACTTGGGAATAATTGTAGTTTGTGCATTTTTGCGTAAGTGTTACATGTGTTTGTGTTTAATTATGATGTGTGTTTATTTATTTTATTGTAAAATTTTTTTAAATGAATTTGGCATTTGCGGTTTGACCCAAACCTGGAATGTCCAGTCAGACGTTCTCCCGCTTCTGCATGACGCCTGTCACCATCTTGGAAGAGCAGACATTTTTTTTTTTCTTTTTTTTCCAAAACGCTGCAGTTCAGCTGCTGCTTGGTTGCACTTGTGGTTATAGCCCAGCCAACAAGGGCGCCCACATCACCAGTCGGACGTGTATCGAGTAATAAGTCATGTGAACCCATATCTCTCCCAGGTTCCTGAGCAGCACAGAGCTGCACTGGTTTGACCAGACCATGGCGCTCAGCCGAACGCCGTATGGTTTGACCAGACCATGGCGCTCAGCCGAATGCCGTAAGCAGATCTTTTCCTCCAGTGAATAACTCAGCAGTGTGAACTTTGTAAGTCTGCGAAGTGTTGATGTGTGTTGGCAGTGAAGTGCGGATACTCACAAAAATTTGTTTTTCATGAAATCATGACTCTGCCACTTCAACCTCATTAGTCACTGCTGTCCAGGCTCTGCTGATGCGGCAAAGGAGCTGACCTTTGACCTTTGACCTTCACTTTTTTAACCGCCCGTCTCCACTTCAGTCGCTCGCTAAAGATTGAGTGTCTAACAGTGCTTATTTATGAAGAGCTCTCCAAAATGGAATCGCTACACCCCCCGACTCTACTGTATCAGTTCCTTCCAATGACTCGCCCACCCCCTGCCCTACTGTACTCATGATCATGGTTATGATCTGAGTGCCCTCAGGGACTGCAGTTCCCTCAGGTCCTCATGATCAAGTTACACAGGAAAAAGTCTGACAGAAACGTCTGTCACCCGCTACAGTGAAGACGGAGCTGCCGAAATGCGTCTCTTCCGAGCAGTTTCAGCAAGGTTTTATATCTGAAGCACACTTCCTGGTCTTTCAGTGCACTTTGCATCTCAAGCGTACTTCCTGGCCTTGCAGTGCACTATATATCTGAAGCACACTTCCTGGCCTTTCAGTGCTCTTTATATCTGAAGCGCACTGCCTGGCCTTTCAGTGCACTTTAAATCTCAAGCGTACTTCCTGGCCTTCCAGTGCACTTTATATCTGAAGTGCACTTCCTGGCCTTTCAGTGCACTTTATATCTGAAGCGCACTCCCTGGCCTTTCAGTGCACTTTATATCTGAAGCGCAGTTCCTGGTCTTTCAGTGCACTTTATATCTGAAGGGCACTTCCTGGCCTTTCAGTGCACTTTATATCTGAAGCGCACTTCCTGGCCTTTCAGTGCACTTTATATCTGAAGCGCAGTTTCTGGTCTTTCAGTGCACTTTGTATCTGAGGCGTACTTCCTGGCCTGTTAGTGTACTTTATATCTGAAGCGCACTCTGTGGCCTTTCAGTGCACTTTATATTTGAAGTGCACTTCCTGGTCTTTCAGAGCACTTTATATCTGAAGCGCACTTCCTGGTTTTTCAGTGCACTTTGTATCTGAAGCACACTTCCTGGCCTTTCAGTGCAATTTATATCCGAAGCGCACTGCCTGGCCTTTCAGTGCACTTTATATCTGAAGCGCAGTTCCTGGTCTTTCAGTGCACTTTGTATCTGAAGCGTACTTCCTGGCCTGTCAGTGCACTTTATATCTGAAGCGCACTCCGTGGCCTTTCAGTGCACTTTATATTTGAAGTGCACTTCCTGGTCTTTCAGAGCACTTTATATCTGAAGCGCACTTCCTGGTTTTTCAGTGCACTTTGTATCTGAAGCACACTTCCTGGCCTTTCAGTGCAGTTTATATCCGAGGCGCACTGCCTAGCCTTTCAGTGTACTTTATATCTGAAGCGCAGTTCCTGGTCTTTCAGTGCACTTTGTATCTGAAACGTACTTCCTGGCCTTTCAGTGCACTTAATATCTGCGTATGTGTGCATGGCTGCACACATATTTTCCACTCTGCCTTGACCTGGCCAGAAAACATCAAATGGGTCAAGGGAAAGTTACAGGAGATTTTAAAGGTACTTTTGGACATGTTAAAGAGAAATCAGATTTTCTTTTCTTGAATGTGTCATGAGCTCGATGGTGAAGATAGCCTTCGCACTGAATTGGTAAACCTAAGGACTGAATGACGTTTCCAGTCATTACAGCTGCGAGGTATTTTCTCTTCTTCCCAGGTTGGTCTTGTGTTTCCTTGCTGGAAGGAAGCAACGAAGGCCTCCTTTCCGCCAGGGAATAGACGATTCGACACTCCTTGTCATGGCTGCTTGCTAAACTATGTCTGATTCATGTCCAGATTCAAGGATGTTTCCTTGCTCTGTAGAAAAATCAGATTCTGCCTCAGATTTGGAAGAAATGGGCATGTTCTAGAATTTTACGATTTGTGGTTTGTGGAAGAGACAGGTGTGCGAGGGAATTGTGGGACATGTAGTGCAGGGGTGGCCAACCCTGGTCCTGGAGAGCCGCAGTGTCTACTGATTTTTGGTGTGACTTTGCTCTCGACTGATGGATAAAATTAGTTGATTACTCACTTAACTGATCTCACCTGGTGTCTCAGGCTTAATTTGGCAATCAAGCAATTAATTTGGTACTTGAGCCAATCAAGCAATTAGCAGGAATAACCCACAAGGCTCCTAGAGCCAATTAAGCAGACTTGCAGGTTGTAAAAGATTTGTCAATGTGGTTGGATATTTAGTGTAGTTGTAATGCAGGCAAAGTAGAAGTACAGAGTACAGATAAAAGTTTATAGAGCAGTGGTGGATAACGCAGGTCCTGTAGAGCCAGAGGGTGTGCTGAGTTAGGTTTTAATCGGGTGGAGAAAACCGAAGACACCAGGTGATATAAGTGAAGGGTGTAATCAACTGCTTTAATTCATCAATCGAGTAACTCTAAAAACCAGCAGACACTGCGGCTCTCCAGGACCAGGGCTGGCCACCCCTGTGGTAGTGTGTGGAAGAGACAGATGTGCAAGGGAATTGTGGAATTTGTAGTGTGTGGAAGGGACAGATGTGCAATGGAATTGTGGTATTTGTAGTGTGTGGAAGGGACAGGTGTGCAAGGGAATTGTCGTATTTGTAGTGTGTGGAAGCGACAGGTGTGCGAGGGAATTGTGGTATTTGTAGTGTGTGGAAGGGACAGATCTGCAAGGGAATTGTGGTATTTGTAGTGTGTGGAAGGGACAGATGTGCAATGGAATTGTGGTATTTGTAGTGTGTGGACGGGACAGGTGTGCAATGGAATTGTGGTATTTGTAGTGTGTGGAAGGGACAGGTGTGTGAGGGAATTGTGGTATTTGTAGTGTGTGGAAAGGACAGGTGTGCAATGGAATTGTGGGATTTGTAGTGTGTGGAAGGGACAGGGGTGCAAGGGAATTGTGGTATTTGTAGTGTGTGGAAGGGACAGGTGTGCAATGGAATTGTGGTATTTGTAGTGTGTGGAAGGGACAGGTGTGCAAGGGAATTGTGGTATTTGTAGTTTGTGGAAGGGACAGGTGTGCGAGGGAATTGTGGTATTTGTAGTGTGTGGAAGGGACAGATGTGCAATGGAATTGTGGTATTTGTAGTGTGTGGAAGGGACAGGTGTGCAATGGAATTGTGGTATTTGTAGTGTGTGGAAGGGACAGATGTGCAATGGAATTGTGGTATTTGTAGTGTGTGGAAGGGACAGGTGTGCGAGGGAATTGTGGTATTTGTAGTGTGTGGAAGGGACAGGTGTGCAAGGGAATTGTGGTATTTGTAGTGTGTGGAAGCGACAGGTGTGCGAGGGAATTGTGGTATTTGTAGTGTGTGGAAGGGACAGGTGTGCAATGGAATTGTGGTATTTGTAGTGTGTGGAAGGGACAGGTGTGCAATGGAATTGTGGTATTTGTAGTGTGTGGAAGTGACAGATGTGCAAGGGAATTGTGGTATTTGTAGTGTGTGGAAGGGACAGGTGTGCGAGGGAATTGTGGTATTTGTAGTGTGTGGAAGGGACAGGTTCGCAATGGAATTGTGGTATTTGTAGTGTGTGGAAGGGACAGGTGTGCAATGGAATTGTGGTATTTGTAGTGTGTGGAAGGGACAGGTGTGCGAGGGAATTGTGGTATTTGTAGTGTGTGGAAGGTACAGGTTGGCATTGGAATTGTGGTATTTGTAGTGTGTGGAAGGGACAGGTTCGCAATGGAATTGTGGTATTTGTAGTGTGTGGAAGGGACAGGTGTGCAATGGAATTGTGGTATTTGTAGTGTGTGGAAGGGACAGGTGTGCGAGGGAATTGTGGTATTTGTAGTGTATGGAAGGGACAGATGTGCAAGGGAATTGTGGTATTTGTAGTGTGTGGAAGGGACAGGTGTGCAATGGAATTACATGCATCACAAGTCTTATCAACAGAATACATGAAATATCAGTTAAAAAAGTCCATCTAATCATATTGTTTTTAAATAAATTGATAATCTGTGAGGTTGAATCCTCCAAGAGTTGTGCAGATATGTGAGGGTTCATGAGAGAGTCAAATCAGGCATGGCAAGATTCATCCTACAAGAACAACAAGTGGCTACGTATAATTTCACTACTTACTGCACCACATTCAGGAGTGATTCAACAATATTTTCAAAATTTACTGTCCCACATTCAGGAGTGATTCAACAATATTTTCAATATTAACTGTCCTACATTCAGGAGTGATTTAGTGATATTTTGTGTATTTACTGTGCCACATTCAGGAGTGATTTTATGATATTTTCAGTATTTACTGTTCCATATTCAGGAGTGATTCAGTGATATTTTCAGTATTTACTGTTCCAATTCAGGAGTGATTCTATGATATTTTCAGTATTTACTGTGCCACATACAGTGGAAATTCAGTGACATTCTCAGTATTTACAGTGCCAGATAGAACAGTGATTCAGTCGTATTTTTAATATTTACTGTGCCACATTCGGGATTGATTCAGTGAAATTTCCAATATTTACTATACCACATGTGGGAGTGATTCATTGATATTTTCAGCCTTTTTTGTTACTAAGCAGCGTCTGGACGCTACACATCCTGGCTGTGATTAGTACAACATCATGGAGCGGCGTCTGTACGCGACACATCCTGGATCTGATTAGTACAACATTATGGAGCAACGTCTGTACCCTACACATCCCGGCTCTGATGAGTACAACATTAAAAAGCAGCGTCTGGCCGCTACACATCCAGGCTCTCATTAGTGCAACATTACGAAGCAGCGTCTGTACGCTACACATCCTGGCTCTTATTAGAACAAAATTATGGAACAGCGTCTGTACGCTACACATCCTGGCTCAGATTAGTGCCATATAACGAAGCAGCGTCTGTCAGCTACACATCCTGGCTCTGATTACTGCAACATTACGGAGCAGCGTCTGTACGCTACACATCCTGGCTCTGATTAGTACAACATTACAGAGCAGTGTCTGTACGCTACACATCCTGGCTCTGATTAGTACAACATAACAAAGCAGCCTCTGTGCGCTACACATCCTGGCTCTGATTAGTACAACATTATGAAGCAGCCTCTGTGCGCTACACATCCTGGCTCTGATTTGTACAACATTACGGAGCAGCATCTGTACGCTACACATCCTGGCTCTGATTAGTACAACATTAGGAAGCAGCGTCTGAACGCTACACCTCCTGGCTTTTATTAGTACATCATTATGGAGCAGCGTCTGTACGCTACACATCTTGGCTCTTGTTAGTACAACATTACGAAGCAGCGTCTGTACGCTACACATCCTGGTTCTCTTTAGTACACCATTACGGAGCAGCATCTGTACGCTACACATCCTGGCTCTTATTAGTACAACATTATGGAGCAGCGTCTGTACGCTACACATCCTGGCTCATGTTAGTACAACATTACGGAGCAGCGTCTGTATGCTACACATCCTGGCTCTTATTAGTACAACATTACGGAGCAGTGTCTGTATGCAACACATCCTGGCTCTTATTAGTATAACATTACGGAGCAGCGTCTGTACGCTACACATCCTGGCTCTCATTAGTACAACCTTACGGAGCAGCGTCTGTACGTTACACATCCTGGCCCTTATTAGAACAACATTACGGAGTAGCGTCTGTACGCTACACATCCTGGCCCTGATTAGTGCAACATTACGAAGCAGCGTCTGTACGCTACACATCTTGGCTCTGATTAGTACAACATTACGGAGCAGCTTCTGTACGCTACACATCCTGGCTCTTATTAGAACAACATTGTGGAGCAGCGTCTGTACGCTACACATCCTGGCTCTTATTATTACAACATTACGGAGCAGCCTCTGTACGCTACACATCCTGGCTCTTATTAGTACAACATTATGCAGCAGCGTTTGTACGCTACACATCCTGGCTCTTATTATTACAACATTACGGAGCAGCCTCTGTACGCTACACATCCTGGCTCTTATTAGTACAACATTATGGAGCAGCGTCTGTACGCTACACATCCTGGCTCTCATTAGTACAACATTACGAAGCAGCGTCTGTACGTTACACATCCTGGCCCTTATTAGAACAACATTATGGAGTAGCGTCTGTACGCTACACATCCTGGCCCTGATTAGTGCAACATTACGAAGCAGCGTCTGTCCGCTACACATCCTGGCTTTTATTAGAACAACATTAGGGAGCAGCGTCTGTCCGCTACACATCCTGGCTCTCATTAGTACAACATTACAGAGCAGCGTCTGTACGTTACACATCCTGGCTCTAATTAGTACAACATTATGGAGCAGCGTCTGTACGCTACACATCCTGGCTTTTATTTGTACAACATTACGGAGCAGCGTCTGTACGCTACACATCCTGGCTCTTATTAGTACAACATTACGGAGCAGCGTCTGTACGCTACACATCCGGGCTCTAATTAGTACAACATTATGGAGCAATGACTTTACGCTACACATCCTGGCTCTTATTAGTACAACATTACGGAGCAGCTTCTGTACGCTACACATCCTGGCTCTTATTAGTACAACATTACGGAGCAGCGTCTGTACGCTACACATCCTGGCTCTCATTAGTACAACATTACGGGGCAGCGTCTGTACGCTACACATCCTGGCCCTTATTAGAACAACATTACGGAGTAGCGTCTGTACGCTACACATCCTGGCCCTGATTAGTGCAACATTACGAAGCAGCGTCTGTACGCTACACATCCTGGCTCTGATAAGTGCAACCTTACGAAACAGCGTCTGTCCGCTACACATCCTGGCTCTTATTAGAACAACATTAGGGAGCAGCGTCTGTACCCTACACATCCTGGCTCTGATTAGTACAACATTACAGAGCAGTGTCTGTACGCTACACATCCTGGCTCTATTAAGTACAACATAAGGAAGCAGCCACGGTGCGCTACACATCCTGGCTCTTATTAGTACAACATTACGGAGCAGCGTCTGTACGCTACACATCCTGGCTCTGATTAGTACAACATTAGGAAGCAGCGTCTGAACGCTACACCTCCTGGCTCTTATTAGTACATGATTATGGAGCAGTGTCTGAACGCAACACATCTTGGTTCTTGTTAGTACAACATTACGAAGCAGCGTCTGTACGCTACACATCCTGGTTCTCTTTAGTACACCATTATGGAGCAGCGTCTGTGTGCTACATATCCTGGCTCTTAATAGTACAACATTACAGAGCAGAATCTGTAAGCTACATATCCTGGCTCTTATAAGTACAACATTATGGAGCAGCGTTAGTACGCTACACATCCTGGCTCTCATTCGTACAACATTATGGAGCAGCGTCTGTACGCTACACATCCTGGCTCTTATTAGTACAACATTATTGAGCAGCGTCTGTACGCTACACATCCTGGCTCTTATTAGTACAACATTATGGAGCAGCGTCTGTACGCTACACATCCTGGCTCTCATTAGTACAACATTCCGGAGCAGCGTCTGTACGCTACACATCCTGGCTCTTATTAGTACAACATTACGGAGCAGCGTCTGTCCGCAACACATTTTGGCTCTTATTCGTACAACATTATGCAGCAGCGTCTGTACACTAAACATCCTGGCTTTGATTAGAACAACATTATGAAGCAGCGTCTGTACGCTACACATCCTGGCTCTGAGTAGTACAACATTATGAAGCAGCGTCTGAACAGTACACATCCTGGCTCTTATTAGTACATCATTATGGAGCAGTGTCTGTACGCAACACATCCTGGCTCTTGAAAGTACAACATTACGAAGCAGCGTCTGTATGCTACACATCCCGGCTCTGATTAGTACAACATTATGGAGCAGCGTCGGTACTCTACACCTCCTGGCTCTCATTAGTACAACATTACGGAGCAGCGTCTGTACGCTACACAGCCTGGCTCTTATTAGATAAACATTATGGAGCAGCGTCTGTACGCTACACATCCTGGCTCTTGTTAGTACAACATTACGGAGCAGCGTCTGTATGGTAAACATCCTGGCTCTTATTAGTACAACATTACGGAGCAGCGTCTGTACGCTACACAGCCTGGCTCTCATTAGTATAACATTACGTAGCAGCGTCTGTACGCTACACATCCTGGCTCGAATTAGTACAACATTATGGAGCTGCGTCTGTACGCTACACCTCCTGGCTCTCATTAGTACAACATTACGGTGCAGCGTCTGTACGCTACACATCCTGGCTCTAATTCGGACAACATTATGGAGCAGCGTCTGTACGCTGCACATCCAGGCTCTTATTAGTACAACATTACGAAGCAGGGTCTGTACGCTACACATCCTGGCTCTTATTAAACAACATTACGGAGCATCGTCTGTACGCCACATATCCTGGCTCTGATTAGTGCAACATTACGAAGCAGCGTCTGTACGCTACACATCCTGGCTCTTATAAGTACAACATTAGGGAGCAGCGTCTGTCCGCTACACATTCTGGCTCTTATTAGTACAACATTATGCAGCAGCGTCTGTACACTAAACATCCTGGCTCTGCTTAGTGCAACATTACGAAGCGGCGTCTGTACGCTACACATCCTGGCTCTGATTAGTACAACATTACGAAGCAGCGTCTGTACGCTACACATCCTGGCTCTTATTAGTACATCATTACGGAACAGTGTCTGTACGCAACACATCCTGGCTCTGCTTAGTGCAACATTATGAAGCAGCGTCTGAACGCTACACATCCTGGCTCTGATTAGTACAACATTACGAAGCAGCGTCTGAACGCGACCCATCCTGGCTCTTATTAGTACATCATTATGGAGCAGTGTCTGTATGCAACACATCCTGGCTCTTGTCAGTACAACATTACGAAGCAGCGTTTGTACGCTACACATCCTGGCTCTGATTAGTACAACATTATGGAGCAGCGTCTGTACTCTACACCTCATGGCTCTCATTAGTACAACATTACGGAGCAGCGTCTGTACGCTACACATCCTGGCTCTTATTAGTACAACATTACGGAGCAGCGTCTGTACGCTACACATCCTGGCTCTTATTAGTACATCATTATGGAGCAGTGTCTGGATGCAACACATCCTGGCTCTTGTAAGTACAACATTACGAAGCAGCGTCTGTATGCTACACATCCTGGCTCTGATTAGTACAACATTATGGAGCAGCGTCCGTACTCTACACCTCCTGGCTCTCATTTGTACAACATTACGGAGCAGCGTCTGTACGCTACACATCCTGGCTCTTGTTAGTACAACATTACGGAGCAGCATCTGTATGCTACACATCCTGGCTCTTATTAGTACAACATTACGGACCAGCGTCTGTAAGCTACACAGCCTGGCTCTTATTAGTATAACATTACGTAGCAGCGTCTGTACGATACACATCCTGGCTCAAATTAGTACAACATTATGGAGCAGCGTCTGTACGCTACACGTCCTGGCTCTCATTAGTACAACATTATGGAGCAGCGTCTCTACGCTACACATCCTGGCTCTTATAAGTACAACATTACGGAGCAGCGTCTGTACGCTACACATCCTGGGTCTTATTAAACAACATTACGGAGCATCGTCTGTACGCCACACATCCTGGCTCTGATAAGTGCAACATTACGAAGCAGCGTCTGTACGCTACACATCCTGGCTCTTATAAGTACAACGTTAGGGAGCAGGGTCTGTCCGCTACACATTCTGGCTTTTATTAGTACAACATTATGCAGCAGCGTCTGTACACTAAACATCCTGGCTCTGCTTAGTGCAACATTACGAAGCAGCGTCTGTACGCTACACATCCTGGCTCTGATTAGTACAACATTACGAAGCAGCGTCTGAACGCTACACATCCTGGCTCTTAATAGTACATCATTATGGAGCAGTGTCTGTATGCAACACATCCTGGCTCTTGTAAGTACAACATTACGAAGCAGCGTCTGTACGCTACACATCCTGGCTCTGATTAGTACAACATTATGGAGCAGCGTCTGTACTCTACACCTCCTGGCTCTCATAAGTACAACATTACGGAGCAGCGTCTGTACGCTACACATCCAGGCTCTTATTAGTACAACATTACGGAGCAGCGTCTGTACGCTAGACATCCTGGCTCTAATAAGTACAACATCATGGAGCAGCGTCCGTACTCTACACCTCCTGGCTCTCATTAGTACAACATTACGGAGCAGCGTCTGTACGCTACACATCCTGGCTCTTATTAGTACAACATTATGGAGCAGCGTCTGTACGCTACACATCCTGGCTCTTGTTAGTACAACATTACAGAGCAGCGTCTGTATGCTACACATCCTGGCTCTCATTAGTACAACATTACGGAGCAGCGTCTGTACGCTACACAGCCTGGCTCTTATTAGTATAACATTACGTAGCAGCGTCTGTACGCTACACATCCTGGCTCGAATTAGTACAACATTATGGAGCAGCGTCTGTACGCTACACCTCCTGGCTCTCATTAGTACAACATTACGGTGCAGCGTCTGTACGCTACACATCCTGGCTCTTATTAGTATAATATTACGGAGCAGCGTCTGTACGCTACACATCCTGGCTCTCATGAGTACAACATTACAGAGAAGCGTCTGTACGCCACACATCATTGCCATTATTTGAACAACATAACGGAGTAGCGTCTGTACGCTACACATCCTGGCTCTGATTAGTGCAACATTGCGAAGCAGCGTCTGTACGCTTCACATCCTGGCTCTGATTAGTACAACATTATGCAGCAGTGTCTGTATGCAACACATCCTGGCTCTTGTTAGTACAACATTACGAAGCAGCGTCTGTACGCTACACCTCCTGGCTCTTATTAGTACAACATTACGGAGCAGCGTCTGTACGCTACACATCCTGGCTCTTATTAGTATTATATTACGGAGCAGCGTCTGTACGCTACACATCCTGGCTCTCATTAGTACAACATTACAGAGAAGCGTCTGTACGCTACACATCATGGCCCTTATTTGAACAACATTACGGAGTAGCGTCTGTACGCTACACATCCTGGCTCTGATTAGTGCAACATTACGAAGCAGCGTCTGTACGCTTCACATCCTGGCTCGAATTAGAACAACATTAGGGAGCAGCGTCTGTCTGCTACACATCCTGGCTCTTATTAGTACAACATTATGCAGCAGCGTTTGTACGCTACACATCCTGGCTCTGATTAGAGCAACATTACGAAGCAGCGTCTGTCCGCTACACATCCTGGCTCTTATTAGTACAACATTATGCAGCAGCGTCTGTACGCTACACATCCTGGCTCTGATTAGAGCAACATTACGAAGTAGCGTCTGAACGCTACACATCCTGGCTCTTATTAGTACAAGATTATGGAGCAGCGTCTGTACGCTACACATCCTGGCTCTTATTAGTACAACATTACGGAGCAGCGTCTGTACGCTACACATCCTGGCTCTAATAAGTACAACATCATGGAGCAGCGTCCGTACTCTACACCTCCTGGCTCTCATTAGTACAACATTACGGAGCAGCGTCTGTACGCTACACATCCTGGCTCTTATTAGTACAACATTATGGAGCAGCGTCTGTACGCTACACATCCTGGCTCTTGTTAGTACAACATAACGGAGCAGCGTCTGTATGCTACACATCCTGGCTCTCATTAGTACAACATTACGGAGCAGCGTCTGTACGCTACACAGCCTGGCTCTTATTAGTATAACATTACGTAGCAGCGTCTGTACGCTACACATCCTGGCTCGAATTAGTACAACATTATGGAGCAGCTTCTGTACGCTACACCTCCTGGCTCTCATTAGTACAACATTACGGTGCAGCGTCTGTACGCTACACATCCTGGCTCTTATTAGTATAATATTACGGAGCAGCGTCTGTACGCTACACATCCTGGCTCTCATGAGTACAACATTACAGAGAAGCGTCTGTACGCCACACATCATTGCCATTATTTGAACAACATAACGGAGTAGCGTCTGTACGCTACACATCCTGGCTCTGATTAGTGCAACATTGCGAAGCAGCGTCTGTACGCTTCACATCCTGGCTCTGATTAGTACAATATTATGCAGCAGTGTCTGTATGCAACACATCCTGGCTCTTGTTAGTACAACATTACGAAGCAGCGTCTGTACGCTACACCTCCTGGCTCTTATTAGTACAACATTACGGAGCAGCGTCTGTACGCTACACATCCTGGCTCTTATTAGTATTATATTACGGAGCAGCGTCTGTACGCTACACATCCTGGCTCTCATTAGTACAACATTACAGAGAAGCGTCTGTACGCTACACATCATGGCCCTTATTTGAACAACATTACGGAGTAGCGTCTGTACGCTACACATCCTGGCTCTGATTAGTGCAACATTACGAAGCAGCGTCTGTACGCTTCACATCCTGGCTCGAATTAGAACAACATTAGGGAGCAGCGTCTGTCTGCTACACATCCTGGCTCTTATTAGTACAACATTATGCAGCAGCGTTTGTACGCTACACATCCTGGCTCTGATTAGAGCAACATTACGAAGCAGCGTCTGTCCGCTACACATCCTGGCTCTTATTAGTACAACATTATGCAGCAGCGTCTGTACGCTACACATCCTGGCTCTGATTAGAGCAACATTACGAAGTAGCGTCTGAACGCTACACATCCTGGCTCTTATTAGTACAAGATTATGGAGCAGCGTCTGTACGCTACACATCCTGGCTCTTATTAGTACAACATTACGGAGCAGCGTCTGTACGCTACACATCCTGGCTCTAATAAGTACAACATCATGGAGCAGCGTCCGTACTCTACACCTCCTGGCTCTCATTAGTACAACATTACGGAGCAGCGTCTGTACGCTACACATCCTGGCTCTTATTAGTACAACATTATGGAGCAGCGTCTGTACGCTACACATCCTGGCTCTTGTTAGTACAACATAACGGAGCAGCGTCTGTATGCTACACATCCTGGCTCTCATTAGTACAACATTACGGAGCAGCGTCTGTACGCTACACAGCCTGGCTCTTATTAGTATAACATTACGTAGCAGCGTCTGTACGCTACACATCCTGGCTCGAATTAGTACAACATTATGGAGCAGCTTCTGTACGCTACACCTCCTGGCTCTCATTAGTACAACATTACGGTGCAGCGTCTGTACGCTACACATCCTGGCTCTTATTAGTATAATATTACGGAGCAGCGTCTGTACGCTACACATCCTGGCTCTCATGAGTACAACATTACAGAGAAGCGTCTGTACGCCACACATCATTGCCATTATTTGAACAACATAACGGAGTAGCGTCTGTACGCTACACATCCTGGCTCTGATTAGTGCAACATTGCGAAGCAACGTCTGTACGCTTCACATCCTGGCTCTGATTAGTACAATATTATGCAGCAGTGTCTGTATGCAACACATCCTGGCTCTTGTTAGTACAACATTACGAAGCAGCGTCTGTACGCTACACCTCCTGGCTCTTATTAGTACAACATTACGGAGCAGCGTCTGTACGCTACACATCCTGGCTCTTATTAGTATTATATTACGGAGCAGCGTCTGTAAGCTACACATCCTGGCTCTCATTAGTACAACATTACAGAGAAGCGTCTGTACGCTACACATCATGGCCCTTATTTGAACAACATTACGGAGTAGCGTCTGTACGCTACACATCCTGGCTCTGATTAGTGCAACATTACGAAGCAGCGTCTGTACGCTTCACATCCTGGCTCGAATTAGAACAACATTAGGGAGCAGCGTCTGTCTGCTACACATCCTGGCTCTTATTAGTACAACATTATGCAGCAGCGTTTGTACGCTACACATCCTGGCTCTGATTAGAGCAACATTACGAAGCAGCGTCTGTCCGCTACACATCCTGGCTCTTATTAGTACAACATTATGCAGCAGCGTCTGTACGCTACACATCCTGGCTCTGATTAGAGCAACATTACGAAGTAGCGTCTGAACGCTACACATCCTGGCTCTTATTAGTACAAGATTATGGAGCAGCGTCTGTACGCTACACATCCTGGCTCTTATTAGTACAACATTACGGAGCAGCGTCTGTACGCTACACATCCTGGCTCTTATTAGAACTACATTACGGAGCAGCGTCTGTACGCTAAACATCCTGGCTCTGATTAGTGCAACATTACGAAGCAGCATCTGTACGCTACACATCCTGGCTCTGATTAATACAACATCACAAAGCAGTGTCTGTACGCTACACATCCTTGCTCTTATTAGTACAACATTAGGGAGCAGCGTCTGTCCGCTACATATTCTGGCTCTTATTCGTACAACATTATGCAGCAGCGTCTGTACACTAAACATCCTGGCTCTGATTAGTACAACATTACGAGGCAGCGTCTGTACGCTACACATCCTGGCTCTTGTTAGTACAACATTACGGAGCAGCGTCTGTACGCTACACATCCTGGCACTTATTAGTACAACATTATAGAGCAATGTCTGTACGCTACACATCATGGCTCTTTTTAGTACAACGTTACGGAGCAGCGTCTGTACGCTACACATCCTGGCTCTTATTAGTGCAACATTACGAAGCAGCATCTGTACGCTACACATCCTGGCTCTGATTAATACAACATTACAAAGCAGTGTCTGTACGCTACACATCCTTGCTCTTATTAGTACAACATTACGAAGCAGCGTCTGTTCGCTACACATCCTGGCTCTTATTAGTACAACATTATGGAGCAGCGTCTGTACGCTACACATCCTGGCTCTTGTTAGTACAACATTACGGAGCAGCGTCTGTATGCTACACATCCTGGCTCTTATTAGTACAACATTACGGAGCAGCGTCTGTACGCTGCACATCCTGGCTCTTATTAATACAACATTACGGAGCAGCGTCTGTACGCTACACATCCTGGCTCTTATTAGTATTACATTACGTAGCAGCGTCTGTACGCTACACATCCTGGCTCTTATTAGTACTACATTATGGAGCAATGACTTTACGCTACACATCCTGGCTCTTATTAGTACAACATTACGGAGCAGCGTCTGTACGCTACACAACCTGGCTCTTATTAGTACTACATTATGGAGCAATGTCTTTACGCTACACATCCTGGCTCTTATTAGTACAACATTACGGAGCAGCGTCTGTACGCTACACAACCTGGCTCTTATTAGTACTACATTATGGAGCAGCGTCTGTACGCTACACATCCTGGCTCTCATTAGTACAACATTACGGAGCAGCGTCTGTACGCTACACATCCTGGCCCTTATTAGAACAACATTACGGAGTAGCGTCTGTATGCTACACATCCTGGCTCTGATTAGCGCAACATTACGAAGCAGCGTCTGTACGCTACACATCCTGGCTCTGATTAGTGCAACATTACGAAGCAGCGTCTGTACGCTACACATCCTGGCTCTGATTAGTGCAACATTACGAAGCAGCGTCTGTCCGCTACACATCCTGGCTCTTATTAGTACAACATTAGGGAGCAGTGTCTGTCCGCTACACATCCTGGCTCTTATTAGTACAACATTATGCAGCAGCGTCTGTACGCTACACATCCTGGCTCTGATTAGAGCAACATTACGAAGCAGCGTCTGTACGCTACACATCCTGGCTCTTATTATTACAAGATTATGGAGCAGCGTCTGTACGCTACACATCCTGGCTTTTATTAGTACAACATCATGCAGCAGCGTCTGTACACTACACATCCAGGCTCTTATTAGTACAACATTACGGAGCAGCGTCTGTACGCTACATATCCTGGCTCTTAATAGTACAACATTACAGAGCAGCGTCTGTACGCTACATATCCTGGCTCTTATTAGTACAACATCATGGAGCAGCGTTAGTACGCTATACATCCTGGCTCTCATTAGTACAAGATTATGGAGCAGCGTCTGTACGCTACACATCCTGGGTCTTATTAGTACAACATTACGGAGCAGTGTCTGTACGCTACACATCCTGGCTATGGTTAGTGCTACATTATGGAGCCCGAAACCTGCACTTCCAGGGTTTGCACCTCGTTTCCCCAGGCCTGAGAGGATTCACCGGCTAATGTCACAAGCGACTGGAGCTACACATCCACAATACTCTGATTCCACATGCTGTATGTCTGAGCCGTGTGGCACGACGTTTTTCTGCTTTCCTGTGAGTATGCACCTGTGTGTGTGTGTGTTTCCGTGCATATGTGCATGCACGTGCTAGTACAAAATGTGTGGGCGCTTGTGCAAGTGTGAGGGTGTGTGTGGGTATGTGTGTTTCACTCTGAGCATCACAGTGGGGCCTCATCGCCAAAATAGTCTGGACATTTGTGATTGGAGTGAGAGCTGTCTGGGTGTGGATAATTTTAACATCCCCCCCCCCGCTCGGATCATCTTTCTGCCCAGAGACATACAGGACAAAAACTACCCCCGCTCCTCTCTCTCCATGACTCCTGTCCATCTCTGTCCCTGTCTCTCTCTCTCTCTCTCTCTCTGTTCAGTGCAGATGGGCTTTGCTGATCATGCAGAGATAAAACTATCTCTAAGCCCATATTGTACAACTTCACATAGCATAGGATAACATCATCTAAAATATCACTGCATAATAGTACATTCTCTACATAACATGATATTACATGATAATGACAACAGTCCTGCAAAGTTTTCTTTAGTTAGTTAATAATCGTGACCGAACGATCAGTAGATCTGACCCCGAATCATTCCTGGTCAATCAAAGCTCCCTGAGAATTGGCAGCAGAGTTAGCATTGGGGGCAGAGTTAGCGCTGGCAGCTGAGTTAGCATTGGGAGCTTTTAAGCACTGGGAGCTGTTAACACAGGGAGCTGAGCTAGACCGGGAACAGTTAGCACTGGGAGCTGGGCTAGCGCTGGGAGCTTTAAAGCACTGAAAACTGAGTTAGCACCGGGAGCTGAGCTAGCACTGGGAGCTGAGTCAGCGCTGGGAGCTGTAAGCACTGGGAGCTGAGCTAGCACTGTAAGCTGAGTCAGTGCTGGGAGCTGTTAGCACGGGGAGCTGAGCCAGTGCTGGGAGCTGTTAGCACTGAGAGCTGAGTTAGCGTTAGGAGCTTTAAAGCACTGGGAAATGAGTTAGCACAGGGAGCTGAGCTAGCGCTAGGAGCTGTTAGCACTGGGACCTGTTAGCACCGGGAGCTGAGTTATCACTGGGAGCTGAGCCCACGCTGGGAGTATTAAGCACTGGGAGCTGAGCTAGCACTGCGAGCTTGAACGCACTGGGAGCTTAGTTAGCACTGGGAGCAGAGCCAGCACCAGAGGCAGTTAGGACCGGGAGCTGTTAGCATAATGAGCTGTTAGCAGTGGTGTTCCAGGTGGAGGTTTGATCTCCTCAGGTCTTATGATGTCCCTAACCTGCTCTGCTGCTGTCTCGGAGCCCAGAGTCAGTGTTATACTGCTGGAGCTGGGCATACACACACGAGCACACACAAGAGTGCGCATGCATGTGAACACATACGAGCTCACATATGCACACGCACACACACAAGCTCACACACGCACATGCACACACAGGCGCTTACTCACAGAGACAAATAGAGACACACACACACACCATTCTCAAATACATACACATACACCATATATTCACAAACACACATCCACACACATTTATACAACAGAGACCATACTCAAACACCATATATATATGTATACCACTATACACCATACACACATATACACCACACGCAACATACACAATTCACCAACAACTATACACCATACACACATATACACCACACGCAACATACACAATTCACCAACAACTATACACCATACACACATATACACCACACCCAGCATACAAAATACACCTTACACTATACACCATACACACATATACACTACAAACAGCATACACAATACACCTTACACTATACACCATACACACATATACACAACACGCAGCATACACAATACACCTTACACTATGCAACATACACACATATA
Source organism: Gymnothorax reevesii (assembly GCA_029721435.1). Taxonomy (NCBI): domain Eukaryota; kingdom Metazoa; phylum Chordata; class Actinopteri; order Anguilliformes; family Muraenidae; genus Gymnothorax; species Gymnothorax reevesii. The sequence continues at coordinate 8,692,645 of CM056579.1, read as the reverse complement.
CACCACATGCAGCATACACAATTCACCTACAACTATACACCATACACAAATATACACCACACCCAGCATACAAAATACACCTTACACTATACACCATACACAGGTATACACCACAAACAGCATCCACAATACACCCTACACTATAAACCATACACACATTTACACCACACGCAGCATACACAATACACCTTACACTATACACCATACACACATATACACCACACCCAGCATACAAATTACACCTTACACTATACACCATACACAAATATACACCACAAACAGCGTACACAATACACCTTGCACTCTACACCATACATACGTATACACCACACGCAGCAAACCCAATACACCTTACTCTATACACAAAACACACATATATGTCACAAGAGCATACACAATACACCTTGCACTATACACCATACACACATATACACCACACGCAGCATACACAATTCAACTACAACTATACACCATACACACATATACACCACACCCAGCATACAAAATACACCTTACACTATACACGATACACACATATACACCACACACTGCATAAACAACACACCTTACACTATACACCATACACTGATATACACCACACACAGCATACACAATACACCTTACACTGTACACCATACACACATATACACGACAAACAGCATACACAATACACCATCCACACATAAACACCACACGCAGCAAACCCAATACACCTTACTCTATACACAAAACACACATGTACACCACACACAGCATACACAATACACCTTACACTATACATCATACATTCATACACACCACATGCAGCATACACAGTACACCTTACACTATACACCATAAACACATATAGACCACATGCAGCATACACAATTAACTGTACACTATACACCATACACACATAAACACCCCAGCAGCATACACAATACACCTTACACTATTTACCATACACACATATACACCACACACAGCATATACAATACACCATACACTATACACCATACACAAATATAAACCACACACAGCATGCAGAATACACCTTACACTATACACCCTACACACATACACCACACGCAGCATACACAATACACCTTACACTATTCACCATACACACATATACACCACATGCAGCATACACAATACACCTTACACTATACACCATACATTCATACACACCACTTGCAGCATACACAGTACACCTTACACTATACACCATACACAGATATAGACCACATGCAGCATACACAATTCACCGTACACTATACACCATACACACATAAACACCACACGCAGCATACACAATACACCTTACGCTATTTACTATACACACATACACCACACGCAGCATATACAATACATCTTACACTATACACCATACACAAATATACACCACACACAGCATGCAGAATACACCTGACACTATACACCCTACACACATACACCACACGCAGCATACACAATACACCATTCACCATACACACATAAACACCACACGCAGCATACACAATACACCTTACACTATACACCATACATTCATACACACCACATGCAGTATGCACAGTACACCTTACACTATACATCATACACACATATAGACCACATGCAGCATACACAATTAACCGTACACTTTACACCATACACACATAAACACCACACGCAGCATACACAATACACCTTACACTATTTACCATACACACATATACACCACACGCAGCATATACAATACACCTTACACTATACACCATACACAAATATACACCACACACAGCATGCAGAATACACCTTACACTATACACCCTACACACATACACCACACGCAGCATACACAATACACCTTACACTATTCACCATACACACATAAACACCACACGCAGCATATACAATACACCTTACACTATACACCATACACAGATATACACCACACACAGCATACACAATACACCTTACACTGTACACCATACACACATGTAAACCACCCACAGCATACACAATACACCTTACACTATACACCATACACACATATACACCACACGCAGCATACACCATACACCTTACACTATACACCATACACACAAGTAAACATATACAGACATGTAATCACACACACCATACCCAAATATACCCACATACCGTACGCAAACACACACACACACACACACACACACACACACTTAAACACACATATGCTATATACATACACCACACTCAAATATATATATATATATATATATATATATATATATATATATACAAAAGTCGAACACCATTCATACACACACTGACTTTCACAGTCTGTACATACACACATTGTTAACTAAACACACATGCAGGCATACACACACAGCTCACATCCGCTTGTATATCATACACACACACTCTCACTTGCATTGGAGGGTTTGATTGGTAGGCAAGGGGGGTAGTAAAATTATCAGGTTGACACATCTCTCTGACATCAGGAGCCTGCGTTACACACACATCCTCGCCCCCTGACCATTTTCCGGGCCTTCTCTGTTGGAATACATGAAGACCCTCCCTCCAACCCCAAGATTCCTTTTCATCCTGGGTTGTTATGGCAACCATGGTTATGCACTGTGGAGATGTTATCAGACGATGCTTTGTCATCACAGTCTCCAGGTTATGACACATTCAGAATAGAGCAGTGCCGATGACGAACTTGTGGAGGATTTTTTTTACATTTTTTTACATATTGTAACAATGTATTTAACCCCCACCCCAAAGAGCACCAGGACACAAAATGGATGCTGAAGGTCACTCAGTGCCTCACTCAGTGCTTCAGCTGATAGATCAGGGGGCTCAAAGCCATAATCACTCGCTTACACTGATTTATTTCATGTTTTGTCGTTGTACTAAAGCTTGATCCTGGCATTCAACTTCAATCAAGACTCAGTAACCTCTCCGCCTCCACTGAACCTCACCTGTGTGACTAATGTTACTGACCTTTTTCCAGAATACCAAGACTTGTTAGCTTTTCTTACATTCCCTCTGGCGAATGGGTCTGCGCTCTGTCGACTGTCCTGTGGGTGAATGCTTCAGAGCTGTGCTATTTATCCTGTGGGTAAATGTTTCTGTGTGCTGCTGATCATCCTGGGGGACAATGTTTCTGGGTTCTGTTGACTGTACTGTGAGTAATTCCCAGGGACGACTCCACCACAGTCTAAAGCCTGAATTTTCTCTGCAGTTGCTTACCAGCCCTGTTGCCCTGACTTACCAGGTATGTGGAGGAACTCTAACCACGCCCCTGCCACGCCCTGCCACGCCTATGTCTCTACCCTGCCCGGCTCAGTCCTACAGCCCTGCTTCTCTCTGGCAGCGCGTGTGTGTGCTCTCCTTTGTGTGAGGGGGACGGGAGAGGTGCCCTGACAAAGGAGGCAAAAATGCAATTGCATGAATACGATTAACCTGTCATTCCTTCATTCATTCATTCACTCACTCACTCATTTATTCATTCAATACTTCATTCACTCACTCACTCACTCACTCACTCATTCTTTTATTCAATACTTCATTTCACCCATCCAAAACAATTACAGGTCCTGATGAAGACGTTCTTACGCACACTGTTGATGTTCCAGGCTCCAGTCGCAGCCGGTCGGGACCTCTGTGCGTAGAGTGTGGATGTTCTCCCCGTGCGCACAGGAGTTTCAGTCTGGCTTTAGAGCTGGATTGTTCCCCCAGTGCCGCACCGTAGCTGCCCACTCCTCCTGAGTAACTACAATGGCTCAAATACAGAGGATAATTTACCCCATGAGGTTCAATAAAAAATATCTACATGTAGTGGCCTGGTCTCTGCTAATGGAATGATAACATTGGTAATTATCCCTCCAAGCAATGGAAAGGAGGTTAGCTTCTTTTTTGGTATTCTTGTCGATAGGGATGTCCTATAATATCGAAGGACCGATATTATCAGCCGATATTTGCATAGAAATGTAATATCGGAAAAGATTGTAATCAGATTTTTTGCCGATAATGACAACAATAAAACAAGAGCACTCAGAGAGCACAGCACCACTCTCATTAGTTATTTTTGTTGGCTGATGCTGGGTATTGTTGCATTCCACCGCCAGATGGCAGCAAAACCTAAAAGCACGACGATTGGAAATCTGGCTCATTGGCCCAGAAGACTAAATCTCTGCCAGCATAGCTGGATTTGAACTTTGGCGTTTATCTCAGCTGTACTTTAGCCTAGATATGCCAAAATGTAATCACTTGCATGTTATTTTAGTTGGCTTTACTTGCTGCAGTTGTACTGGTCCAATATTTTAAAATTTGTGAAGTAGTCGAATTGCCTAGGTGTAGGGGGCATTGTCAGGATTATCTCAGGGAGAGTGTGATCCAAACTATTGAGACAAAATTTAAAAAAATCAATATGGCACTTTTTCCATAACTTAAGTTAAAGTTGTTTTCTCATTTTTTTTCTTATTTATTTTTTAACATTTGGAAAGCGTTGTTGCATTTGTGAATGCATCCAGTGGGGCATCTTGAGAAAAGTTGACATGATATTTTAATTCCACAAAAGGAGATACGGAATGTTGCCTGAAATTAGTTTGGGGGGAAATATAACCTGCATATATCGGTATCGGTGGATATCGGAATCGGAAATTTAGAGTCGGCCAATATTAGCATACAGGATATCGGCAGAAAAGCAGACATCCCTACTTGTCAATCATGGCGTGAATTTATAGGTGGAGTTTAGTAGTCATAGCAAAATGCACCTGTTTAGCACTAACGGCTAAATGAGCTTGTAAGTAACAGATTTGGACTGGAGAGGTCACCTAAGCTAGTAATATCAGACATAGGGATAATGTTTTAGGATCAACAAATCTGGAATCTGGAGTGTGTATTTTTGTTTATGTGTGTAACGGTGTGTGTGACAGTGTGTGCATGTGTGTGTGTGTGTGTGTCTGTGTGTGTATGTGTGTGTGTGTGTGTGTGTGTGTGTGTGTGTGTGTGTGTGTGTGTGTGAGTGTGTGTGTGTATGTGTGAGATTGTGCGTGTATGTGTGTAAGTGTGCATGTCTGTGTACATGCATGTTTGTGTGTGTGTGTGTGTGTCTGCATGCATGTGTTTGTGAGTGTGTGTGTGTTAACACCTGCTTCCTCTGCAGCTGTTTCCATCCCTTGACCCAGTTGGAACACATGCCTGCCAGGGGTGCAGCTCTGCCATTGGTCAGAACATCTGTCCGTCACAGGCTCAAATTTCTCCTGAATTTAGAAAGTGCGTGAGCAGCAACCCTCTTTTAAGGCCAGAAATATGACAGAGAGAGAGAGAGAGAGAGAGAGAGAGAGAGAGAGCCTGCTGCCATAATGAACCATTTCAGTCCCATGTTAGGATTGCAGTCACATTACAATATTACAGCACCATGTAAATAATGCAGTAACATTATTGTATTTAAGCCCCATGTTAATACCGCTGTCACATTATGATATTACAGCCCCATATTGGTACTGATATCACATAACAACAAATCAGTCCCAAGTTCATACTGCAGTCACATAATAATATTACAGGTGCATATTGGTGCTGCAGTCACATTGCAATATTACAACCCCATATCAATAGTGCAGTCACATTGTGATAATAGTCACATTACAGTATTCCAGTCTCATTATTGTATCACAGCTCCATGTTAATACTGATGTCACATTACAATATTACAGTCCTGTTTCAGCACTGCGATGATTGAACAATATTAAAGCTTAAAGTCTGGCAGTTGGTAAGACGGGTAGGTGTGTGGGTGTGTGTGGTCTAGGTGTGTGTGATTGTTCTTGTGCGGATGTATGTGGCAGTATAAGGTGTATGTATGTATGTATTTAAAAGTGAGGACCACCAATCAGGACATTAAAGGTTGACTGTTACGGTGTAGTTAGTGTGGTCAGTAATGTTGGGTGACTGCAGCAGTGTTGAACTGGACTGTGATGGATCCGTGTGTATGTTCGGCCTTTTGCTAGTGTGGTCAGTAATGTTGGGTGACTGCAGCAGTGTTGGACTGGACTGTGATGGATCCGTGTGTATGTTCGGCCTTTTGCTAGTGTGGTCAGTAATGTTGGGTGACTGCAGCAGTGTTGGACTGGACTGTGATGGATCCGTGTGTATGTTCGGCCTTTTGCTAGTGTGGTCAGTAATGTTGGGTGACTGCAGAAGTGTTGGACTGGACTGTGATGGATTCGTGTTTATGTTCCGGTTTTTGTTAGTGTGGTCAGTAATGTTGGGTGACTGCAGCAGTGTTGGACTGGACTGTGATGGATCCGTGTGTATGTTCGGCCTTTTGCTAGTGTGGTCAGTAATGTTGGGTGACTTCAGAAGTGTTGGACTGGACTGTGATGGATTTGTGTTTATGTTCCGGTTTTTGTTAGTGTGGTCAGTAATGTTGGGTGACTGCAGCAGTGTTGGACTGGACTGTGATGGATCCGTGTGTATGTTCGGCCTTTTGCTAGTGTGGTCAGCAATGTTGGGTGACTGCAGCAGTGTTGGACTGGACTGAGATGGATCCGTGTGTATGTTCTGCCTTTTGCTAGTGTGGTCAGTAATGTTGGGTGACTGCAGCAGTGTTGGACTGGACTGTGATGGATCCGTGTGTATGTTCTGCCTTTTGCTAGTCTGGTCAGTAATGTTGGGTGACTGCAGCAGTGTTGGACTGGACTGTGATGGTTCCGTGTGAATGTTCGACCTTTTGCTAGTATGGTCAGTAATGCTGGGTGACTGCAGTAGTGTTGGACTGGACTGTGATGGATTCATGTTCATATTCGGGTTTTTGTTAGTGTGGTCAGTAATGTTGGGTGACTGCAGCAGTGTTGGACTGGACTGTGATGGATCCGTGTGTATGTTCTGCCTTTTGCTAGTGTGGTCAGTAATGCTGGGTGACTGCAGCAGTGTTGGACTGGATTGTGATGGTTCCGTGTGAATGTTCGACCTTTTGCTAGTGTGGTCAGTAATGTTGGGTGACTGCAGCAGTGTTGGACTGGACTGAGATGTATCCATCTGTATTGTGGCCTTTTGCTAGTGAGGTCAGTAATGTTGGGTGACTGTAGCAGTGTTGGACTGGACTGAGATGGATCCGTGTTCATGTACGGGTTTTTGTTAGTGTGGTCAGTAATGTTGGGTGACAGCAGCAGTGTTAGACTGGACTGTGATGGATCTTTGTGTATGTTCGACCTTTTGCTAGTGTGGTCAGTAATGCTGGGTGACTGCAGCAGTGTTAGACTGGACTGTGATGGATCCGTGTGTATGTTCGGCCTTTTGCTAGTGTGGTCAGTAATGCTGGGTGACTGCAGTAGTGTTGGACTGGACGGTCATGGATCTGTGTGTATGTTTGGCCTATTGCTAGTGTGGTCAGTAATGTTGGGTGACTGCAGCAGTGTTGGACTGGACTGAGATGGATCCGTGTTCATATCCGGGTTTTTGTTAGTGTGGTCAGTAATGTTGGGTGACTGCAGCAGTGTTGGACTGGACTGCGATAGATCCTTGTGTATGTTCGGCCTTTTTCTGGTGTGGTCAGTAATGCTGGGTGACTGCAGCAGTGTTAGACTGGACTGTGATGGATCCGTGTGTATGTTCGGCCTTTTGCTAGTGTGGTCAGTAATGCTGGGTGACTGCAGCAGTGTTGGACTGGACTGTGATGGATCTGTGTGTATGTTCGGCCTTTTGCTAGTGTGGTCAGTAATGTTGGGTGACTGCAGCAGTGTTGGACTGGACTGTGATGGATCCGTGTCTGTTCAGCCTTTTGCTAGTGTGGTCAGTAATGTTGAGTGACTGCAGCAGTGTTGGACTGGACTGTGATGGATCTGTGAGTGTGTTTGACCTTTTGCTAGTGTGGTCAGTAATGTTGGGCGACTGCAGCAGTGTTGGACTGGACAGTGATGGATCTGTGTGTATGTTCGGCCTTTTGCTAGTGTGGTCAGTAATGTTGGGTGACTGCAGCAGTGTTGGACTGGACTGTGATGGATCCGTGTGTATGTTCTGCCTTTTGCTAGTGTGGTCAGTAATGCTGGGTGACTGCAGCAGTGTTGAACTGGACTGTGATGGATCCTTGTGTGTGTTCTGCTTTTTGCTAGTGTGGTCAGTAATGCTGGGTGACTGCAGCAGTGTTGAACTAGACTGTGATGGATCCTTGTGTGTGTTCTGCTTTTTGTTAGTGTGGTCAGTAATGTTGGGTGACTGCAGCAGTGTTGGACCGGACGGAGATGTATCCGTGTGTTTTTTGGCCTTTTGCTGGTGAGGTCAGTAATGTTGGGTGACTGCAGCAGTGCTGGACTGGACTGTGATGGATCCGTGTGTATGTTCTGCTTTTTGCTAGTGTGGTCAGTAATGTTGGGTGACTGCAGCAGTGTTGGACTGGACTGAGATGGATCCGTGTGTATGTTCTGCCTTTTGCTAGTGTGGTCAGTAATGTTGGGTGACTGCAGCAGTGTTAGACTGGACTGAGATGGATCCGTGTGTATGTTCGGCCTTTTGCTAGTGTGGTCAGTAATGTTGGGGGACTGCAGCAGTGTTGGACTGGACTGAGATGGATCCGTGTGTATGTTTGGCTTTTTGCTAGTGTGGTCAGTAATGTTGGGTGACTGCAGCAGTGTTGGACTGGACTGTGATGGATCCGTGTGTATGTTCTGCCTTTTGCTAGTGTGGTCAGTAATGCTGGGTGACTGCAGCAGTATTGGACTGGACTGTGATGGTTCCGTGTGAATGTTCGACCTTTTGCTAGTGTGGTCAGTAATGTTGGGTGACTGCAGCAGTGTTGGACTGGACTGCGATGGATTCGTGTTCATGTTCGGGTTTTTGTTAGTGTGGTCAGTATTGTTGGGTGACTGCAGCAGTGTTGAACTGGACTGTGATGGATCCGTGTGTATGTTCTGCCTTTTGCTAGTGTGGTCAGTAATGCTGGGTGACTGCAGCAGTATTGGACTGGACTGTGATGGTTCCGTGTGAATGTTCGACCTTTTGCTAGTGTGGTCAGTAATGTTGGGTGACTGCAGCAGTGTTGGACTGGACTGCGATGGATTCGTGTTCATGTTCGGCCTTTTGCTAGTGTGGTCAGTAATGTTGGGTGACTGCAGCAGTGTTGGACTGGACTGTGATGGATCCGTGTGTATGTTCTGCCTTTTGCTAGTGTGGTCAGTAATGCTGGGTGACTGCAGCAGTGTTGGACTGGACTGTGATGGATCCGTGTGTATGTTCTGCCTTTTGCTAGTGTGGTCAGTAATGCTGGGTGACTGCAGCAGTGTTGGACTGGACTGAGATGGATTCGTGTTCATGTTCGGGTTTTTGCTAGTGTGGTCAGTATTGTTGGGTGACTGCAGCAGTGTTGAACTGGACTGAGATGGATCCGTGTTCATGTTCGGGTTTTTGTTAGTGTGGTCAGTAATGTTGGGTGACTGCAGCAGTGTTGGACTGGACTGTGATGGATCCGTGTGTATGTTTGGCTTTTTGCTAGTGTGGTCAGTAATGCTGGGTGACTGCAGCAGTGTTGGACTGGACTGTGATGAATCCGTGTGTATGTTCGGCCTTTTGCTAGTGTGGTCAGTAATGTTGGGTGACTGCAGCAGTGTTGGACTGGACTGTGATGGATCCGTGTGTATGTTCGGCCTTTTGTTAGTGTGGTCAGTATTGTTGGGTGACTGCAGCAGTGTTGAACTGGACTGAGATGGATCCGTGTGTATGTTCTGCCTTTTGTTAGTGTGGTCAGTAATGTTGGGTGACTGCAGCAGTGTTGGACTGGACTGTGATGGATCCGTGTGTATGTTCGGCCTTTTGTTAGTGTGGTCAGTATTGTTGGGTGACTGCAGCAGTGTTGAACTGGACTGAGATGGATCCGTGTTCATGTTCGGGTTTTTGTTAGTGTGGTCAGTAATGTTGGGTGACTGCAGCAGTGTTGAACTGGACTGGGATGGATCCGTGTTCATGTTCGGCCTTTTGCTAGTGAGGTCAGTAATGTTGGGTGACTGCAGCAGTGTTGGACTGGACTGTGATGGATCCGTGTGTATGTTCGGCCTTTTGCTAGTGTGGTCAGTAATGTTGGGTGACTGCAGCAGTGTTGGACTGGACTGTGATGGATCCGTGTGTATGTTCGGCCTTTTGCTAGTGTGGTCAGTAATGTTGGGTGACTGCAGCAGTGTTGGACTGGACTGTGATGGATCCGTGTGTATGTTCGGCCTTTTGCTAGTGAGGTCAGTAATGTTGGGTGACTGCAGCAGTGTTGGACTGGACTGTGATGGATCCGTGTGTATGTTTGGCCTTTTGCACTGTCAGCTATACTATTTGACCCCGACGGCTGAGCAAAGGGCACCATGAGAGATGGTCATCGATCTTTAAGGGCAGTTGGTTATCTGACACCCCGAAACCATCATTTCTCTTGGGGTAAAAAGCAGGTATGGGCTGATCAGGACTCTGCTTAAGGGAAGATCGGGCGGGAGAATAAAAACTGATCCTGTGAACTGCGGTCTGCCGTGTGTTTAGTGCCTGACAGAACCCTTCGCACATATTGGGATGCTCCGTTAAAGCTCTGTCACTACTGCTCTGGCATGTCTAAACTAGAACTAGTGCCAAATATGCACGGCCCACCCTGCTCCTTCCTGCTTTTACCCTGCAAATGCTGCAATTAGCGAATGGTTTGTATGTTCTTAACGGAACATTCAAATGCTGCTGTAACAAGTACTGCAGGTATTTGAAATCATGAGCTAAAAACTGACATTAGAAAAATAGCAATAATGAGAAACAGTTCTTCTCAGGGGATAAAAATGGGTTTGCTTCATCAATGTTTATTAAGGCTATAATTTCAAGATTTGAGATGAGAAAAAATATCTGCAAAAATTAAATGAATATGCTTTGTTAACATTTCTAAACAACTAAGATATCTGTTCGTATAGTCAAAGTAATACAGGAAACACATTGGGAATGTTTTCTGTATAACCAGATAAAATGTATCTTAATATACAAACATTACCGTTGCTGACAGAAAATACATTCGATAACAGCAAAAATAGCCCACCTTATCTTTCAGGTTGGCGGTGGGAATTTAAGTTCACAAAGTGACACTTCGGTTGTAGTTATTCTGTGATTATCTGACACGAGGCAGGATGAATCTTTATTGTCTAGCAATACAACAGTCCAGGTCATCTGTGCTGTGATCAGACGGACTCTCAGCTCAAGATGCAGATCATCCCCTGATACTTCGGCTTCAGCAGTAGAGTCTCAACCTTGGAAAACTATGAAAATGAACAACACATATGCCTCAGTTATGAATATCCGATTGGCTTATTGATGAGTGAAGTAAAACCTGTAAAAGCAGCGAGGAGTGCTGTGGCCTGAGGATGTGATGATCCCTGTTACTCATGTTGATATAGTGTCTTGATCTCAGCTTCTGTTGGCGATGTGCAGGACAGGCATTGCACACGCCTTGGACTGAAATCACATGACCTTAGTGACCATAAGAAGCAGGGATCTAGATTAATGCCCCTCTCTTTCCTCAGTTAGCAGCTCAGGTCTTGGATGACCTTGATGATGAAGACATTGGTTTTGGCCTCGTTGATGAGAAGAGGGACAGCGCAGTGGCCAAAAAGCTGGGTAAGGTGTCCCCTCTACCCTGCCATGAGAGTGCGGCCTCCTCAGGCATATGAGTCCACCTGCAGATATCTGCCATTTAGTGGCCATGTCGAGATAACAGCCCGCCCCCTTTTGTAAGAATAAAATATTCTTGGTTTAGATCTACCATTTATTTAAGAAAACACAAAGATGATAACTTTTTTCACATACACAAACAAAAATACACAGAAAGTCACGGACACACACAGATTTATACACACCTTTGCACACACCAACAAAAGTACACGCATGCACACACGTGCACATAAAAACACCAACACTCAAACATAAACACACGCGCAAACACTCACAGAGGACAAGCACGATGTGTGCGTATCTCACACAGAGTCTGTGCCTCAGGTCTGGACGAAGTGGAGAGCATATACATCTTCTCGGATGATGAGATCATCGAGTACGATGGTGAACTGGCAGCAGACACGCTGGTGGAGTTCCTCTACGATGTAAGTAAAAGCATCATCAACCGCTTAGTGAACCACTCATCCTGAAAATCACTCTGTACGCAACCCAACATCCTGACTGAGGTGCAACACTCCACAGTGAAGTAGTGAAGTAGAAGAAGTAAGCCTGTTTCGCGCCTCGTGGCCCATCGGGTCGGTGCTTCACACCAGTTTCGTGGCTTGAAGTGACTAGGAGTATTACTACTGCCCCTGGATGGGGTGCCAGTCCATCGCAGGTACACCCCCAGCTTTTAGTCAAGTGTCCCAGACTATTTGCTGGTACCGTTTATACACCTGAGTCACCTGGGTAGAGTGAGACGTGGAGTGTGGAAGTGAAGTGTTTTGCCCAAGAACACACCACGAAGGTCGTGGCCGGGGCTTGAACTCAGGACCTTATGATCCAAAGTCAAGCCTACTTAACCACTGCGCACTGCGTCTCTCCAGTCAACTCATTATCCTGACTGATAATCATCCCTCGACATTCAACACATTATCTTGACTTGAGGCTCATCTTTCCACAGTCAACACCTGACAGACTGACACTAATCACTACACACTAAACTCTGCATTCTGACTGAGATTCATCACCGTACACTCAACACATCATCCGGTTAAAATTCATTAAGATTACTTAAGGATAGGATTATATATATTGAGCGTATGGGGATGTATCTCAGTCAGGATGATGTGTTGAGTGCTGAGAGATTAATTTCCACAGGATGATGGAAATTAATCTCTCAGCACTCAACACATCATCCTGACTGAGATACATCCCCATACGCTCAATATATGTAATCCTATCAAAATTAATCTCTCTGCACTCAATGCATAATCCTGGCCGAGAGTAATCTCTTTGCACTCGATGCACCATCCTGAAGGTGAATAATTGGCCTGCATTAGCAAACATCATCCCCAGACCAATTATTCTACACCAGTGGTTCTCAAACTCGTTCCTGGCACCCCACTGTGATGCTGGTTTTTGTTCCAACCACAAGTGCCATCTTAGGATTTTGACAAGGTGTCGATTTGTCTTAATCAGCTGCATTCCATGTTTAGAGCAGTTATTTACCACCTTTGGCTGCATTTTTATAGACACATCCACTGTGCCACGAAGAATAAAAACCCTCAAACATGATGCTTATTTTTCCATATTGTGAGAATTTTCAGGGACAAACAATTTCTCAACAGATTAAAGTAGACTGAGAAAATCAGTAAACTCCAAAGTGGGTTGCTGGCTACGCCACTGCAAACGCTTGCTGTGTCAAACAACTAATGTTTCATAACAAAATATTGATGTAGCTCAACATCGGATATGACAACATCATCAGTTTTGTGAATATTTTTATTCTTAAGCCAGCACAATCAGTGGCGTAGCCAGCGGGGAGGCCAAGACACGTCCCTTTATGACTGCAATTAGTAGTTCTCAATCATTTCCATTTATTTTTTCTTAGTTTTCCAATGATTGTAACTGGCAACCGAAGACAGAGTTTCTCTCCATGTGTGATCTAACAGCGATTAAACCATGGGCTAAATTCAGTACTGTTGCGGAACAAGAACAGAGCATTGGGCCGAGAGGCTCCACAGTTAACAGGTGCTGCGTGTTCTCCCAGTTAGGGAAGACGATAATGATTGTTGTCTTACCTAATCGTGGAGAACAAGCAGCACCTGTTAAGTGTGGAGCCTCTCGGAATGAACCTTTTGTTAATCATGAAAATGACTGAGAACAGGTCAGGACTAATAATTGTTTTAAACAGAAGTTAACTGCAACCCAATTCTCTGTTCTTGTTCAGCAACTTTAATGAATTTAGCCCACGATTTAATCGCTGTTAGATCACACGTGGACAGAAACCGTGTCTTCGGTTGCCAGTTACGATCATTGAGAAACGCGTCAATAAAGGAAAATGATTGAGAACTTCTAATTGCAGTCATAAAGGGACGTGTTTTGGCCCCCCCGCTGGCTACGCCACTGGCGGTTTGAATATGGTAGCCTAGCTAGCCGATGTTGCTGCTAGTAGCAACGATGCTATTCTGAACACTGCTCGCCTCGCGAGAAGGAAAAGGTCATTTTAACGTGGCACTAAATGCGAATTTCGTTGATACTCGTGCGAGCCATTCACGTCACGTCACGTCGCGCCACGTCTCCCGCGCGATTCCCGTTGCCCAGAACAGATTAGCGTCTTTTCACGTGAATTTGCGTGTCCTTGCATTAGCTTTCAATGAAATCCAGTCGCGCAAAAAAAATTGTCTCGTGTTCGGTGGAAACACAGCATAAAGTTGTGTTTCCACCTAATGCGAAGCAAAATTTCTTCTCGCTTTATTCACGGGAGTTTGACCGTGGGACTATTTTTATTCTTTCGCTTTGAAGACCTTCCACACTATTCGCGTGAAGAACCTATTCATTTCTGTGGGAGAACAACCTGGCAGCGGGTTGAAACACACAGGCTGGATTTACACTGCAGGTCTTGTTGTCCAGATCGGATATGGATCGGATTTTGAGGCCCATATTCGATTTGTTCGACTGTGTGTTTACATCTTGTTTTGAGCGTGAATGATATCTGTTCCGTTTCGATTCCGTTTGTTTACACCACTCACTACCTGGCCATTGTCTTGGGCAATCCACATGCGCACAGTGGAGAAGGCTACTGAAAATAAAAGCGAATGTGCATTGCAGCGCAACAAAAGCATGCTGGCCTAACAGTTATAGAAATTATCAAAACATCAAGCAAGCTCGCACCATTTCACTGGGTAACCTACTACATCTGATTCTCCTGTTAAGGCCTTTTAAGCCGCAATCACACCGGACGTGAAACAAATTAATTTGGTTACTGATTTACTGAGGAATATTGAAATATAATCTTCAACGCATTGAAATTCAATGCAAAGGCGCATGTATTTGCGTCTTTGCATTAACTTTGAATGCAATCTGTCGCGCGAAAAATTAGTTTCATGTCAGCTGTGAAAGCAGCTTTACACACCTATCACCTGCATCATCGCAAATGGATAGGCAGACTCCGCCTTAGTCTTGGCCTTTTTTTAAACAAAATATCCGATCTGCATGTTGATATGCATTTACACAATAGGCACAAATCCAATACACATCAGATACATATCCAAACAAAAACCACATTTGAAAGAGGCCTGGATCCAATCTGACGGATCCGATCCTAGGCGGAATCAATAGCTGTGTTCGAAATCGTCCACTCATTCACTCACTCCCTATCCCCTACATCGTGTACATGATATAGTGCACTACATAGGGAACGACCAAAGGAGATTTCAGACACTACACCGGAATTTTCTGAACATGATTGGGTCAGCAAATGCGCCGGATATTTCTGTGATGTGAGCAGACACGCCGAGCATCATGTAAACACACCGGTCACATCGGTCACGAAGCGAATTTTTCGCACAACAGATTACATTCAAAATCAATGTAACGACGCAAATAAACGCGAAACACGTCCGGTGCAAAAGCAGCTTTACTGTTGGACCCCGTGATGATTTTCTGGAATGTGCTTTACACGTAGCTATAATACTTACTCTAGCTCAATCCGCTAGCTTAGTTAGCTTGCTACCTAACAAGCTTGGTAACATATCAAGGACAATAATTAGCCGGTCAGCTAATTATTAGTATTTGTACTGACTTTGAATGTAATCTGTCGTGCGAAAAATTCGTTTCGCTTCTGGTGTGAAACAGCTTTACGGGAACACTGGAGAATGTATTTCTGCCGGGCGGAGCCATCTCGCTTTCATATTCTTCTTCTGTGTAAAAATACGACCGCAGTGCATTGTGGTATACAGTACTATAATGTAGTGTACATCGCTTGATCCCTCGATTCCGCTGTGCATTATGGGTATTTTATAGTTCACTATATAGTGGATGAAAAGAATTCGAACAACACTACAAAATGGAGGACACACTACATAGTGCACTATATCCGTGATAGGGGGCGATTTGGAACACAGCTAATGCGTTTCTTTCCTGTTTACACAGCAAATTCACAGATCAGATATTGGCCGCATTTGAGCAAAAGATCCGATACGTGTCACATTTAACCCGCAGTGTAAATCCAGCCACATTCACACCGCTGACGGATATTAATGCCAGTTGAGCCCTGTATACACTCAAGGGGCGGTACTTCCTGTAATTTCAAAACATCATCAACCAGATGGCGAGGATAATGTTGCCACGCTAACGTCACAAACATTTTACTTTATTAACATTGTGCCTGTTTAAAAAAAATATTTACAAAACGAATAATATTGTCATATCCGATGTTGAACTAGACCACTATTTTGTTGCGAAATTGAGATCTATAGGTTATTTGCACAGCTAACTCGCTAGCTACCTAGTTAAGTAGCTAGCATTCCCATGATCTCAAGCGGTGCAGCAAACTGTGCCTTGAATATGAAGCTAGGTAGGCAAGCTAACCGATATTGCTGGTAGTGTCAATGATGCAATTCATGCTATTCTGCTCGACTCCAGCAAAATTTTCGCAAAAGAATATTTTGACATGGAGCACAATGCTAATTTCGTGCATTTGCGAGCCATTCACGTCACTTTGCGCAGCGTTATTCACGTCACCCGGCCCGAAGTAACGTTTTTTAGCGTGTATTCCCCTCTTTGCATTGATGTTGAATGTACTTTGTAATCTGGTCACGCGAAAAATTTGTTTCTTGTTCGGTGGAAACGCAGCATAAGAATTATTATTTTGCACTCAACATATAATCCAGACTAAGATCAGTCAATCTGCATATACATCATCCTGACAGACCATTTTATGGCACCTGATTACAGAACACTCAACACTTCCTGACCAGACTGGTATTACTCAGTGGGTTACAACAAGTGCCTGAAACTCTTGCGGTTTAATGAATGTTTCTAATACATGCATAAACCTTTAATCTTCCTCAGGTAATTGAAGACCCAGTGGAGATTATTGATAATGAAAGAGAACTGAAGGGTTTCCATCACCTTGATGAAGACATCAAACTGGTCGGCTACTTCAAGAATGAAAAGTCTCCTCGTATGTACTGAATATTTATGTCTTTTCTTACCCTTAAACAAGTTGTGCCTCATGTATGCGGAATTCATCCCATCCCATTCCAAAACTATCCCAAATCAACATCAAATGAATCTCTAATCTTTGGCAAAGTCCACATCAATTCCAGTCTGAAACCATCGAGAACCCATACCACATCCTATCATCCAAAACTCACCCAGCATCCATCACAAACCCATCGCAGATCATATCAGCCCAAACTCAACCAGCATCCATCACGAACCTGTACCACATCTTATCATCCCAAACTCACCCAACATCCACCACAAACCAGTACCACATCACATCATCCCAAAATCACCCAACATCCATCACAAATCTATACCACATCATATCCAAAACTCACCCAGCATCCATCACAAACCAGTACCTCATCATATCATCCAAAACTCACCCAGCATCCATGAAAAACCAGTACCACATCACATCATCCCAAACTCACCCAACATCCATCACAAATCTATACCACATCATATCATCCCAAACTCACCCAGCATCCATCACAAACCAGTACCTCATCATATCATCCTAAACTCACCCAGCATCCATCACAAACCAGTACCTCATCATATTAGCCCACCCTCACCCAGCATCCATCACAAAGTCGTACCTCATCATATCAGCCCAAACTCACCCAGCATCCATCACAAACTCTTGCCTCATCATATCACCCCAAACTCACCCAGCATCCATCACCAATTCTTCCACATCAAATCAAACCAAATCACCGAACATCAGTCATAATAAATCTTTACCACATCATATCATCCCAAACTCACCCACCATCGATCACAAAACCATAACAGATCATATCATCTCAAACTCACCCAGCATCCATCACCAACCCATACCTCATCAGATCATCCCAAACTCACCCAGCATCTGTCACAAATCTATAGCGCATCATATCATCCAAAACTCACTCAGCATCCATCACAAATTCTTCCACATCATATCATCCCAAACTCACCCAGCATCCATCACAAACCCATACCAGATCATATCACCCCAAACTCACCCAGCATCCATCACAAACCCGTACCTCGTCATATCATCCCAAACTCACCCAGCATCCATCACAAACTCATACCACATCATATCATCCCAAACTCACCCAACATCCATCACAAACCCATACCAGATCATATCACCCCAAACTCACCCAGCATCCATCACAAATTCTTCCACATCATACCAAACTCACCCAACATCAGTCATAATATATCTATACCCATCATCCCAAACTCACCCACCATCCATCACAAATCTATACCACATCATATCATCTTAAACTCACCCAGCATCCATCACAACCCTGTACCATATGACATCATCCCAAACTCACCCACCATCCATCACATACCTGTCCCACATCATGTCATCCCAAAATCACCCAACATCCATCAAAACCCATACCACATGCCTTCATCCCAAACTCACCCAGCATCCATCACAAACCCATCCCACATCATACCATACCAAACTCACCCAGAATGCATCATAAACCCCTACCACATCATATCGTCCTAAACTCACCCAACATCTATCACAAACCCGTACTACATGACATCATCCCAAACTCACCCAGCATCTATCACAAACCCATTCCAAACCTCAAGATATACAACAGTTTGCTGAGGACAGTGAAAATATGGCCAGCAGGAAGATCTCTAACACATGATTTTGCTTTGCAGTCGCCACCAAAACTGGTGGCCTAGCCTGGCCAAAATGACCCTGGGATGCCTTTCGTTGGCACATATTATGCCAGTCTTATCTGTGATCATTAGAAATGTACAGCCTTACATCTGTGAAATGTTGCTGTTCGTTTTTTTGTGATGTTGAATAATTGTAATTGCCCGGATAGGGTATAAGTTGATTCCATGAGTCTGCTGGTGACCTTTGACCATTTGGTTTCAGACTTTGTGGAATATGAGGATGCTGCAGAGGAGTTCCACCCCTTTGTTAAGTTCTTCGCCACCTTCGACTCCAAGGTACAGCAACAATAGTCAGTATCACAGACTCAGTGAGTGACAATGTGTGATTCTCCCAGCGTGTCACAAACCCATTGAATCAGAGTGAATGATTCTCTCATCACGTCAGAGGCTAAGTAAACCACAGTGATTAATTTTACAATTTGAGTCACAGGGTCTGGGAGTCACAGTAGTATATCACTGCACCACTGAGTTGCCGAGACAGTGAAAATGACTCTAGCTTTGTGTCACAGCAAGTCAGTGAATCATAGCAATGGGCTCTATGCAGACATAACCTCCGTGTTTGAGTTAAGGCTGCGCCCCAAATTCTGGTCCACGAGATTTAAAGTATAAGACACCTGTATAATGGCTGTGTCGTCGCTGTTCAAGGACATCCCCATGTTCTTTCATATGCTTCTGCCTACACAATGCATCTCAGTTGCCAATTACTCACTCTTTTTAAGTATGATTAACGCCCCATGATGTTTCCTGTTGACTGCATACATAGCAGATGATGTTCAGGCTCTCCCATCACACATTTGTATGAGCCCGAGGGACTGTCACAATTCGCAACCCCGCTCGCACCCTAACATAAGTTAGTCATCCTCGCATCCCTGCTCTGCTCTCTTTGGGACCAATCACAATGCATAACTCTCACCTAGCTCTATCACAGCAGCAGGTGCGTAATGTGAATGGAAAGACTGGATCTAATCTATTCCTTACAACGCAGTAGGTTAGCCCAGTTGGATAATCAACCATCTCTCGGACGTGAGAAATCTAGTTAGTCTTCAAGCGAATAACACTGCATTGTGTTCTTTCGCTAAATGGGTTTAGCTAACACAGTCATGTTGAACATTTATTACCGCCACCAAGGAGGTTATGTTTTAGGCAGTGTTTGTCTGTTTGTCAGGATTACGTATAGGAACCACGTGCGAGCACCAGAGAGTACAAAAAAAAAAGGGAGGCTTTATTTCTGAAGGAGGGAGACCCCCAACAGAGCAGGCAACGGTACAATGTCCACAATCCAAAAATCAGAATCCTAAGGGCGAAATCCAGAACCGTAAACAGGGCACCAATCACAAAAGAGTTCGTAAACAGATGTAGACAATAGTACAAAAAGCAGAGCCAAAAATCGTTAGTCGGACGGTCCAGTCAGATGAGTAACACTATGAGTACAAGGCTGAGACGATAGCAGCACAGGTATACAAGAGAAACATTTTGACAAGGGAGTGCTGTGAAAAGAATCCTAACATACGCTCACGGGAAGTCACATGCTTAACAAAACACAGGTGCAAGTCAGACTGATTATAAAGGAGGCAAACACGAGGGAGGACCTAATCACATGAAATAAGCAAAAGCCAAAACGCGGACAGGGATCACAAGACAGCCTATAGACAGAACAAACAGAAGACAGAACAAACAGATCCGGATAGGGAGTTCTACCGTGCACAGAGTGAGTGGCAGAACAGTGATTAGACAGGTGCAGAGAATCTGCTAGAAACACAGCAAAGTAAATTGAGTGAAGGCAAGAGGCGGAGACTAGAACAGGGCGAATGCAGAGAGATCGTTAGTCAATTAGTAGAGTGCCGCTATACAATCCTTAATGCTTGTTAGTAAGTTGAAACTATGTTCAATGTTAGTCTTGGTTAGTAATTAACAAAAACAGCAAACTGTTAGAATTGGTTAATAATCTAGAAAAAGGAAGATGAAGGAAGTAAACGAGATTGGAAGGAATGTTTGAAATCCCAGAAACCATTAATTCACCCGAAAGAGTGGCACGCAATACCAGGGCTGTGAGCAATGGCAAGACAAGAGACCAGACAGGGGGAGACAAAGTGCAATGCATGGCAAAAACAAAAACATGGACCGGAATGTAACTGTAGAAAATGGCAAAATATAGAATATGTAGAATAGAATATGGCAAAAGTAAACTAGACAAAACAAGAACATAATCAGGTAACCAAATCACAATACACAATTCAAGGCCTGGTCAGGCAATACTGAAATCAGACAGAACATCAAAAACATGGCAAACAGAGCAGAATCATAACACTGTTTGTTTGTTAGCAAGATAACTCAAATAGTAATGGACCGATTTTGATGAAATTTTCAGAGAAGACGGGTATTGAGTCAAGGAACATGTGATTAAATTTTGGCATATCTAGGCTTAAGTACAGCTGAGATATACGCCAAAGTTCAAGATTTTAAGTCTTTCCAATGGGCCAGAGTTCCAATCGCCGTGCTTTTGGGTTTTGCTGCCCCCTGGCGGAGGTCTGCGCTCTCTGAGTGCTTTTTAGTTTGATTCCTGTGCTCCTGGTGTAAGTTTGGTTTGTGTGAATGTTTTTACGCTGGTGTCACAGTGGGGCATTGACAACACGAAACAGAATGTTGGTTACATATTGTAATTCCAAATTCGAAGCTCCAGCATCGTCAGCTAGAGAAAAAGCGATTTGTTTGAGTGCGCAACCCAGATCGCTCGACACAGTGGATCAGGTCTGTAGTCCAGAGATGCCAAGTCTCATGCATTCGGCGTAGGTCTTACGCTTTTTTTAGGCTTATTCACCGTAGTCCGTAATTATTCATTGGATGCTTAATGAGATTCTCGTGCAGAATTAAAATCCTTGTGCATTGAAGTTTTGCACCTCATCGCAAGTAACATAGAAAGCGATTATGACTCCGGACTTCCCGCACTTCTCATTACTCG
The DNA here is from genome assembly GCA_029721435.1 of Gymnothorax reevesii. Taxonomy (NCBI): domain Eukaryota; kingdom Metazoa; phylum Chordata; class Actinopteri; order Anguilliformes; family Muraenidae; genus Gymnothorax; species Gymnothorax reevesii. The sequence goes on along the minus strand of CM056579.1, from coordinate 8,670,858 downwards.
GGGATTGGAAACGTGTTTCAAGATCGTTTAAATTGTTTAAATGAAATAAGACCATTTGAAACGTTTTTATGCAGTTCCATTGCTTTTAATCCCTCAGTAAAGACAAGCCTGAGAATTCCCGAGTCATAATCGATTTCCGTGTCATTAGTGGGGAAATCCACCGTAATGCACGAGAAACTGATTAACTTGATGCACGATGACTTAAATTCCGTGAGTGAATTTCTTAAGTGCTCTTTGATTGAATAATTGCTGACTACGGCACAGAAAGGTGACGCCACTAAGAGGAGAAACTCACGCCTAAGACGTAAGCCTTGGCATCTCTGGTAGTCCGAAAATGTCGACTGCAGACTCTGGTGTGATTCATAATGGTAAAATTGTCATGTCGTTTCTTAACCATCCATCTATCTTTAGGAAATGTATGGAAACCAAGGAAAGAATTAAACTTAGCCCAAGCTGAACACAGCAGTAGTGCCCTGAAGTGCTGCCCTCTTTGAAAAGACAGTTTCGCTCATTTTGAAGTCATGATGACATAAATATTTATACGCAAATTGGAATGAAATACACAAAATAACAAAACAAAATTTATTGAAAATCACTGTAGTTTAGGCAGTTTCAAGGGACATTATGACTAGCATTCCTACACAAGCACAGGGCTCTACTCTTGGCGGAAGTTATGAAGCGGCCTTATTCTGCATTTCCACCGAACGCAAAGCAAATTTTTTGCGCGACCAAATTACATTCAAAATCATTCGATGCAAAGACGACACGCGAAAATGATGCACATTCATTCCAGGTGACGTAAATCACGCGAGAGACTTCTCTGAGTGCAGTTGAAGAAATCAATATGGCGTCGAGTGAATCGCACTTCTCAAGTTCCCATAGACTATAATTTAGAAATTTTTGCAATTTTCCACCGAATTAACGGGTCTTTTGAAATTACTTCAACATATTTGTGATCGAAAAAAATTTAAGAATAAAAATTAATGCACAATTTTACATGACACTGTTTGAGACATCGAAAATATAAAAACGTCTTAATGGGAAGCACAGCACTTAATAGCCACTTGTCTAGCTGGCGTGTTAAGTAATCGAGTCACTGTAGACGGCTGTGATGGCAAACTTTGTAATTTAGCCTGCTAGATAAACTTAGTTTAGCACAATAAACACACGTTGTTTCCAAACTGCGATGGCCAACTAGCTCTCATGCCCATGCAATGTTAGCCAAGTTGCATATCTACATATGGCATAAGCCATAGCAAATAACCTGCCAGAAACGTTCGTGTAATGTTAGCGGTGTTCATGCCAGATGAATTGTTCAAATAACAGCATCCTTATAAAGCATCCGCCTGTCTAAATATCACTATTTAGTTCAGCAAGCTGTGAGTTTTTTTTTTTTTTGTTTAGTTTTTTTTTATTACGATAATGCAATCCTAGCTGAGACAGTCGACCAAACTGGCTAGCTTTCAATGATTGCCAGCGAGGATAGCGTTTCTAATGGTGAGGTGCGGTGCACTGGAGGCCATATTGGTTTCTTCAACTTTTCTCCCCGACAGCCTCTCCAGTTCTATATACACTCATTGGCCAATCTGTCAGGTTATTCTATCGTAGAGGTGAATGTGATCTTCGTGCGAACAGGACGAGAGTTCTTCAACGCGAAAAGATATGGGAGGTCGCTTAGGCCATAAACATTGAATTACTTGCACACACGCATTGACAATGTGCACACGCACTGAAAACATCCACATTGGCAGTGTGCACACATGCACTAATACAGGTACATGAATCCACAATGTGCCCTCACATCCCACCATCTTCACATACACATATAGCCTACATATGGGGGTGCAAGTCATTCAATGTTTATGGCCTAAACGGCCTCCCATAGTAAATCAGCAATTTACGTAATTTATCATTTTGTCACAGTATCAGTGAGTATCAGTAAAACATACCACCAGAGAACTGCAGAAAGTACAGCGTACGAGTGCCGTTCATGCTGTCATACTCACCCCATACTCTGCTCCTTGGCCGTTGACTGTCAGATTGCAAAGAAGCTGGACTTAAAGATGAATGAAGTGGATTTCTATGAACCCTTCATGGACAAACCTGTTGCCATCCCTGGGAGGCCGTATACTGAGGCGGAGCTGGTCGATTTCATTGAGGAACATGACAGGTAAGTTGAGACACACATACACACTCACACACACACCACCTATGTACGCACGCACACACACACACGCGCGTGCAGGTACACTTTTCTCTGCTCACTGTAATGTTTGTATCAGCAGAAGCATTTTCATCAGTGATGTTTGTCCACACATTTATTCAGGGCTTTTACCTCGCTTTATCGCTTATCTGTATAGGTAATGCTCTGCGTTTCCGTTACATACTCAATTGGCAAAAGAATAAATGATTTGTGTTTAATTTCAGACCCACTCTGCGGAAACTGGAGCCTCACAGTATGTATGAGACCTGGGTAAGGGACCACATCCTGACCACCGTAGATATAAATATCCCATCACCCACCATTGATCACAGAGGGCCGGGAGAGTATGTTTGACAATGGCTCATAGGGGAATGCAGTAGTGGTCTTCAGACCGTAGTGTGAGACTACTTCCAGCTTCAGACGGTATTTCCAATGCAACATTCAGCAAAAATGTATCACAATCTTGCAGTGGAGCTGATTCAGTCATTATGAGAGACTTCAGTTATCCTGTTAAAGTTAGGATTGATTTCTTCAGTTCAACTCTTGCAAGATAATTTGAGCCATGCTGCATAGAGTGTGAGACACTTCCTGACTGCAGGGCAGTGGATGAACAGGAGCCAGATTGATCCACCTAATGAATACATTCAGTGTGTAAAAGCTGAGGCCAATTCAACAAGGAATAAAAGGCCATTGGGAATAGTTTGATAGATAAAACACATTTAAGATATAAAAAATAAAAGTAATGAGAGAAAGTGTAAGGCAAGCCATTTTAACCTTTAACTAGTTGGGCTTACTAGTTGCAATTTTGTTTCCACTAGTGGAAATGACATTTCGACATGTGAAAATATAATTTTGACATGTCAAAATTGTTTTACAGATATCTTTAAATGATATTTTGACATGTTACAAGTATATTTTCACGCGTAGTAATTACATTTTGACTAGTCAAAATTGATTTACAGATACAGTGCTGTGAAAAAGTATTTGCCCCCTTCCTGATTTTTTTATTTTTTTTGCATATTAGTGTCATGGATTTGCCCCCGCCGGCAAAAGACCAAAAACTGGCGGGGACGGGGACCATGTACCCAAAAGCAGGATCAAGGGCCCAAACGCACAGGCTGAGTAGAAATATAGAAAAACTTTAATTTAAATAATAAAATACATTCCCGGAGGGGAGCAGCAGCACACAAGAGACCATCAGGGCTCCAGCACACAGAACACCGCTGCAGAGAACAGAACTGCAGCAGCCCTTACATAGGGAGCCTCACCTCCTCCTTAACGAGCCACACCTGTTGCCCGTTAAGGTGGAGGCGAAGAATGCAGCAGGGGGAGGGACTGCAGGCCAACACCATCACAATTTGTCAACGCGTAAATATTTCAGATCACCAAACAAATTTTAATATTACACAGACAACCCAAGTAAATACAAAATGGAGTTTTTAAATGATGGGTTCATTTAATAAGGGGAAAAAGCTATCCAAACCTACCTGGCCCTATGTGGAAAAGTAAATCCTAATAGCTGGTTGTGCCACCCTCGGCAACAACAACTGCAATGAAACATTTGCAATAACTGGCACTGAGTCTTTCACATGGCTGTGGAAGAATTTTTGCCCACTCTTCTTTGCTGAATTATTTTAATTCAGCCACATTGTAGGGGTTTTGAGCATGAATGACCTGTTTAAGGTCATGCCACAGCATCACAATAGGTTTTAAGTCCGGACTTTGACAAAGCTACTCCAAAATCTTCATTTTGTTTTTTTTTTTGTTTTTTTAAGCCATTCAGAGGTGGACTTGCTGGTGTGTTTCAGATCATTGTCCTGCTGCATAACCCAAGTGCCCTTGAGCTCGAGATCACAATCTGATGGTTGGACATTCTCCTTCAGGATTTTCCGGTAGAGAGCAGAATTCATAGTTCCATCAATCATGACAAGTCGTCCAGGTCCTGAAGCAGCAAAGCAGCCCCAAACCATCACACTACCACCACCATGTTTGACTTTTGGTATGATGTTCTTTTTATGAAATGCAGTTTTAGTTTTATGCCTGATGTAATGGGACGCACACCTTCCAGAAAGTTCAACTTATGTCTCGTCATTCCACAGAATATTTTCCTGAAAGTCTTGGGGATCATCAAGATGTATTTTGACAAATATGAGACAAGCCTTCGTGTTGTTTTTGGTCAGCAGTGGTTTTCACCTTGGAACTCTCCCATGGATGTCATTTTTGCCCAGTCAATTTCTTTATTGTTGAATCATGAACACTGACTTTAACTGAGGCAAGTGAGGCCTGCAGTTCTTCAGATGCTATTATGGGTTTTTTGTGACCTCCTGGATGGTCGTCGATGCGCTCTTGGAGTAATCTTGGTAGGCCAGCCACTTCTGGGAAGGTTCACCTCTGTTCAAAGTTTTCTCCATTTGTGGATAATGGCTTTCACTGTGGTTCACCGGAGTCCCAAAGCCTTAGAAATGGCTTTGCAACCCTTTCCAGACTGATAGATGTCAATTTCTTTGTTTCTCATCTCTTCTTGAAGTGATTTCTTGATTCAACAGGACTGACAGTAATCAGGTCTGGGTGTGGCTAGTGAAATTGGACACAAAAAATGTGGTTAATCACAGTTAATTCATGATTTAACTAGGGGGGCAATTACTTTTTCATATAGGGCCAGGTAGGTTTGGATAGCTATTTCCCCTTAATAAATTAAATCATCTTTCAAAAACTGCATTTTTTATTTATTCGGGTTATCTTTTTCTTATATTGAAATTTGTTTGATGATCTCAAACATTTAAGTGTGAAAAATATGCAAAAAAGTAAGAAATCAGGATGGGAGCAAATACTTTTTCATGGCACTGTACCTTTGATTTAATTATAGATATCAGTCATTTCTTTTTCACTTGTAAGAATAACAATTATAGACAACTACAATTGAATTTCCACGTGTCAGAAAAGAATTATGACAAGTGGAAATGTATTTTCCCATTTCAGATATCAACAAATGCATTTCGAATATGTAGGAAAATCAGCATATTCATTTTGGATATGTCGCCTAATTAGCATATTCATTTAAGATTTGTAGCCAATTGTTGATATGTCCGACATATCAACAAGTGCATTTCGGATATGTAGCCCAAATTAGCATGTTCATTTGGAATATTTCCCACATATCAACAGTTGCATTTTGGATATGTCTAACATATCAACATATCAACAATTGCATTCCGGATATGTTCGACATATCCGATTAAATGTTAAAACTGCTTGCTGGAGTTTTTTTTTTTTCATTGGTTTGGCTTATTATGTAATAACCCACTTAGGAAACCACGGGCAGTTGAACCGCACTAAGAGGATAGGTGCTAAAAATTAAATGAGAAAATCTTGGATTTGAATTGGACATAATTTATAATATTTCGGTGTGTTTACTATTATGGACATACAACCCCAAATAACGTAGTTGAAAGATTTTTGTGAAATTGGGTTTTCAGAGGCTTTAAAAGACTGTTCTTTAATGCAGTCTTTAGAAACTGGAGATATATTAGACGATTTGACTCTCGGCAATATAGTGCAAATTCCACTCTAGGCCTGTTTCCACTGCAGGAACTTCAGGGTAATTTTACGGGGCTGGGGCCGTTGTTGCGTGTCTCCACTGCCGGAACCACCCCAGAAGGACAGAGTTCCGGAACTTTTACAGGGGCTAAAAGAGTCCCTGCCTCGGAGTAGGTACTCCGAAAGGCCCCGAAAAACTCCTGGGAGGGGCTTGGGGTTTACTTAGCACTGATTGGATTTACTCAGGGCAGGATGTGACGTCAACAGAAAGCAACAAAATACCCGGCATTTTTAAAACTCAGCTGACGACGAGGGGTCGCATTTTTAAAAGGAGTTCTCCTACTTCGCCCTCTCGGTGGAGACACGGCAGTTGAGAGGGCCGAGTGAGAGGACGTTCCTGTAGTAGTTCCTGCCCCCCAAATACTACCAGGAACTTCTTCAATGGAAATGGGCCTTATGACATAGGGCAGGGCTCCTCAAATCACGGTCCTCAAGGGCCGAGGACCACCCTCCCTTTACCTTGGAGTCAGGTGAGATGACAATCTGGCCAATCAGCAGCATTAACTGTTCACTTTATTGCCTGGCAGGAAGATAAACCAGGACTGTATTTGGATTCGAGGGCCGGATTTGGAGAGCCCTGACACAGGGGACCTACTGATCAAGGAAACCACATGCCTGTCAATTTAGCTTTTGTCACATATAAAATGCCAACACATTTCTGATAAGAAAGGTCATGCCTGACAAACCTTCTAGAATTTTTTGAAAAGGCCTCGAAGACTTATGACCAGTGCAGGGCTCCTGATATTATTCATTTTATATTTTCAAAAGGCATCAGATACAATGCTGCACAAGAGACTCATTATTAAAATCTTGGCACTATTGCACTTCCTCAACTACATAACGTACCTTTTACAGGAACATTAAAAGTGAATTGATTCGTTTACAAGTTTCCGTACAATTCAGGGACCCTTATGTAACAAAGATGTAGAGGTTTCGAAACAGGTTGATGGATTTCAGCATTTTACATGCAATACAAGTTAAATGAACAGTTTCATGGCTCAGAATGGTGCCTTTTTATATACTGGTATTACATTTCCTTGCATCTAGTATTTCTCCAGCTGTTTAAAATAGCTGCCATTGGTTTATATGATTTTATCAAGAACCTCTTCAATGACCCCAGGATATAGGAAATTAGGGCCTGCTGCAATTCATGCAGTCGAGCCCCTAAGAACGAAAGTGGTCTGACTTCATATTTGGTTATTATTTTTTTTTTTTAGTGCTTAAAGTGATTCCTCAGTGATCATTTATTACAATAATGGATTGACTCAGTGTAGTTCCAGTGCTGTACAGCAGAAAGGGCACATGCTCCACACATCGAGGACGCATAAAGTGCTCGGTGCAATAGTGGTCTAACTTTAATCCAAAATGGCCCCACCCAGTTAGACAAGATCTTCCCATTTGAAAAGTTTGCAGATTGTGGCAGTCTACAGATCAGTGATGGTTCTTAGGGTTGGTTACAATGAAGTTTAAATGCTTAAAATTGGCACTGTGATATCTATATCACCAAGGTCAATTCACAGACAGCAAAAAATGGAAAAGTTTCCAACAACATGTCTCACCTGAGGAAATTGAATGTGTTACAGCAGGTCATACATCACAGCTGTAAACTCACTGCTAATTTCATGGCAGCTTCTCTACTTTAAGAGGCGGTTTCTAAGGATGAAAAAAAAAAAAAAAAATTAGTTGGGCTGCTCTAGTCCTAAGGGGCTCAATTTGTCCCATACTTTATAATCTCCTATCTATACCCGCTAAAACATTGGGGAAATCGTTTGGCCTGTCAGAAATCTGCTCTAAAACTCTCTACAAAGTAAATATTCAAGGCATCAGCAATACCTTTTCATCTTGTAAACTGTCCTTTTCTTCCCCGACAGAACTGAAAAAAATGTTTAGGATTAGCTTAGGATCAGATAAAGGTTATGAGAGAGGACTTGACCGAATCAGGCTTTTGCCTCTGGCCTTTAACTATGCGAAAGGGATTAACAAAGTGAAATATGCGGGATTGTTTATGTGAAGTTGAAATCTCAGAATTAGGCATCATAGAAACATTGGTAAAGGTAAATTTAGCCCAGACGTAAGGAAATGTTTTTCACACAGATTTGTCCCAGTGCGGAATAGATCCTATAGTTGAGTCAGAAACCTGGTTTTCTAGACCAAGGTTTATACTGAGTAAGATACTATTTAGTTCTGATGCATCAAAGGCATTAGTCACAATTTAAGGATAAGAAAATGAGGCTTTAAAGGGATGAATTGTAACGTATTGCCAGTGATATTTCCTGTATATCAACTCTTTAGCCAACATTCAGTATTGTTAGCATTGATCATCACCGTACAATTTGGTGTCTACACCCCACCACAGATCAACCCTCTTCGCGATATACAGCGCCCTCCATAATTATTGGCACCTCTGGTTAAGATGTGTTCTTTAGCTTCTAATAAATTCAGTTTTTTTCTAAATAATATAGGACCACAATGAAAAAAGAGGAAAATCCAACCTTTAATTCAAGTGCATTTATTCAGTGGGAAAAATCCCACATTAAGAAATAATTCTTTTACATCAAATCATGTGTGCCACAATTATTAGCACTCCTGATTTTAATACTTTGTACAGCCCCCTTTTGCCAACAAAACAGCACCTAATCTTCTCCTATAATGTTTCACAGGATGGGAGAATACAGAAAGAGGGATCTTCCACCATTCCTCTTTGCACAATCTCTCTAAATCATCCAGCGACCTGGGTCCTCTCCTCTGCACTCTCCTCTTCAGCTCACTCCACAGGTTTACAATGGGGTTGAGGTCTGGGGACTGAGATGGCCATGGGAGGAGCTCGATTCTGTGTCTGGTGAACCATTTCTGTGTAGATTTGGCCACAAGTTTAGGGTCATTATCTTGCTGAAAGACCCAGTGACGACCCATCTTCAGCTTTCGGGCAGAGGCCACCAGATTTTGATTTAAAATGTCCTGGTATTTCAAAGCGTTCATGATGCCATGCACCCTAACAAGGTTCCCAGGGCCTCTGGAAGAGAAACAGGCCCACAGCATCACCGATCCTCCCCCATACTTCACAGTGGGCATGGGGTGCTTTTCTGCATACTCATTTTTTGCGTTCTGCCAGACCCACTTAGAGTGTTGTTGCCAAAAAGCTCTATCTTGGTCTCATCTGACCAAAGCACACGGTCCCAGTTGAACTCCCAGTACCGCTTAGCAAATTCCAGACGTTTGCGTTTATGATTGTGAGTGAGAAAAGGTTTTTTCCGTGCATGCCTCCCAAACAGCTTGATGGCATGTAGATAACGCCTGATGGTTGTTTTGAAGACTTTGTGACCCCAAGATGCTACCATTTGCTGCAATTCTTTAACAGTGAGCTTTGGAGAACTTTTTATTTCTCTTACCATACTCCTCACTGTTCGTGGTGGCAAAATAACCTTGTGTCCTCGTCCAGGCTTGTTTACCACTGTTCCAGTTGTTTTTAAACTTCTTAATGATTCCTCTGACAGTAGATATGGGCAGGTGCAGGCGAGTGGCTATTTTCTTGTAGCCATTGCCTGACTTGTGAAGGTCAACACACATCTGCCTTACTTGAATGGTGTATTCCTTTGTCTTTCCCATGGTGAAGAGTGGATAAGAGAAATGGCCTCTGTGTCACGTCATATTTATACCCAGGGAAACAGGAAGTGATGATTTACTAATTAAATGTTCCTAGATACTTTGATCAACTTTGTAAACTACTGTAGAAATGACAGAAATACTTCAATTACATTTAATTCCTAGGAATTGTTAGGGTTGCCTATAATTGTGGAAGATTTTATGAAAAACAATTTTTTCTTAGTCAGGGATTTTTTTTCCCCTTAAAATTCACTTGAGTTGAAGGTTACATTTTTCTACAATTTTCAGTGTGAGAGTATGCTTCTGCAATAAAAATTTAATTTATTTTAAGGCTTTAAACACATTTTAACCAGGGATGCCAATAATTATGGAGGGCACTGTATATCATATCACACATCATACTGTATATAAATAATCAATTTTTAAATTGAGGAGTAAAACATGAATGCTCTCGCAGGAGGATGACATTGATGGACAGCACATTGTGGCCTTCGCTGAAGAGGATGACCCAGGTAATGTTGGAAACTCAGCTGAACACCTCTGTGTCTTGAGAGGATCTCGGCTCTGATCTTGTCTTTAAGCCGCAGGTCTGTTGTGAATTCAAACAAATGTGGAATTAATCAGGTACATCATGGCTGCTACCTCAACGTTCATCTCAATTTCAACCAGTGACAGCCAAATAAATAAACAATAAACATACACATGAGCTATGCTCCGTTACATATTTTCTGCGCTTTCAGTAACTGTTGTATTCGCTATGCAAGTAGAGAAATAAATGAAGACCCCATGGGAAAAAGGAGTTTTGTCTCATTTTGATATTACATTGAATTATCCCTTTGCTGCGAAGCTTACCCACTGAGGTGCCACATGACATGCAGCAAAGTCAGTACCATTGTTGTGAGACCATCAAATATGGGAAAAAGCAACAAAAGTAGAAACAAAAACAGAACTTAGATTCTGTGTCTGAACAACAGCATTGTATTTAACACCTGAAGTCTGAGTTTCAGATTTCATCATTCAACTCACACAGCTATTTTAAGGTTTCCAATGAAAACGTGAGTGATGCCTGTTTGCGAATATGTTTTTTGAGAAGGTTAAAATTTCTACTAAAATATGTCAATATGGAAATTGATTATCTCACAGTCAATTCGAGCAATCGTCAATACAAAAAAAAATTACCTGATCTAGCTTTTTCCCCAAAATTTCTCCCACTTCTGAGAGTACCCCACTTGTAGTGCGCAGCTTGCTGGCGCTTAGATCTATTGCATGCGCATAACAACACAGCAATCTTATCTACATCAGCGCTTTTCAAACCTGGCGTGGAGAACCACTCCTGTATTATTAACGGCTCTCCTGCTCCGGTACCGGGGAGTCAGATGATCAGTTCGTTACCCGAAAGATGCTTTATAATGAGCTAATCATTAGCATCATCTAGGCAAGTGGATATCTCTCATCAGGGATTGACAATAATTCAGCTTGACCCGAGAAACAGCAAATGATATAAACGCAAAAATCTAGCCAAGAAAAAGTACCAGATGCACAAAGAATACAGCTTCTACCGCAGTGGCGGAGCTAGAACTGGGAATTGGGAGGGCTCAGACACGTCCCTCTATGACAAAAAATAGTCCTGGCAAGTTCTTAATCATTTTCCTTCATTGACGCGTTTTCCAATTATCGTAATTTGCTACTGAAGACACGGTGTCTCTCCATATGCGATCTTCTAGCTCCACCACTGTAGTACAGCCAAGTATACGTAACCACACACGCTAAAGTAATCTTGTGCGAGACCGAAAGCGACTAGGCCACCGAACTATCTCATAAAGCATCGAAAATGGGGTTTGACTGCAATATCAGGGTGTTTTTATTTGTATTGACAATAGCTTGAATTGAGTCGTCTTTACGATGTAAGACTTAGCAGTGTGCCAGCTCAGTAAGAACAATGGCAGTGGAGCTTCAAAGTTAAAAATTTTGTTTTCTCAAAACATGTCATATGTGACAACGCTTGTTTTTCCTGTGGGCTCTTCAAACGGTTTGGGTCTGGCTGAAGATAGTGTGGCCTTGTCATGGTTTTTATGTGATTTAGCCTCAAGTGAGAATGACCAAGCCTACAGCGATATGTGTCCTTTGACCTCTGAACTCTGATCTCTCCCAGATGGTTATGAATTTTTGGAGATTCTAAAGGAAGTGGCACAGGAAAACACAGACAACCCTGATCTCAGCATCATTTGGATTGACCCAGATGATTTCCCCCTGGTAAGGGTGTAATATAGCATGCCTCCCCAGAGAGCCCGCAGTGCAATGGCAGGATCTGGGACTTATGCCGCGTTCCATTTGTACTGGGAAATCGGGATATCTGAGCTTCTAGGAGGAAATTTCAATTGGAACGCCCCCTTAAGTTTGATTTCCAACTTGGAAAGTCAGAGAAAGTTCACCTACCCCTAGTTCTTTATTTAAGATGGCTGCTCCCTGTGTCAAGAAAGTCAAAGCTGCAGTAATATAGTGTTTATTAACCCTTCAGATGTAGTAATATAGTGTTTATTAACCCTTCAGATATCGCAATATAGTGTTTATTAACCCTTCAGATGTAGTGATATAGTGTTTATTAACCCTTCAGATGTAGTAATATAGTGTTTATTAACCCTTCAGATATTGCAATATAGTGTTTATTAATCCTTCAGATGTAGTAATATAGTTTTTATTAACCCTTGAGATGTTGTAATATGGTGTTTGTGGTTACACTTTACTTGAAGGTATCATAAGAGTGACATGACACAGTCATGAACGTGTCATAAACATTATGACAATGTCATTAATGTTGTCATGAAGTGTCATTCGTTTTTTGAGATGACAATTTCACATTTTTTGGGTTGTCTTGATTATGAGAACCTCATCATAAGAGTGACATGACACTGTCATAACTATTAAATGACACATGTAACAGTTCTGACAGTGTCATGTCACTCTTATGACGATACCTTCAAGTAAAGTGTAACCGTGTTTATTAACCCTTCTGTCTTATCTGTGTCTCATTAAATCAGTCGTACACACAGTGCTATACAACTTTTATCGGTGGACTTGTTTCGGTGTTTGTGCGCTCAAAATTCCATGTGGCCAGAGGAAACCACACTGACCCCAAGTCAGTTTTCCGTCTTACTTAATGGGACGCAGTCAGATTATGACATTGTTCCCAGCTCCAACTCCCAACATCCGCGCCAAACCAAACGCAGCATTATAGTCAGGCATTAAAAGAATTCTGGGACCTGTAGTCCAGTCCTAATGCCCAAGGTCTGGGGCTAATTTCAGTCACTTATTTTAGGCTTCCTAGTCTCCTTGTTCCTGGCCTGTCATGGGGCTTCTCCCGACTGGCTGCATTCAGCCCCTCACTGTCCCTCCCTCACTTCGGCTTCCTCTCACTGGGGAGCAAAGGAAGGAAGAAAATTATTTGAAAATGGTGGAAATGAAAACGTGAATTTCGCTCTGGCAGATATTACTTTGAAACCAGGCCAGTTACAGACATGCCTAATGGGGAGGGAGGTAGTTTTCACCTCATACATTCCAACAAAATGCTTTGGATGAGTTTGTCTTTCTTTTTCAAGATGTCCGTAGGAAAACTCCCGGCTCCAGGTTTTTGAAGGAAGATTTTCCAGATTTAAATCCCCAAAGATGGTCAACTGCCATCAATTTCCGTGTCAAACAAGGGGAAAGGAGACTATTAAGGACAAAATGAATGATTTAATGAGGCTCTGGAAATGGATCAAGGTCCACCATCTTTAAGGACTTCCAAACCCTTAGATGTGTCAAGAACAGCTTGCATGTGTCAACTCTGTGTGCTGGATGAGAAATGTGTTAACTTTCTGCATGCTTATAACAAACATATCTAGAAATCACACATATATCGCCATTCCGCCACTGCATGCAGTTGTACACAAATCTACTCACCATATATGCAGACTTTTCTCACTACTTACCAGCTGTAGGACAGGCATGTCGTAAGGTGTCTGCCGTTGTAATTAGAAGCATCGACCAGCGCTTCTCTGATCTTCCCGGCTGTGATTCGGTACAAGTAACACCCTCTTCCTCTTTCAGTATGGTTTACTTCCCCAAATATTCTCAAACTCAACATCAAAAAAGGTGTGGAAAATGGGCACAAACAGGGATTTCTAAATTCATTTAGACTTTTATTTCATTTCTGACAATATAAATGCAAAAAATATTTCATATTTTGTCTGGTAAACTTCATTTTATTTGAATATAAGTACATTTCTGCCATTTGATGCCATCGACTACTTTTAACAATGGAAACGTACAAATACTTGCACCATGAGCAGAGCTGAGCTGTGCCACACCGCTCCGTGGAAACAAGCCTTCAGTCTCGTGAAAGGAACGGCAACATTACAAGGCAGCAAATACTTCACCATCCCGACACTTCTGAAACATGTTTCAAGATTCAAAAATGCAGTTAATGTTCATTTTGAAAAATATATAAAATGTTTGAAACATCAAATAACAAGCAGTTTTACAGTTTTCAACGTAATACAGGTGAAATACAGTATAATTTAAAAATGACTGCTTTCACAGTTTAAATTTTAATATAGCATACTGTCCCAACTTTTTCTGACCTGAGGTTGCACGTTATATAAGGATTTTAAGTACACTAAGATTTTTCTTAGTTAACATTTTTCATCCTGTGTTCCCCACTCGTTTGTGGAAAAAAAAAGAAAAGAAGACCAGGTGCTTCCTAACATACGGCCGGGCCGCCAACCGCTGTCTGAGGATGTGCGCCCAAGAAAAGGGTGCGCATTGACGATATTAAATATTAATCTGAAATTATAAACCTCCCTTCTCCCTCCGAAAAGGGGGCCCCTTTTTAAAATCGTTCTGGAGAGTAAAAAGCCCGAAAAAGTGGAGGTTTGACGCGTAATTCTTCCCCTTCTCTGAATCCCATCTCCCATTTCAGCATGTTTACCTTTAGAACAGAAACCTCTTCTGTTGCACCCTATGGAACATCAGCGGAGAAAGACAGGACTTCGTAAGCCGAGGCATCGTGTGCCGTTTATGAGCTACTTGAGGTCTGCTGTCCCAGAAATAAACAAATAATCCTCGGACAAAATCCTAAATTTGAATAAAGTGAATCATCGCATTATAAAGGACTTACTTTTTTAATTCAATCAACTACCTTTAATGAATGTAACGTGTCACTTCCACCGACAGAAATACATCCAGGCAGCAGGCTAATCTCATAAAAGGCATAAAATAATGAGACTGATAATCGTTCCCTTTAGGCTCATCTCCAGCATTCTTAAAATGCTCCAAAACTGGCGATTTTATTTTAGGCTGATGATATAATAGCTTTCAACCCCTAGAGACTTCAATGAGTGAGAAGCAGAGGTCCAGGGGGCGCAGCCCCCAGTGGGTCCCGGGCGAAGCCCTGGTGGGGGGGTGCAGGGGAGCGCAGCCCCCAGTGGGTCCCGGGCGAAGCCCCGGTGGGGGGGTGCAGGGGGGCAAAGCCCCCCAGAAAAAATTGAATTTCAGCGTTTTAAGGGCCATTTTTAATGGTATTTGAGACTACTTCTTAAGCTAAAAACCCATCTCAAAATGACAGAAAAACAACAGAATTATTCCTCATTTTTAGCACATGAAGGCAAAAAATTTTCACATCCTTTATGTAATTTAATGAAATGACACATGCTGAAATCAGTCTCAAAGTAAACTACTAGTGTGTGGTATTTGCAAGTCACATTACCAACATGCCCTCAAGTAACATGTATTTATGGCAATTCTTCCCATTCAAAATCACATGTAAACTCTGGAGTGTAAACATTAAGGGTAAATGCCATAGGTTATCTTAACACAACATTGTACATCTTTTAAAACATGAACAGTCAATATAAAATATCAAAATGAGTCTCTATAGTACCATCCTCCAAAAACACCAGTTAAGTCGGTAAAAGGATACCCTTTTTGTCAATATCATTGGTGTTATATTGCATTGGAAATGACTTGGATACATGGGTATGTAAACACAGTTGGATAATGCTTAGAGAATATGTTATCCTCTGGATCTTACTTTACACATTACCAACATACCCTAAAATATTAAGTATTTGTCGCCAATTCTACCCATTCAAACTCACGTGAAAACCATGGAATGTAAACATTAAGGGTAAATGCCATAGGGTTTCTTAACACAACATTGTACATCTTTAAAAGCATGAACAGTCAATATTAAAATAAAGTCTCTAGAGTATCATATCAGTTGCGTCCTGCGGGGCGGTTAACAATAGGTACTCAAGCGATAATGACCGTAAATATTGTAGCAGCGAAGTAATCAGGCTTTATCCATTAAACGATTGTAACTGTGTACGGTTACAAATGAAGCTGACTTGTCCACTTCGTGTATCAGCGACTGCTGACAGTTCGCCAGCTACATGCTATGCCAGCAGACTGATTTCACCTCGCTAACTCGTACTCAAGCGATAATGACCGGAGATATTACAGCAGCGAAGTTATCAGGCTTTATTCATTAAACAATTGAAATTGCGTACGATTACAAATGAAGCTAACGTGTTCACTTCATGTATCAGCCACTGCTGACAGTTCGCTAGCTACGTGCTATGCCAGCAGACTGATTTCAGCTCCCTGACTGCCCTGAAGTTCATTGTAATTGTGGGTAGCAAGCTAGCTACAGTCTGCAGAGTCGCGCATCATGTTTTTTTTTTTGTGCAAAACTTTCACCAAAAGTTTCTGAATGCTGTGATATGATGTTGCAGGCAAATGACCATGGTATAAGCGGGATAATCAACTCGAAGGTGAGCATTCCACGGTTTTATACACTCCATCTGCAGTGGGCAGGTTAACCTACCCACTGCAGATGGAGTGTACGGTTTTAAGGCACTTAGCGGAGGCAACCACCCTCCACTTCGCATGGGGTGGTTATTTGCCTCCGGGTCCTGCATTAACACCGCGGAATGCACACCTTCTCGTTAATTATCCCTTACATGAAATCTGTTGATTTACTGACTTTGAATTTATGAAATAACTGATATCGCTGGGTAATAAAAATCATAACTATCAATTATAAAAATCGACATGGTCCGAACAAATATCTTGCATGCACATTCACGTGACGTGCACACGCGATGAACTAAGGAATTCGTGTAATCGGGATTAACATCCCAAACATTTTGAACTTACCTTGTCACAAATGCTGTTTTGAATGAAGTATGTCACAGACGGCGATGTTGACTTGATTTTAGCGAGTGCCTTGTGTGAATCACCCTGGATGTGTCGTTGGACATCTCTCCAGCCTTGATGTTTACAACTCACGCTTTTATTGCACGTACATCGGAAATGAGTCTTACTTGACTTATCTTCTACAATGTACGGATATGTTGACGTCCCGTCCGCATAGAATTTAGTCTGATACTTAGCAGCCCCACGATATTATGTAATTATGACCTTAGAAGGCCCCTCATCTTCCGATCCGCTCATCTTGCGCGCCAAGAATGACTATCATCAAAACATTGTTGATGCGAAAATCGCAAACGCTGATTGGTTGTAATTGACCAACCAGAGAACTTTACAATTTAGGATGAAAGCGGAAGTCTTAGTTATCCGGACAATTCCGTTTTACACCAAAATGATAAAAACAACATAAAAAATTTTTTTTTCATCATTTTCTCGAATGCGTGAGTTTACAAAGGTGTTGCGTGAGTGCGTGACACTGGGGTTAAATGCGTGAGTCTCACGCCAGATGCGCGAAAGTTGACAGGTCTGTGATATTCGCACTTCTAGCCTACTTGTGGCCAATGCTGAATTTCTTTCGAGGCCACACTTCACACTTATACCTGTGGCCAATGCTGAATTTTCCCTTGGCCACAGCTTAAAAAATAAGTTTGGCCAAGAAAAAAAATTTGCCTTTGAACACACTTAAAATAAGCGAGGGCAATGGAGCAGTTAGCGTCTTCACCACACTAGTAAGTGCATCTAACGCGAATTTTGATCAATTTTTGTGCTTGGACGCACTTAAAGGAGAATTCCGGAGTGAAATTGACTTGGGGTGTATTGAAACATGATAACGAGTACCAACCTTTGTCGAATACCCCACCTCTGCACGCATGCAACATTTCGAAATATATGGCTTTTTAGCCAAAGCTCCCAAAAGGCTTACAATGGTAGTGAATCGGGCATGTTTCCATGCAAAGAAATCGCTATTTTTTTCATCATTAACAAGGCACAAAGTAGCTCCACACTTGATCGCTAGAATTTGGAGGGGCCTGACATTTAAAAAGAGGCACTGAGAACTTTGAAAATGCACCGGTAGTTTATTAAAAAAGACTATTTATGTAAACAGCGCCTTGAGGTAGTTTCCAGTCACCTCCATCTTGAAAGTCACGATAAGTCGATTGACGAGCACGAACGAATAGGAAGGATAGGGGAACAGATTGGAATCTATTCGTTCGTGCTCGTCAATCGACTTTTCGTGACTTTCAAGATGGAGGCAACTGGAAGCTACCTCAAGGCACTGTTTACATAAACAGTCTTTTTTAATAAACTACCTGTGAATTTTCAAAGTTCTCAGTGCCTCGTATTAAACACCGAAATTCTCCTTTAAATGAGTGCAAATAGTCACTCCGTTAATTTTATTTTCCTCTTTTTACCGCGGATACGTGAAAGTGATTCTCAAGCTTACGGTAATGAGTGCGTTCCCTCAAACATAATCTGACACAGTACTTTTCGCAATGACTGTGCCCTCTGGGTGGTATTTTTTCATGGCCCAGGAATTCAGAGGAATACATTTTACAACTCTGTCCTCGCAGTACGTTGATTCCTTGCTGCAAACTCTGACAGCGTAGCCCTGATTAGTTATGAAATCATAGCGAACACATGTAATGAATCAGAGTGCAGGCCTGACAACTCATGCAGACCAAGTTTTTCTTTTGCCTTTTCCCAGCTGCTCAATCCCCTCTTACTAAACAAACTGTCACCGTAGTTGTGCAGATAAATCAAGCAATACCTTCGGTTTCCTTAACACAATGCAACTTTTGCCATTTTTCAAACAAACCTAATTGAAAGGATCTGTCAAATCACACCGTGCCAAATTTTCTTCCAGGAAATGCAATGCTTGGTTGGAAGGATCCCGAGAGCACGGCAGCGCTAAAGTTACTGATTCACTACTGATGCTCTTCACCGGAGCGACAAGCTAACTGGTGCTCGGTGCAAGCTATTGCGATGATAGTATTGTAGCTTAATTCTATCATCTGTAATGTTATTTTAATCACTGTCCTTGTGTACACGAGTAACGTAAGTGTTTGTATCAGTTACTGCAGTTCGAAGCGCCTTCCACTTCCTTGAGAAAGTGTTCCCTCAAAACATAATTAACAAGAGCCATCAGAAGATGGCATATCCCCCCGGCCCCTGCAAAATCAGGGAGGCCTCGGGTACCTTGTACTAATAAATATCTTCTCAAAGTTTCATGGAAATAGTTTCAAGTTACGGGAATGTAACTTTCCACATCTTTCTGAGCCTGTTCCATTTGTTTTCATGAAGCAGAAAATCCCAAATAGCAAAAGACACCCTTTTCAATTCACAGGTATGTTGAAAGTTTTTTCACTGAGTTATGCCTCAGAAATGAGCTACACCCTAACCAGAAACTGAGTGTAATTTGTGGCTATAGAAACACACAAAAAAATCTAAATCTCAGCAATTCCTAAATAGGAAAAGGCGCATCTACATGGTACATTAGATCAACATGCCAATTTCATAGATAAAGATTGAACAATTATCATGTATTGCTCTGGAACCAGTGACACTCGATTCAACTTTCTGCCATGAGAAATAAACCCAAAAAAAAAGATAAATTTCTTAAACTCTAAATACCAAAAGGCACATCTACATTGTATATCAAATCTACACACCAAATTTGGTGAAGAAATATTAAAAGGTTGTTGAGTTACACTCCGGAAACGAGCCATACCCTCCCCAGAGACTAAGTCCAACTTGTTTCCATGGAAACAGAAAAAATGAAGATTTTAGAAATTCCTAAATACCAAAAGGCACATCTACATGATATATTATGATTTATTATTATCCACCCGGCATATAATGCGGGGGGATATAGCAATAGCCATGTCTGTCTGTCCGTCCGTTCGTATGTCTGTACATCCGTAATCATTTCGTTAAATACCAAAAGGCACATCTACATGATATATCAGATCTACACATCAAAGCAGCTGTGAGCTGCTCTTTATACTCCTGTGCTGCTCTTCCTCCTGTGAGCTGCTCTTTATACTCCTGTGCTGCTCTTCCTCCTGTAAGCTGCTCTTTATACTCCTGTGCTGCTCTTCCTCCTGTGAGCTGCTCTTTATACTCCTGTGCTGCTCTTCCTCCTGTAACCTGCTCTTTATACTCCTGTTCTGCTCTTCCTCCTGTGAGCTGCTCTTTATACTCCTGTGCTGCTCTTCCTCCTGTAACCTGCTCTTTATACTCCTGTGCTGCTCTTCTGCCTGTGAGCTGCTCTTTATACTCCTGTGCTGCTCTTCCTCCTGTAACCTGCTCTTTATACCCCTATGCTGTTCTTCCTCCAGTGAGCTGCTCTTTATACTCCTGTTCTGCTCTTCCTCCTGTGAGCTGCTCTTTATACTCCTGTGCTGCTCTTCCTCCCGTAACCTGCTCTTTATACTCCTGTGCTGCTCTTCCTCCTGTGAGCTGCTCTACCTCCTGTAAGCTGCTCTTTATACTCCTGTGATGCTCTTCCTCCTGTAAGCTGCTCGTTATACTCCTGTGCTGCTCTCACTCCTGTGAGCTGCTCTTTATACTCCTGTGCTGCCCTTCCTCCTGTAACCTGCTCTTTATACCCCTGTGCTGCTCTTCCTCCTGTAACCTGCTCTTTATACTCCTGTGCTACTCTTCCTCCTGTAACCTGCTCTTTATACTCCTGTGCTGCTCTTCCTCCTGTAACCTTCTCTTTATACTCCTGTGCTGCTCTTCCTCCTGTGAGCTGCTCTTTATACTCCTGTGCTGCTCTTCCTCCTGTAACCTGCTCTTTATACTCCTGTGCTGCTCTACCTCCTGTAAGCTGCTCTTTATACTCCTGTGCTGCTCTACCTCCTGTAAGCTGCTCTTTATACTCCTGTGATGCTCTTCCTCCTGTAAGCTGCTCGTTATACTCCTGTGCTGCTCTCACTCCTGTGAGCTCTCTTTATACTCCTGTGCTGCCCTTCCTCCTGTAACCTGCTCTTTATACCCCTGTGCTGCTCTTCCTCCTGTAACCTGCTCTTTATACTCCTGTGCTGCTCTTCCTCCTGTAACCTGCTCTTTATACTCCTGTGCTGCTCTTCCTCCTGTAACCTGCTCTTTATACTCCTGTGCTGCTCTTCCTCCTGTGAGCTGCTCTTTATACTCCTGTGCTGCTCTTCCTCCTGTAACCTGCTCTTTATACTCCTGTGCTGCTCTTCCTCCTGTAACCTGCTCTTAATACCCCTATGCTGTTCTTCCTCCTGTAACCTGCTCTTTATACTCCTGTGCTGCTCTCCCTCCTGTGAGTTGCTCTTTATACTCCTGTGCTGCTCTTCCTCCTGTAACCTGCTCTTAATACCCCTATGCTGTTCTTCCTCCTGTAACCTGCACTTTATACTCCGGTGCTGCTCTTCCTCCTGTGAGCTGCTCTTTATACTCCTGTGCTGCTCTTCCTCCTGTAACCTGCTCTTTATACTCCTGTGCTGCTCTTCCTCCTGTAAGCTGCTCTTTATACTCCTGTGCTGCTCTTCCCCCTGTAACCTGCTCTTTATACTCCTGTGCTGCTCTTCCTCCTGTAACCTGCTCTTAATACCCCTATGCTGTTCTTCCTCCTGTAACCTGCTCTTTATACTCATGTGCTGCTCTTCCTCCTGTGAGCTCTCTTTATACTCCTGTGCTGCCCTTCCTCCTGTAACCTGCTCTTTATACCCCTGTGCTGCTCTTCCTCCTGTAACCTGCTCTTTATACCCCTGTGCTGTTCTTCCTCCTGTAACCTGCTCTTTATACTCCTGTGCTGCTCTTCCTCCTGTGAGCTGCTCTTCATACTCCTGTGCTGCTCTTCCTCCTGTAACCTGCTCTTTATACTCCTGTGCTGCTCTTCCTCCTGTGAGCTGCTCTTTATACTCCTGTGCTGCTCTTCCTCCTGTGAGCTGCTCTTTATACTCCTGTGCTGCTCTTCCTCCTGTAACCTGCTCTTTATACTCCTGTGCTGCTCTTCCTCCTGTAACCTGCTCTTTATACTCCTGTGCTGCTCTTCCTCCTGTGAGCTGCTCTTTATACTCCTGTGCTGCTCTTCCTCCTGTAACCTGCTCTTTATACTCCTGTGCTGCTCTTCCTCCTGTAACCTGCTCTTTATACTCCTGTGCTGCTCTTCCTCCTGTGAGCTGCTCTTTATACTCCTGTGCTAATCTTCCTCTTGTAACCTGCTCTTTATACTCCTGTGCTGCTCTTCCTCCTGTAACCTGCTCTTTATACTCCTGTGCTGCCCTTCCTCCTGTAACCTGCTCTTTATACCCCTGTGCTGTTCTTCCTCCAGTGAGCTGCTCTTTATACTCCTGTGCTGCTCTTCCTCCTGTAAGCTGCTCTTTATACTCCTGTGCTGCTCTTCCTCCTGTAACCTGCGCTTAATACCCCTATGCTGTTCTTCCTCCTGTGAGCTGCTCTTTATACTCCTGTGCTGCTCTTCCTCCTGTGAGCTCTCTTTATACTCCTGTGCTGCTCTTCCTCCTGTAAGCTGCTCTTTATACTCCTGTGCTGCTCTTCCTCCTGTGAGCTGCTCTTTATACTCCTGTGCTGCTCTTCCTCCTGTGAGCTGCTCTTTATACTCCTGTGCTGCTCTTCCTCCTGTAGCCTGCTCTTTATACTTCTGTGTTGCTCTTCTTTCTATAGCTTGTTCCGTATTGGGAGAAGACCTTCGACATTGACCTGTCCTCCCCACAGATTGGTGTCGTTGATGTTGAAGACGTGAGTAGGGTTTCTCTCTGTGATGTTTGTCTGTTTGTGTGGGAGGTTTCAATCTGTCTGTGCATTTGGTGCCAGGGGTGTAGCTGTGCGAGGGTAGTTTGGGTGTAGCCATGTGAGGTTAGAGTTAGGCCATAGCTGTGAAGGTAGTTTAGTTATACCTGGGTGAAGGTAAAGTTAGTATGCATCAGTAGCAAGGTTGGGGTATATCTTTGGGGGTTAATTTAGGTTTCTTCACGCTGTGGGTATTGGTAGGATATATTTGTGTTTGAGTACAGTTAGGGTGCATCTGTGTTTGAATATACTGAATGTAACAGCGTTTGAGTTTAGTGCAGACATAGTTGTGTTTGAGTGCAGTTAGGAGTAGTGGTGCATGTCTGGAGTTAGGCTGTAGTTTGGAGAATTTTAAGTTTATTTATGTGTGAGCATAGCCACGGTGTAGCTGTGTGTGCGCACAGTTAGGGTGTACTTGTATGTAATTATAGTCAGGGCATACATTGTATGAGTACAGTTAGGGTGTACTTGTATGTAATTATAGTCAGCGCATAACTGTAAGAGTACAGTTAGGGTGTACTTGTATGTTATTATAGTCAGGGCATAACTGTGTATGAGTACAGTTAGGGTGTACTTGTATGTAATTATGGTCAGGGCATAACTGTGTATGAGTACAGTTAGGGTTTACTTGTATGTAATTATAGTCAGCGCATTACTGTATGAGTACAGTTAGGGTGTACTTGTATGTTATTATAGTCAGGGCATAACTGTGTATGAGTACAGTTAGGGTGTACTTGTATGTAATTATAGTCAGGGCATAACTGTGTATGAGTACAGTTAGGGTGTACTAGTATGTAATTATAGTCAGCGCATAACTGTATGAGTACAGTTAGGGTGTACTTGTATGTTATTATAGTCAGGGCATAACTGTGTATGAGTACAGTTAGGGTGTACTTGTATGTAATTATAGTCAGCACATAACTGTATGAGTACAGTTAGGGTGTACTTGTATGTTATTATAGTCAGGGCATAACTGTGTATGAGTACAGTTAGGGTGTACTTGTATGTAATTATAGTCAGGGCATAACTGTGTATGAGTACAGTTAGGGTGTACTAGTATGTAATTATAGTCAGCGCATAACTGTATGAGTACAGTTAGGGTGTACTTGTATGTTATTATAGTCAGGGCATAACTGTGTATGAGTACAGTTAGGGTGTACTTGTATGTAATTATAGTCAGCGCATAACTGTATGAGTACAGTTAGGGTGTACTTGTATGTTATTATAGTCAGGGCATAACTGTGTATGAGTACAGTTAGGGTGTACTTGTATGTAATTATAGTCAGCGCAGAACTGTGTATGAGTACAGTAAGGGTGTACTTGTATGTTATTATAGTCAGCGCAGAACTGTGTATGAGTACAGTTAGGGTGTACTTGTATGTAATTATAGTCAGCGCATAACTGTATGAGTACAGTTAGGGTGTACTTGTATGTAATTATAGTCAGGGCATAACTGTGTATGAGTACAGTTCGGGTGTACTTGTATGTAATTATAGTCAGGGCATAACTGTATATGAGTACAGTTAGGGTGTACTTGTATTTAATTATAGTAAGGGCATAACTGTGTATGAGTACAGTTAGGGTGCACTTATATGTAATTATAGTCAGTGCATAACTGTGTATGAGTACAGTTAGGGTGTACTTGTATGTAATTATAGTCAGGGCATAACTGTGTATGAATACAGTTAGGGTATACTTGTATGTAATTATAGTCAGGGCATAACTGTGTATGAGTACAGTTAGGGTTTACTTGTATGTAATTATAGTCAGCGCATAACTGTGTATGAGTACAGTTAGGGTGTACTTGAATGTAATTATAGTCAGGGCATAACTGTATATGAGTAGAGTTAGAGTTTACTTGTATGTAATTATAGTCAGCGCATAACTGTGTATGAGTACAGTTAGGGCGTACTTGTATGTAATCATAGTCAGGGCATAACTGTGTATGAGTACAGTTAGGGTGTACTTGTATGTAATTATAGTCAGGGCATAACTGTGTATGAGTACAGTTAGGGTTTACTTGTATGTAATTATAGTCAGCGCATAACTGTGTATGAGTACAGTTAGTGTGTACTTGTATGTAATTTAGTCAGGGCATAACTGTATATGAGTAGAGTTAGGGTGTACTTGTATGTAATTATAGTCAGGGCATAACTGTGTATGAGTACAGTTAGGGTGTACTTGTATGTAATTATAGTCAGCGCAGAACTGTGTATGAGTACAGTTAGTGTGTACTTGTATGTAATTTAGTCAGGGCATAACTGTATATGAGTAGAGTTAGGGTGTACTTGTATGTAATTATAGTCAGGGCATAACTGTGTATGAGTACAGTTAGGGTGTACTTGTATGTAATTATAGTCAGCGCAGAACTGTGTATGAGTACAGTTAGAGTGTACTTGTATGTTATTATAGTCAGGGCATAACTGTGTATGAGTACAGTTAAGGTATACTTGTATGTAATTATAGTCAGGGCATAACTGTGTATGAGTACAGTTAGGGTATTCTTGTATGTTATTATAGTCAGGGCATAACTGTGTATGAGTACAGTAAGGGTGTACTTGTATGTAATTATAGTCAGCGCAGAACTGTGTTTGAGTACAGTTAGGGTGTACTTGTATGTTATTATAGTCAGGGCATAACTGTGTATGAGTACAGTTAGGGTGTACTTGTATGTTATTATAGTCAGGGCATAACTGTGCATGAGTACAGTTAGGGTGTACTTGTATGTAATTATAGTCAGGGCATAACTGTGCATGAGTACAGTTAGGGTGTACTTGTATGTTATTATAGTCAGGGCATAACTGTGCATGAGTACAGTTAGGGTGTACTTGTATGTAATTATAGTCAGGGCATAACTGTATATGAGTACAGTTAGGGTGTACTTGTATTTAATTATAGTAAGGGCATAACTGTGTATGAGTACAGTTAGGGTGCACTTATATGTAATTATAGTCAGTGCATAACTGTGTATGAGTACAGTTAGGGTGTACTTGTATGTAATTATAGTCAGGGCATAACTGTGTATGAATACAGTTAGGGTATACTTGTATGTAATTATAGTAAGGGCATAACTGTGTATGAGTACAGTTAGGGTGCACTTATATGTAATTATAGTCAGTGCATAACTGTGTATGAGTACAGTTAGGGTGTACTTGTATGTAATTATAGTCAGGGCATAACTGTGTATGAATACAGTTAGGGTATACTTGTATGTAATTATAGTCAGGGCATAACTGTGTATGAGTACAGTTAGGGTTTACTTGTATGTAATTATAGTCAGCGCATAACTGTGTATGAGTACAGTTAGGGTGTACTTGAATGTAATTATAGTCAGGGCATAACTGTATATGAGTAGAGTTAGAGTTTACTTGTATGTAATTATAGTCAGCGCATAACTGTGTATGAGTACAGTTAGGGCGTACTTGTATGTAATCATAGTCAGGGCATAACTGTGTATGAGTACAGTTAGGGTGTACTTGTATGTAATTATAGTCAGGGCATAACTGTGTATGAGTACAGTTAGGGTTTACTTGTATGTAATTATAGTAAGCGCATAACTGTGTATGAGTACAGTTAGTGTGTACTTGTATGTAATTTAGTCAGGGCATAACTGTATATGAGTAGAGTTAGGGTGTACTTGTATGTAATTATAGTCAGGGCATAACTGTGTATGAGTACAGTTAGGGTGTACTTGTATGTAATTATAGTCAGCGCAGAACTGTGTATGAGTACAGTTAGTGTGTACTTGTATGTAATTTAGTCAGGGCATAACTGTATATGAGTAGAGTTAGGGTGTACTTGTATGTAATTATAGTCAGGGCATAACTGTGTATGAGTACAGTTAGGGTGTACTTGTATGTAATTATAGTCAGCGCAGAACTGTGTATGAGTACAGTTAGAGTGTACTTGTATGTTATTATAGTCAGGGCATAACTGTGTATGAGTACAGTTAAGGTATACTTGTATGTAATTATAGTCAGGGCATAACTGTGTATGAGTACAGTTAGGGTATTCTTGTATGTTATTATAGTCAGGGCATAACTGTGTATGAGTACAGTAAGGGTGTACTTGTATGTAATTATAGTCAGCGCAGAACTGTGTTTGAGTACAGTTAGGGTGTACTTGTATGTTATTATAGTCAGGGCATAACTGTGTATGAGTACAGTTAGGGTGTACTTGTATGTAATTATAGTCAGGGCATAACTGTGCATGAGTACAGTTTGGGTGTACCTGTGTATGATTATACAGTGCTGCTCAAAATTTCACATATCCTAGCTGAATTTGTGAATTTTTGCCATCAATTTTGAAAATATGACTCATCATGCAAAAAACCTGTCTCTTATTTAAGGATAGTGATCACGTGAAGTTATTTATCACCATAGGTATTTGGCTTCTTTTTCAATCATTATGACAACTGAAATCGCCCGAACAGCCCTGATCATAAGTGTACATACCGTTGAATGTTCGATCTTGTTATATAGATACAAGGTGACTTACTCAGCTTTAAATGGCTGTTCAGTATTAATTTTCCACACCTGTGGCTTTGTAATTTGTCACTAGTGTCTGTCTACAATCACTGGGTTTGTTAGCTCTCGAGTGGATGCTCTCATCTGGCTAGACACAGCCATGGGGAGTGGAAAAGAATGGACCTTTGTAACAAGATAGTTCAACTTTTTATACGGATATAAAAATATCCAAATACTTGAAAATGCCAGTCAGTCCCGTTCAGTCCGTGATTATGAGGTGGAAAATCAGGGGATGTGTTGATACCAAGCGAAGGTCAGGTAGGCCAGGAGGGATTTCAGCCCCAACTGCCAGGAGAATTGGTCCGGACAATAAAAAAAAAAACACAATTTACCTCATGAGAAATACAGGACGCTCTGGGAAAAGATGGTGTGGTCATTTCAAGTAGCACAATAAGGAGGTACTGAAACAACAATGAGCTGTATGGTCGAGTTGTTAGGAGGAAGCCATTATTGCACCAATCCCACAAAAAAGTCCACCAAAAATATGCCCGACAACACCTTGACACACCTCTCAACTTCTGGAATACTGTCATTTGGAGTGACAAGACCAAAATAAAACTTTATGGTTACAACCATAAGCACTATGTTTGGAGAGCAGTGAACACCATTCCCACTGTAAAGCATGGTGGGGCTCTCTGATGTTTTGGGGGGTGTGAGCTCTAAAGGCACAGGGAATCTCGTGAAAATTGATGGCAAGATGAATCAGAAAATACTGGCAGACAATCTGCATTCTTCAGCACGAAAGCTGCACATGAGATACACTTGGACTTTCCAGTATGACAATGATCCAAAGCACAAGGCCAAGGTGACCCTCCAGTGATTGCAGAAGAGAGGTGAAGGTTCTGGAGTGGTCATCGCAGTCTCCTGACCTCAGTATCATCGAGCTGCTTTGGGGAGATCTCAAACGTGCAGTTCATGCCAGATGACCAAAGAATTTGGTGGAGCTGGAGGCATTTTGCTAGGAAGAATGGGCAGCTGTACCATCTGAGAGAATTAAAGACCTCATTAACAACTATTACTAAAGACTGCAGCTCTGTTATTGATACTACAGAGGGCAATACACAGTATTAAGAACTAAGGGTATGCACTCTTTAACAGGGCTCATTTCATTTTTCCCCCTTATTTCCTTTTTTATTTGATGACTGTGCCATTCTAGATGACCTACAGTGGGGTATGAATCCAATAAGAAGTAAAATAAATGTGTTTTGCCTGGCCATTCATGTTATCTTTAAATTATCCTGTTCTACAAATTCAGACAGGTTATGTAAGCTTTTGAAGTGTGGCTGTGGGCATCTATGTAAGAAGTTAGGCTGTAGCAATGGGAATTTTTAATGTATTTGTGTGTGAGTGTAGTTTTTGTTTAGTTGTGTGCGAGTATATTTTGAGTGAATGTATATAGGAGTATGCGAGTTACGAACTTGTTTTTTTCCCCAATTAGCCTCCCTAATGAGCGGTTCTCTTGTGAAACAGCTGTTTAGTCCCAATCCTTCAAGTTCTTGTTGCACCATAATGAAGGTCAGAGCATGGTGAAATTGCTCTTACCTTCATGAGTAAACACAGCCATGAACTCTACTGTTGATTTTTTTGATGAGACTTCAATGGCATTTTAGTGATCTCAGATCAGGATCAGTCATGGTTTTTCTCCAACCCTTTTCTTCTGAGAAGTTAGCAGTTCACCACCATCCTTCCAGGTTCTACTAAATTGTTGGACTGTTCATGACGTAAGGGTGTAGCTGTGTATGAGTATATTAGAGGTGTGGCTGTGTATGAGTAAAGTAAGGGTGAGGCTGTGTATGAGTATAGTAAGGGTGTGGCTGTGTATGAGTATAGTAAGGGTGTGGTTGTGTATGAGTATAGTATGGGTGTGGCTGTGTATGAGTATAGTAAGGGTGCAGCTGTGTATGAGAATAGTAAAGGTGAGGCTGTGTATGAGAATAGTAATGGTGTGGTTGTGTATGAGTAAAGGTGTAGCTGTGTATGAGTATAGTAAGGGTGAGGCTGTGCATGAGGATAGTAAGGGTGTGGCTGTGTATGAGTATAGTAAAGGTGAGGCTGTGTGTGAGTATAATAAAGGTGAGGCTGTGTATGAGTATACAAAGGGTGTGGCTGTGTATGGGTATAGAAGGGTGCAGCTGTGTTTGAGTATACTAAGGGTGTGGCTGTGTATGAGTATAGTAAGGGTGTAGCTGTGTATGGATATAGTAAGGGTGAGGCTGTGTATGAGTATAGTAAGGGTGTAGCTGTGTATGAGTATACTAAGGGTGTAGCTCTGTATGAATATAGTAAGAGTGCAGCTGTGTCTGAGTATAGTAAGGGTGTGGCTGTGTATGCGTAAAGTAAGGGTGTGGGTGTGTATGAGTACAGTAAGGATGTAGCTGTTTATGAGTATAGTAAGGGTGTAGCTGTGTATGGATATAGTAAGGGTGAGGCTGTGTATGAGTGTAGTAAGGGTGTAGCTGTGTATGAGTATACTAAGGGTGTAGCTCTGTATAAATATAGTAAGAGTGTAGCTGTGTCTGAGTATAGTAAGGGTGTAGCTGTGTATGAGTACAGTAAGGATGTGGCTGTGTATGAGGATAGTAAGGGTGAAGCAATGTATGAGTATAGTAAGGGTGTAGCTGTGTGTGACTATAGTGAGGGTGTAGCTGTGAGCACATGCTGACGCTCAGGATGGGGTCTGTGCTTCAGGCCGATAGTGTGTGGATGGAGATGGACGATGATGAAGATATGCCCACCGCAGACGAGCTGGAGGACTGGATCAACGACGTTCTGTCTGGAAGAATCGATCCAGATGATGATGACGACGATGACGAGGACGATGATGACGACGATGAGGATGACGACGACAACAATGATGATGACGAAGATGATGACGACGATGAGGATGACGATGATGACGATGACGAGGATGATGACGATGATGATGACGATGACGATGATGATGATGAATAAATTCCTGCACCCCTCTTATCTTGCTCGGTGAGATCTGGTCTGAGGTCACTGCAGATCTTTCAGCCTGACTTCACCAGTGTTCACTCGCCCCTGTCCCCTCACACCTGTCTCCCCCCTGACGCCACCGGTGTTCACTTGCCCCTGACCCCTCACACCCGTCTCCCGCCTGACGTCACCGGTGTTCACTCGCCCCTGTCCCCTCACACCCATGTCCTGCCTGACATGACCGATGTTCACTTGCCCCTGTCCCCTCACACCCGTCTCCCGCCTGACGTCACCGGTGTTCACTCGCCCCTGTCCCCTCACACCCATCTCCTGCCTGACATGACCGGTGTTCACTCCCCCCTGTCCCCTCACACCCGTCTCCCGCTTGACGTCACCGGTGTTCACCCGCCCCTGTCCCCTCACATCCGTCTCCCACCTGACATCACCGGTGTTCACTTGCCCCTTTCCCCTCACACCCATCTCCCGCCTGTTGTCACCAGTGTTCACTCGCCCCTGTCCCCTCACACCCGTCTCTCGCCTGACATAACCGGTGTTCACTCACCCCTGTCGCCTCACACCCGTCTCCCGCCTGACATCACCGGTGTTAACTCGCCCCTGTCCCCTCACACTCATCTCTCGCCTGATGTCACCAGTGTTCACTCGCCCCTGTCCCCTCACACCCGTCTCTCGCCTGACATCACCGGTGTTCACTCGCCCCTGTTCCCTCACACCCGTCTCCCGCCTGATGTGACCGGTGTTCACTCGCCCCTGTCCCCTCACACCCATCTCCCGCCTGATGTCACCAGTGTTCACTCGCCCCTGTCCCCTCACACCAGTCTCCCGCCTGATGTCACCAGTGCTCACTCGCCCCTGTCCCCTCACACCCATCTCTCGCCTGATGTCACCAGTGTTCACTCACCCCTGTCCCCTCACACCAGTCTCCCGCCTGACATCACCGGTGTTCACTCACCCCTGTCCCCTCACACCCATCTCCCGCCTGGCGTCACCGGTGTTCACTCGCCCCTGTCCCCTCACACCCATCTCCCGCCTGACATCACCGGTGTTAACTCGCCCCTGTCCCCTCACACCCATCTCTCACCTGATGTCACCGGTGTTCACTCGCCCCTGTCCCCTCACACCAGTCTCCCGCCTGATGTCACCAGTGTTCACTCGCCCCTGTCCCCTCACACCCATCTCTCGTCTGATGTCACCAGTGTTCACTCGCCCCTGTCCCCTCACACCCGTCTCCAGCCTGATGTCACCAGTGTTCACTCGCCCCTGTCCCCTCACACCCATCTCTCACCTGATGTCACCGGTGTTCACTCGCCCCTGTCCCCTCACACCCATCTCTCACCTGATGTCACCGGTGTTCACTCGCCCCTGTCCCCTCACACCCATCTCTCACCTGACATCACCGGTGTTCACTCGCCCCTGTCCCCTCACACCAGTCTCCCGCCTGATGTCACCGGTGTTCACTCGCCCCTGTCCCCTCACACCCATCTCCCGCCTGATGTCACCGGTGTTCACTCGCCCCTGTCCCCTCACACCCGTCTCCCGCCTGATGTCACCGGTGTTCACTCGCCCCTGTCCCCTCACACCAGTCTCCCGCCTGATGTCACCAGTGTTCACTCGCCCCTGTCCCCTCACACCCATCTCTCGCCTGATGTCACCAGTGTTCACTCGCCCCTGTCCCCTCACACCCATCTCTCGCCTGATGTCACCAGTGTTCACTCGCCCCTGTTCCCTCACACCTGTATCCCGCCTGATGTCACCGGTGTTCACTCGCCCCTGTCCCCTCACACCCATCTCTCGCCTGATGTCACCAGTGTTCACTCACCCCTGTCCCCTCACACCAGGCTCCCGCCTGACATCACCGGGGTTCACTCGCCCCTGTCCCCTCACACCCATCTCTCGCCTGATGTCACCGGTGTTCACTCACCCCTGTCCCCTCACACCAGTCTCCCGCCTGACATCACCGGTGTTCACTCGCCCCTGTCCCCTCACACCCGTCTCCCGCCTGACGTCACCGGTGTTCACTCGCCTCTGGCCCCTCACACCCGTCTCCCGCCTGACGTCACCGGTGTTCACTTGCCCCTGTCCCCTCCTGCCTGACGTCACCGGTGTTCACTCGCCCCTGTCCCCTCACACCCGTCTCCCGCCTGACGTCACCAGTGTTCACTCGCCCCTGTCCCCTCACAACCGTCTCCCGCCTGACGTCACCGTTGTTCACTCGCCCCTGTCCCCACACACCTGTCTCCCGCCTGATGTCACCGGTGTTCACTCACCCCTGTCCCCTCACACCCGTCTCCCGCCTGACGTCACCGGTTTTCACTCGCCCCTGTCCCCTCACACTTGTCTCCCGCCTGATGTCACCGGTGTTCACTCACCCCTGTCCCCTCACACCCGTCTCCCGCCTGACGTCACCGGTTTTCACTCGCCCCTGTCCCCTCACACCCGTCTCCCGCCTGACATCACCGGTGTTAACTCGCCCCTGTCCCCTCACACCCATCTCCTGCCTGACATGACCAGTGTTCACTCGCCCCTGTCCCCTCACACCCGTCTCCCGCCTGACGTCACCGGTGTTCACTCGCCCCTGTCCCCTCACACCTGTCTCCCGCCTGACGTCACCGGTGTTCACTCGCCCCTGTCCCCTCACACTTGTCTCTCGCCTGACGTCACCGGTGTTCACTCGCCCCTGTCCCCTCACACCCGTCTCCCGCCTGACGTCACCGGTGTTCACTCGCCCCTGTCCCCTCACACCCGTCTCCCGCCTGACGTCACCGGTGTTCACTCGCCCCTGTCCCCTCACACCCGTCTCCCGCCTGACGTCACCGGTGTTCACTCGCCCCTGTTCCCTCACACCCATCTCCCGCCTGACGTCACTGGTTCTGTTACAGAAACTGTAACAGAAAAGTAAAAACACCAACCCAGTTCTGTTATTTAATAATTATTTATATGGGGATCTTAATTTCACAATAAAAGTCTTAAAAATTGACATCTTGGTCAAAGATGATTGTAATATGAAGGATGTTGGATGTTGGAACTGAAAAAGAAAGGTTTTTGAAACAAACAGGCTCATTTGCATTATTTTCTTGCGTGCTAAATTTTGTTCATGAAGATGCTCCATATATACAGGGGCGGACAACACCCGAGGAAAACGGCTGAGAATGGCCTTACTTCTACAGTATCTAAATCACTATTACACTAAAACACTTTAAAGAAACACTAGGTGGTTCCTATGAAACGGAATGCTGATTAGCATGTTTGACTGTGAGCTCCTGGCTGGGCGTGTCTGTGTCACTACAGGAAACAAGCAGAGCTCCTCTGGAGCGGATTAGTTGGTGCCTGAGTTGCAGGATGATAAAGAACAGCAAGATAACTTACGGCGGAGAGGTAAACAGTATGACTACATACGCCTGGCACCAAAACACTGCAAAAATAAAGAACGGTTGCCAGAAGTCAAAGCTCTCAACAGGATAGGAACAGATAATCACAGACTAGCTAATAATAAGGGCACAGGGCGAACTGTGTGTCCGCCTGCTTAATCTCTTCTGGAAAAATCGGCCAAGATCCTGCTGCACACCGTTCAGAAACAGTTTTACAAAGTTCCTGAAGGATTGCAACCGTTTTCTCGCTCAGGATGAGCCAACTTGTTATTAGTTTCTAGGCCTCCAGTTTTTGCAGGAAATTCTCAGTCTATCCTATCAATCTATATTTTAAAAGTGTACAATATTTGTTGCAAATGATTATGTGATCACTTGAATATGCACATTTATACATTTACATTAATGTATCCATGTAACAGCATTCTGCCCTGGGTCTTTGCGTGACTATGTTAGTATGAGTGTGAGTTGGCAAGCACACGTACATGTGTTTTTGCTTGTATGTCAGAGCGATAACTCGACCAGCCAGTGCTGCGCACAGTACTGTCAGAGGAGAGCCCTTCCTCACCCTCCTCTTCCTCAGGGTCGTACACATCACCAGCAGATCCACTCGCATCATCTTCAGCCCATTTATCATCCTCTACATCACAGACTCCATCTTCCTCTTCATCACTCCAATGGTCACCCTCCTCTTCCTCTGTGTTGTTCAGATATGTATCTACACACACAAATTACCCCTACAAAGCATGGTACCTGAATAATGACAGCATTTACAGTATGCTATACCTGACTGAGAGCTCTTACAGAACACTGCATCTGAATGTGAACAGCGCTCACAAGACAATACACTTGAATGATGACTGCTCTTATAAAACAAAAACACAGCAACCTTGAGTGTCATAACTCTATAAGAACATTTCATCTGAAGGATGAAATCTCTTACAGTGCACTGCTCCCTGAAACGTGACAGCTGTGACAGTGTGCTACATCTCAAGTGCGACAGCTGTTACAGAGCACCGCATCTTAACCCCTTTGTGCAGAAGCCAAATTTGGCTATTTATGGGTTACCCACTTTAATGCTGTATAATTCAAGATTCAAGCTTCACAAAGAGGAAAAATGTGGCTCAATTCAGGAAAGACACTTACAGCATTTAGAATTACATTGTATTTCAGTTTATTTTCATGATTTTGGTAGAGAAAATGAGCTGCAGACATAAAAAATCTTCATGAGAATTCACCATTGAAATTGCAAAAAAAATAATTCTGACGATTGAAAAACTGCTGGGGCTTAAAACTATACATTTCTGATATCATAAACTCCTTGAGCACAAGTAGAATTCATCTTCAACATTACATTCTAGATTACCTACATGCTATTAGCCAAATTATACAGCTACCCAAGTGTCTCCCCAAAGTCTCAAAATGATTTGCTGTCAAATCATTAAAAAAATCATGTATTTAACACAATTAAAGCTTTAAGGCATGAAATTTAATATGAACGAATGATTTTCTGGTTGAGTTTAGTATGAATTTATCAATATCAGTGCAGTTGAATATCAGTGGTCACCAGTAACCTCTCCAAATACGAAACATGCCTTTTCTCCATAATAAAGTTTAGAGTTTTGGCCATTTTTCTTCAAAGCCAGCACAAACACGCATTAAATAAACTGCTAATTAAACGGTCAGAACATTCACCCTGTAATGAAAGCTACCAGTCCCCTCTTCAAAGCTCACGAACCCATTTCAACACTTATAAGGAGCAAGTACACCTCACGAACACAGTAATATCTGAATTCTGAAATATACCTTATTTTAACTGAACAGACCCTCCACTTTCAGGGAATATCAAATCCATTGCCTCTCCCGATTCAAAAGAAACGTGCAATGAACGTACCGGGGGTCCACACCAAAATGCACGGGCAGTTCGCGTTTTAAACAGGAAAAAAACCTCGACATTCGACTTTGTTGAGTACATATACATTCCGAAACAGAAAAAAAAAACCAAACAAAAATAGCAGCCTGACCTTTTTCGTGAATCCCTCCTCCAGAGACATTGACTGTATAAAATAGAGACCGATGTATCCAGTAGCAGGAACCCTCCGGTCCTGTTTCATTCGAAATAATTCCAATAGAGCATATCATTCTCATTTAAATCCTGTAATGTAACTGAACACTTCAAGGCCAGTTTTGCAAACCGATTTTCTATAAATCCCGTCTATTTTAGCCGCGTAATGTGCATAACGTAGACAGGATACAACCGAGCCTGCTGATACGCATTGGTTTGTATGCTCTGTGTTTGTCCAATCAATGTGTTTCACTTACTCTAAAATGTTTAAACACTCGGGAATTGGATAAGAAAGGAGCCAATCAATACATTGTTACCAGGGAAACTTCACCAGGCCATGAAGTGTAACTCTACAATTACGCAGAAGAGCTTGAGTGTATGGTTGAGTGATTGGCTATCAAGGCCAGTACTCGGGTGGATATAAGGAAGCGCTGGATTTGTCAATGAAGAAATCTACGCGTAAATCCACGGTAGGGAACTACAAATTTTTTTTGAATGGGACAACTGTAATAGGCAATAGAATGTGAGAGAATCACTACCATGTCGATTTTTTTGCCTCAGAAAACTGATTTTTCTGAACTACTAATTGGAATACTGTTAGCTCACTGTGGCTAAACTGGTTGCTACAAAGGATAACGATTTTTTCTCTGTCAAGATATCGTTTTTTCAAACTGCTGAATCGACACTATGGGCAAGGATACTGACCAGTTTGCACATCAGGCTTAGCTGAGGAGTTTAATTCATGCAGCTCTCGAAAAACAGGGAGTGGAGTGAACTTTACCGTATTCAGAACCGCGTTCGAGGTCTGCTTGCTTGTGAACATTCAATAACTGATCCGGGGGTGCCATCTAGTGATCGAGTACAGTAACAGCGTGCTTCCAATTTGCAGGTCTATAGACGCGGGCATCTACATCTGCAGAAAGGGGTTAAGGATGACAGCTATTACAGAGCACCGCATCTTAAGGATAACAGCTGTTACAGTGCACCACAGCTTGAAGGTGACAGCTGTTACAGTACACCGCATCTTACTGGTTACAGCTGTTACAATGCTCTGCACCTTAAGGGTTACAGCTGTTACAGTGCACTGTATCTTAAGGGTGACAGCTGTTATAGTGCAATGCAGTGCATTGCATCTTAAGCCTGACAGCCGATACAGTGCACTGCATCTTATGTTGACGGCTTTTACAGTGCACTGCATCTTAAACATGATAGCTGTTACAATGCACTGCATCGGAAGGGTGACAGCTGTTATAGTGCACTGCATCTTGAGGATGACAGCTGTTACAGTGTGCTGCATCTTAAGGGTAGCAGCTGTTACAGTGTGCTGCATCTTAAACATGAACGCTGTTACAGTGCACTGCATTCTAAGGATGACAGCTGTTATAGTGCACTGCATCTTCAGCGTGACAGCTTTTAGTGTGCTGCATCGTAAGTATGACAGCTGTTACAGTGCACTGCATCTTACTTTGACAGCTGTTACAGTGCACTGCATCTTAAACATAGTTGTTACAGTGCAATGCATCGTAAAGGTGACAGCTGTTACAGTGCTCTGTATCTTAAGCATGACAGCTGTTACAGTGTGCTGCATCTTAAGGGTGACAGCTGTTACAGTGCGCTTCATCTTAAGGGTTTCAGCTGTTACAGTGCACTGCAACCTAAGCATGACAGCTGTTACAGTGCACTGCATGTTAAACATGATAGCAGTTACAGTGCACTGCATTGTAAAGGTGACAGCTGTTACAGTGCACTGCATCTTAAACACGATTGCAGTTACTGTGCACTGCATCTTAAGGGTGACAGCTGTTACAGAATGGTATGCATTAGTGACGACTGCTAGAGAAGCAACCATTTGGCAACCACGTTGATGCACTATGTTGTGGAATTTAACTCCAAAAGTCACATCATCATAATTTGTAATTAGAGTGAAGATTTCTTATCCCAAATATAATCATTATTACAGAGGGGTAACTACACCTGCCTCTGTCATGCAGTCACCACTGCATGTGAGGGTAAACAGCACAACGGTCTTCCCCAAACGCCTCAGCAAAGCCTCCTTTATTCTAGAACCAAGAGATCAGATTACACTGGGAACACAGCGGTGAAAATTTCACTGAGAGTTTTTACCGTTCTTACTGGTGATTAAGAGGGTACCTTCCTAACTCCTGAGACACCAGGATGTAACAGGCCCCAGGGCGTTAGATAAGAGATGGGTAATGGGGTTTATTCCGAGGTGACTCAGGTGGCAAAACAATAGGATGGAAGACTTTATACACTTCAGCGTTCACCTTCACTGAGTACGGGAGAACAGTACGCAGAACAAGCTGAAACTCTCTGCTTTCTGAGCCCATTCTTTATTCAATATAGGCCTCTTACTTTGACTGAAATATGGCCTCGACTCTGCAACACATGACATTCCAGATGATTCTGTGCTTCCGGCGGTGCCGGAAAAAGCCTTTCTGTTTAAGCAGGATGGTGCCCCCGCGCACTGAGCAAGGTTTTTGGACATGGTTTCCTTGACATTGTTAAAGAAAAACTTGCCTGCAACCCAACCTCATCAAACACAGTCATGAGAACAGTGGGAAACAGACAGTAATGGGGCAGATCTCCAGAGGAAATCTCTGCAGCAATGCACCCAAATCTGCAGGACAGCCTTAAAGAGGAGTCAGTGCTTTTACACCCCAGAGGAGCCAGTGCTCTTACACCCGAGAGCAGTCAATGCTTTTATGCCGGAGCGGAGGAAGAGCTTTTACACCCAAGATAAGTCAGTGCTTTTACACCCCAGAAGAGTCAGTGCTTTAACACCCCAGAGGAGTCAGTGCTTTTACACCCAAGATAAGTCAGTGCTTTTACACCCCAGAGGAGTCAGTGCTTTAACACCCCAGAGGAGTCAGTGCTTTGACACCCTAGAGGAGTCAGTGCTTTCACAACCGAGCGGAGTCACTGCTTTTACACTCGAGAGGAGTCACTGCTATTACACCCGAGAGGAGTCAGTTCTTTTACATCTCAGAGGAGTCAGTGCATTAACACTCAAGAGGAGTCAATGCATAACACCCAAGAGGACTCAATGCTTTGACACCAACCTGGGACAAACCCCAAAATAAACCCTGTGATAGTGAAATGAATCAGTGGAGCAGCAGGTGACCATGTACTGCAACTCCTGTTCACTGTAACCATGGTGACTAGGAACCTAACACAATTGCACAATGTTGCCATGGTGATGGTGAGCCTCAAACAGCACATAACATCTCCTGCTCGCTGCAATAACATCAAACTACATTGTACTAACACACAGGTATAAGGCCCCCCTCACACTCACACACAGGTATAAGGCCCCCCCTCACACTCACACACAGGTATACGGCCCCCCCTCACACTCACACACAGGTATAAGGCCCCCCTCACACTCACACACAGGTATAAGGCCCCCCCTCACACTCACACACAGGTATAAGGCCCCCCTCACACTCACACACAGGTATAAGGCCCCCCTCACACTCACACACAGGTATAAGGCCCCCCTCACACTCACACACAGGTATAAGGCCCCCCTCACACTCACACACAGGTATAAGGCCCCCCCTCACACTCACACACAGGTATAAGGCCCCCCCTCACACTCACACACAGGTATAAGGCCCCCCCTCACACTCACACACAGGTATAAGGCCCCCCCTCACACTCACACACAGGAATAAGGCCCCCCTCACACTCACACACAGGTATAAGGCTCCCCTCACACTCACACACAGGTATGAGGCCCCCCTCACACTCACACACAGGTATAAGGCCCCCCCCTCACACTCACACACAGGTATAAGGCCCCCCTCACACTTACACACAGGTATAAGGCCCCCCCTCACACTCACACACAGGTATAAGGCCCCCCCTCACACTCACACACAGGTATAAGGCCCCCCTCACACTCACACACAGGTATAAGGCTCCCCTCACACTCACACACAGGTATAAGGCCCCCCTCACACTCACACACAGGTATAAGGCCCCCCCTCACACTCACACAAAGGTATAAGCCCCCCTCACACTCACACACAGGAAAAAAGCCCCCCCACACTCACAAACTGGTATAAGGCCCCCCTCACACTCACACACAGGTATAAGGTCCCCCTGACACTCACACACAGGTATAAGGCCCCCCTCACACTCACACACAGGTATAAGGCCCCTCGTCACACTCACACACAGGTATAAAGCCCCCCTCACACTCACACACAGGTATAAGGCCCCCCCTCACACTCACACACAGGTATAAGGCCCCCCCTCACACTCACACACAGGTATAAGGCCCCCCTCACACTCACACACAGGTATAAAGCCCCCCTCACACTCACACACAGGTATAAGGCCCCCCCTCACACTCACACACAGGTATAAGGCAGCCCCTCACACTCACACAGAGGTATAAGGCCCCCCCTCACACTCACACACAGGTATAAGGCCCCCCTCACACTCACACACAAGTATGAGGCACCCCCTCACACTCACACACAGGAATAAGCTCCCCCTCACACTCACACAAAGGTATAAGGCCCCCCTCACACTCACACACAGGTATAAGGCCCCCCCTCACACTCACACACAGGTATAAGGCCCCCCTCACACTCACACACAGGTATAAGGCCCCCCCTCACACTCAGACACAGGTATAACGCCCCCCTCACACTCACACACAGGTATAAGGCCCCCCTCACACTCACACACAGGTATAAGGCCCCCCCTCACACTCCCACAAAGGAATAAGCCCCCCTCACACTCACACACAGGTATAAGGCCCCCCCTCACACTCACACACAGGTATAAGGCTCCCCTCACACTCACACACAGGTATAAGGCCCCCCTCACACTCACACAGAGGTATAAGGCCCCCCCTCACACTCACACACAGGTATAAGGCCCCCCTCACACTCACACACAGGTATAAGGCCCCCCCTCACACTCACACACAGGTATAACGCCCCCCTCACACTCAAACACAGGTATAAGGCTCCCCTCACACTCACACACAGGTATAAGGCCCCCCTCACACTCACACAGAGGTATAAGGCCCCCCCTCACACTCACACACAGGTATAAGGCCCCCCTCACACTCACACACAGGTATAAGGCCCCCCCTCACACTCACACACAGGTATAACGCCCCCCTCACACTCACACACAGGTATAAGGCTCCCCTCACACTCACACACAGGTATAAGGCCCCCCATCACACTCACACACAGGTATAAGGCCCCCCTCACACTCACACACGGAAATAAGCCCCCCCTCACACTCATACACAGGTATAAGGCCCCCCCTCACACCCACACACAGGTATAAGGCCCCCCTCACACGAACACACAGGTATAAGGCCCCCCCTCACACTCACACACAGAAATAAGCCCACCCCCTCACACTCATACACAGGTATAAGGCCCCCCCTCACACTCACACACAGGAATAAGGCCCCCCTCACACTCACACACAGGTATAAGGCCCCCCTCACACTCACACACAGGTATAAGGCCCCCCTCACACTCACACACAGGTATAAGGCCCCCCTCACACTCACACACAGGTATAAGGCCCCCCTCACATTCACACACAGGTATAAGACCCCCCCTCACACTCACACACAGGTAAAGGCCCGCCTCACACTCACACACAGGTATAAGGCCCCCCCTCACACTCACACACAGGTATAAGGCCCCCCCACACTCACACACAGGTATAAGGCCCCCCCTCACACTCACACACAGAAAAAAGGCCCCCCTCACACTCACACACAGAAAAAAGGCCCCCCTCACACTCACACACAGGTATAAGGCCCCCCTCACACTGACACACAGGTATAAGGCCCCCCCCTCACACTCACACACAGGTATAAGGCCCCCCTCACACACACACACAGGTATAAGGCCCCCCCTCACACTCACACACAGGTATAAGGCCCCCCTCACACTCACACACAGGTATAAGGCCCCCCTCACACTCACACACAGGTAAAAGGCCCCCCCTCACACTCACACACAGGTATAAGGCCCCCCTCACACTCACACACAGGTATAAGGCCCCCCCTCACACTCACACACAGGTATAAGGCCCCCCTCACACTCACACCCAGGTATAAGGCCCCCCCTCACACTCACACACAGGTATAAGGCCCCCCCTCACACTCACACACAGGTATAAGGCCCCCCTCACACTCACACACAGGTATAAGGCCCCCCCTCACACTCACACACAGGTATAAGGCCCCCCCTCACACTCACACACAGGTATAAGGCCCCCCCTCACACTCACACACAGGTATAAGGCCCCCCCTCACACTCACACACAGGTATAAGGCCCCCCTCACACTCACACACAGGTATAAGGCCCCCCCTCACACTCAAATACAGGTATAAGGCCCCCCCTCACACTCACACACAGGAATAAGGCCCCCCTCACACTCACACACAGGTATAAGGCCCCCCTCACACTCACACACAGGTATAAGGCAGCCCCTCACACTCACACACAGGTATAAGGCCCCCCCTCACACTCACACAAAGGTATAAGCCCCCCTCACACTCACACACAGGTATAAGGCACCCCTCACACTCACACACAGGTATAAGGCCCCCCTCACACTCACAAACAGGTATAAGGCCCCCCTCACACTCACACACAGGTATTAGGCCCCCCTCACACTCACACACAGGTATAAGGCCCCCCCTCACACTCACACACAGGTATAAGGCCCCCCTCACACTCACACACAGGTATAAGCCCCCCTCACACTCACAAACAGGTATAAGGCACCCCTCACACTCACACACAGGTATAAGGCCCCCCTCACACTCACACACAGGTATAAGGCCCCCCTCACACTCACACACAGGTATAAGGCCCCCCCTCACACTCACACACAGGTATAAGGCAGCCCCTCACACTCACACAGAGGTATAAGGCAGCCCCTCACACTCACACAGAGGTATAAGGCCCCCGTCACACTCACACACAGGTATAAGGCCCCCCTCACACTCACACACAGGTATAAGGCCCCCCCTCACACTCACACACAGGTATAAGGCCCCCCTCACATTCACACACAGGTATAAGGCCCCCCCTCACACTCACACACAGGTATAAGGCCCGCCTCACACTCACACACAGGTAAAAGGCCCCCCCCTCACACTCACACACAGGTATAAGGCCCCCCCTCACACTCACACACAGAAATAAGGCCCCCCTCACACTCACACACAGGTATAAGGCCCCCCCTCACACTCACACACAGGTATAAGGCACCCCTCACACTCACACACAGGTATAAGGCCCCCCCTCACACTCACACACAGGTATAAGGCACCCCTCACACTCACACACAGGTATAAGGCCCCCCCTCACACTCACACACAGGTATAAGGCCCCCCCTCACACTCACACACAGGTATAAGGCACCCCTCACACTCACACACAGGTATAAGGCCCCCCCTCACACTCACACACAGAAATAAGGCCCCCCTCACACTCACACACAGGTATAAGGCCCCCCCTCACACTCACACACAGGTATAAGGCACCCCTCACACTCACACACAGGTATAAGGCCCCCCCTCACACTCACACACAGGTATAAGGCCCCCCTCACACTCACACACAGGTATAAGGCCCCCCCCTCACACTCACAAACAGGTATAAGGCCCCCCCTCACACTCACACACAGGTATAAGGCCCCCCTCACACTCACACACAGGTATAAGGCCCCCCCTCAGACTCCCACAAAGGTATAAGCCCCCCTCACACTCACACACAGGTATAAGGCCCCCCCTCACACTCACACACAGGTATAAGGCCCCCCTCACAGTCACACACAGGTATATGGCCCGCCTCAAACTCAAACACAGGAATAAGGCCCCCCTCACACTCACACACAGGTAAAAGGCCCCCCCTCACACTCACACACAGGTATAAGGCCCCCCCCCACACTCACACACAGGTATAAGGCCCACCTCACACTCACAAACAGGTATAAGGCCCCGCCTCACACTCACACACAGGGATAAGGCCCCCCCGACACTCACATACAGGTATAAGGCCCCCCTCACACTCACAAACAGGTATAAGGCCCCCCCTCATACTCACACACAGGTATAAGGCCCCCCTCACACTCACACACAGGTATAAGGCCCCCCCCTCACACTCACACACAGGTATAAGGCCCCCCCTCATACTCACACACAGGTATAAGGCCCCCCTCACACTCACACACAGGTATAAGGCCCCCCCTCACACTCACACAAAGGTACAAGGCCCCCCTCACACTCACACACAGGGATAAGGCCCCCCTCACACTCACACACAGGTATAAGGCCCCCCCGACACTCACACACAGGAATAAGGCCCCCCTCACACTCACAAACAGGTATAAGGCCCCCCCTCATTCTCACACACAGGTATAAGGCCCCCCCTCACACTCACACACAGGTATAAGGCCCCCCCCTCACACTCACTCACAGGTATAAGGCCCCCCCTCACACTCACACAAAGGTACAAGGCCCCCCTCACACTCACACACGTATAAGGCCCCCCCTCACACTCACACACAGGTATAAGGCCCCCCCCTCACACTCACACACAGGTATAAGGCCCCCCCTCACACTCACACACAGGTAT
The DNA here is from genome assembly GCA_029721435.1 of Gymnothorax reevesii. Taxonomy (NCBI): domain Eukaryota; kingdom Metazoa; phylum Chordata; class Actinopteri; order Anguilliformes; family Muraenidae; genus Gymnothorax; species Gymnothorax reevesii. The sequence continues at coordinate 8,626,857 of CM056579.1, read as the reverse complement.
AAGGCCCCCCCTCACACTCCCACAAAGGTATAAGCCCCCCTCACACTCACACACAGGTATATGGCCCCCCCTCACACTCACACACAGGTATAAGGCCCCCCTCACACTCACACACAGGTATAAGGCCCCCCTCACACTCACACACAGGTATAAGGCCCCCCCTCACACTCACACACAGGTATAAGGCCCCCCCTCACACTCACACACAGGTATAAGGCCCCCCTCACACTCACACACAGGTATAAGGCCCCCCCTCACACTCAAATACAGGTATAAGGCCCCCCCTCACACTCACACACAGGAATAAGGCCCCCCTCACACTCACACACAGGTATAAGGCCCCCCTCACACTCACACACAGGTATAAGGCAGCCCCTCACACTCACACACAGGTATAAGGCCCCCCCTCACAATTACACAAAGGTATAAGCCCCCCTCACACTCACACACAGGTATAAGGCACCCCTCACACTCACACACAGGTATAAGGCCCCCCTCACACTCACAAACAGGTATAAGGCCCCCCTCACACTCACACACAGGTATTAGGCCCCCCTCACACTCACACACAGGTATAAGGCCCCCCCTCACACTCACACACAGGTATAAAGCCCCCCTCACACTCACACACAGGTATAAGCCCCCCTCACACTCACAAACAGGTATAAGGCACCCCTCACACTCACACACAGGTATAAGGCCCCCCTCACACTCACACACAGGTATTAGGCCCCCCCTCACACTCACACACAGGTATAAGGCCCCCCCTCACACTCACACACAGGTATAAGGCCCCCCCTCACACTCACACACAGGTATAAGGCAGCCCCTCACACTCACACAGAGGTATAAGGCCCCCCTCACACTCACACACAGGTATAAGGCCCCCCTCACACTCACACACAGGTATAAGGCCCCCCTCACACTCACACACAGGTATAAGGCCCCCCTCACACTCACACACAGGTATAAGGCCCCCCTCACATTCACACACAGGTATAAGGCCCCCCCTCACACTCACACACAGGTATAAGGCCCGCCTCACACTCACACACAGGTATAAGGCTACCTTCACAGTCACACACAGGTAAAAGGCCCCCCTCACACTCACACACAGGTATAAGGCCCCCCCTCACACTCACACACAGAAAAAAGGCCCCCCTCACACCCACACACAGGTATACGGCCCCCCCTCACACTCACACACAGGTATAAGGCACCCCTCACACTCACACACAGGTATAAGGCCCCCCCTCACACTCACACACAGGTATAAGGCCCCCCCTCACACTCACACACAGGTATAAGGCACCCCTCACACTCACACACAGGTATAAGGCCCCCCCTCACACTCACACACAGAAATAAGGCCCCCCTCACACTCACACACAGGTATAAGGCCTCCCCTCACACTCACACACAGGTATAAGGCCCCCCCTCACACTCACACACAGGTATAAGGCCCCCCTCACGCTCACACACAGGTATAAGGCCCCGCTCACACTGACACACAGGTATAAGGCCCCCCCTCACACTCACACACAGGTATAAGGCCCCCCTCACACTCACACACAGGTATAAGGCCCCCCCCTCACACTCACACACAGGTATAAGGCCCCCCCTCACACTCACACACAGGTATAAGGCCCCCCTCACACTCACACACAGGTATAAGGCCCCCCCTCAGACTCCCACAAAGGTATAAGCCCCCCTCACACTCACACACAGGTATAAGGCCCCCTCACACTCACAAACAGGTATAAAGCACCCCTCACACTCACACACAGGTATAAGGCCCCCCTCACACTCACACACAGGTATAAGGCCCCCCCTCACACTCACACACAGGTATAAGGCAGCCCCTCACACTCACACAGAGGTATAAGGCCCCCCTCACACTCACACACAGGTATAAGGCCCCCCTCACACTCACACACAGGTATAAGGCCCCCCCTCACACTCACGCAAAGGTATAAGCCCCCCTCACACTCACACACAGGTATAAGGCACCCCTCACACTCACACACAGGTATAAGGCCCCCCTCACACTCACAAACAGGTATAAGGCCCCCCTCACACTCACACACAGGTATAAGGCCCCCCTCACACTCACACACAGGTATAAGGCCCCCCCTCACACTCACACACAGGTATAAGGCCCCCCTCACACTCACACACAGGTATAAGCCCCCCTCACACTCACAAACAGGTATAAGGCCCCCCTCACACTCACACACAGGTATAAGGCCTCCCCTCACACTCACACACAGGTATAAGGCCCCCCCTCACACTCACACACAGGTATAAGGCCCCCCTCACGCTCACACACAGGTATAAGGCCCCGCTCACACTGACACACAGGTATAAGGCCCCCCCTCACACTCACACACAGGTATAAGGCCCCCCTCACACTCACACACAGGTATAAGCCCCCCTCACACTCACACACAGGTATAAGGCCCCCCTCACACTCACACACAGGTATAAGGCCCCCCCTCACACTCACACACAGGTATAAGGCCCCCCTTACACTCACACACAGGTATAAGGCCCCCCCTCACACTCACACACAGGTATAAGGCCCCCCCTCACACTCACACACAGATATAAGGCAGCCCCTCACACTCACACAGAGGTATAAGGCCCCCCTCACACTCACACACAGGTATAAGGCCCCCCTCACACTCACACACAGGTATAAGGCCCCCCTCACACTCACACACAGGTATAAGGCCCCCCTCACACTCACACACAGGTATAAGGCCCCCCTCACATTCACACACAGGTATAAGGCCCCCCCTCACACTCACACACAGGTAAAAGGCCCCCCTCACACTCACACACAGGTATAAGGCCCCCCCTCACACTCACACACAGAAATAAGGCCCCCCTCACACTCACACACAGGTATAAGGCCCCCCCTCACACTCACACACAGGTATAAGGCACCCCTCACACTCACACACAGGTATAAGGCCCCCACTCACACTCACACACAGGAATAAGGCCCCCCCTCACACTCACACACAGGTATAAGGCACCCCTCACACTCACACACAGGTATAAGGCCCCCCCTCACACTCACACACAGTAATAAGGCCCCCCTCACACTCACACACAGGTATAAGGCCCCCCCTCACACTCACACACAGGTATAAGGCACCCCTCACACTCACACACAGGTATAAGGCCCCGCTCACACTGACACACAGGTATAAGGCCCCCCCTCACACTCACACACAGGTATAAGGCCCCCCTCACACTCACACACAGGTATAAGCCCCCCTCACACTCACACACAGGTATAAGGCCCCCCTCACACTCACACACAGGTATAAGGCCCCCCTCACACTCACACACAGGTATAAGGCCCCCCTCACACTCACACACAGGTATAAGGCCCCCCCTCACACTCACACACAGGTATAAGGCCCCCCCTCACACTCACACACAGGTATAAGGCAGCCCCTCACACTCACACAGAGGTATAAGGCCCCCCTCACACTCACACACAGGTATAAGGCCCCCCTCACACTCACACACAGGTATAAGGCCCCCCTCACACTCACACACAGGTATAAGGCCCCCCTCACACTCACACACAGGTATAAGGCCCCCCTCACATTCACACACAGGTATAAGGCCCCCCCTCACACTCACACACAGGTAAAAGGCCCCCCTCACACTCACACACAGGTATAAGGCCCCCCCTCACACTCACACACAGAAATAAGGCCCCCCTCACACTCACACACAGGTATAAGGCCCCCCCTCACACTCACACACAGGTATAAGGCACCCCTCACACTCACACACAGGTATAAGGCCCCCACTCACACTCACACACAGGAATAAGGCCCCCCCTCACACTCACACACAGGTATAAGGCACCCCTCACACTCACACACAGGTATAAGGCCCCCCCTCACACTCACACACAGTAATAAGGCCCCCCTCACACTCACACACAGGTATAAGGCCCCCCCTCACACTCACACACAGGTATAAGGCACCCCTCACACTCAGACACAGGTATAAGGCCCCCCCTCACACTCACACACAGGTATAAGGCCCCCCTCACACTCACACACAGGTATAAGGCCCCACTCACACTGACACACAGGTATAAGGCCCCCCCTCACACTCACACACAGGTATAAGGCCCCCCTCTCACTCACACACAGGTATAAGGCCCCCCCCTCACACTCACACACAGGTATAAGGCCCCCCCTCACACTCACACACAGGTATAAGGCCCCCCTCACACTCACACACAGGTATAAGGCCCTCCCTCAGACTCCCACAAAGGTATAAGCCCCCCTCACACTCACACACAGGTATAAGGCCCCCCCTCACACTCACACACAGGTATAAGGCCCCCCCTCACACTCACACACAGGTATAAGGCCCCCCTCAAACTCACACACAGGTATAAGGCCCCCCTCACACTCACACACAGGTATAAGGCCCCTCTCACACTCACACACAGGTATAAGGCCCCCCCTCACACTCACACACAGGTATAAGGCCCCCCCTCACACTCACACACAGGTATAAGGCCCCCCTCACACTCACACACAGGTATAAGGCTCCCCCTCACACACACACACAGGTATAAGGCCCCCCTCACACTCACAAACAGGTATAAGGCCCCCTTTCACACTCACACACAGGTATAAGGCAGCCCCTCACAATCAAATACTGGTATAAGGCCCCCCTCACACTCACACACAGGTATAAAGCCCCCCTCACACTCACACACAGGTATAAGGCCCCCCTCACACACACACACAGGTATAAGGCCCCCCTCACACTCACACACAGGTATAAGGCCCCCTTTCACACTCACACACAGGTATAAGGCAGCCCCTCACACTCACACACAGGTATAAGGCCCCCCTCACACTCACAAACAGGTATAAGGCCCCCTTTCACACTCACACACAGGTATAAGGCAGCCCCTCACACTCACACACAGGTATAAGGCCCCCCTCACACTCACACACAGGTATAAGGCCCCCCTCACACTCACACACAGGTATATGGCCCCCCCTCACACTCACACACAGGTATAAGGCCCCCCTCACACTCACACACAGGTATAAGGCCCCCCTCACACTCACACAAAGGTATAAGCCCCCCTCACACTCACACACAGGTATAAGGCACCCCTCACACTCACACACAGGTATAAGGCAGCCCCTCACACTCACACACAGGTATAAGGCCCCCCTCACACTCACACACAGGTATAAGGCCCCCCTCACACTCACACACAGGTGTAAGGCCCCCCTCACACTCACACACAGGTATAAGCCCCCCTCACACTCACACACAGGTATAAGGCACCCCTCACACTCACACACAGGTATAAGGCCCCCCTCACACTCACACATCGGTATTAGGCCCCCCCTCACACTCACACACAGGTATAAGGCCCCCCCTCACACTCACACACAGGTATAAGGCCCCCCCTCACACTCACACACAGGTATTAGGCCCCCCTCACACTCACACACAGGTATAAGGCCCCCCCCCTCACACTCACACACAGGTATAAGGCCCCCCTCACACAGACACACATGGATGAGGCACCCCCTCACACTCACACACAGGTATAAGGCCCCCCTCACACTCACACACAGGTATAAGGCCCCCCTCACACTCACACAAAGGTATAAGGCCCCCCTCACACTCACACACAGGTATAAGGCCCCCCCTCACACTCACACACAGGTATAAGGCCCGCTTCACACTCCCACACAGGTATAAGGCCCCCCTCACACTCACACACAGGTATAAGGCCCCCCCTCACACTCACACACAGGTATAAGGCCCCCCCTCACACTCACACACAGGTATATGGCCCGCCTCAAACTCACACACAGGTATAAGGCCCCCCTCACACTCACACACAGGTATAAGGCCCCCCCCTCACACTCACACACAGGTATAAGGCCCCCCCTCACACTCACACTCAGGTATAAGATCCCCCCCACACTCACACACAGGTATAAGGCCCCCCCTCACACTCACACTCAGGTATAAGACCCCCCCCACACTCACACACAGGTATAAGGCCCGCCTCACACTCACACACAGGGATAAGGCCCCCCTCACACTCACACACAGGTATAAGGCCCCCCCGACACTCACACACAGATATAAGGCCCCCCTCACACTCACAAACAGGTATAAGGCCCCCCCTCATACTCACACACAGGTATAAGGCCCCCCCTCACACTCACACACAGGTATAAGGCCCCCCCCTCACACTCACACACAGGTATAAGGCCCCCCCTCACACTCCCACAAAGGTACAAGGCCCCCCCTCATACTCACACACAGGTATAAGGCCCCCCCCTCACACTCACACACAGGTATAAGGCCCCCCCTCACACTCACACACAGGTATAAGGCCCCCCTCACACTCACACACAGGTATAAGGCCCCCCTCACACTCACACACAGGAATAAGGCCCCCCTCACACTCACACACAGGTATTAGGCCCCCCTCACACTCACACACAGGTATAAGGCCCCCCCTCACACTCACACACAGGTATCAGGCAGCCCCTCACACCCACACACAGGTAAAAGGCCCCCCCTCACACTCACACAAAGGTATAAGCCCCCCTCACACTCACACACAGGTATAAGGCACCCCTCACACTCACACACAGGTATAAGGCCCCCCTCACTCTCACAAACAGGTATAAGGCACCCCTCACACTCACACACAGGTATAAGGCCCCCCTCACACTCACACACAGGTATAAGGCCCCCCCTCACACTCACACACAGGTATAAGGCCCCCCCTCACACTCACACACAGGTATAAGGCAGCCCCTCACACTCACACAGAGGTATAAGGCCCCCCTCACACTCACACACAGGTATAAGGCCCCCCTCACACTCACACACAGGTATAAGGCCCCCCTCACACTCACACACAGGTATAAGGCCCCCCCCTCACACTCACAAACAGGTATAAGGCCCCCCCTCACACTCACACACAGGTATAAGGCCCCCCTCACACTCACACACAGGTATAAGGCCCCCCCTCAGACTCCCACAAAGCTATAAGCCCCCCTCACACTCACACACAGGTATAAGGCCCCCCCTCACACTCACACACAGGTATAAGGCCCCCCTCACAGTCACACACAGGTATATGGCCCGCCTCAAACTCAAACACAGGAATAAGGCCCCCCTCACACTCACACACAGGTAAAAGGCCCCCCCTCACACTCACACAGAGGTATAAGACCCCCCCCCACACTCACACACAGGTATAAGGCCCACCTCACACTCACAAACAGGTATAAGGCCCCGCCTCACACTCACACACAGGGATAAGGCCCCCCCGACACTCACATACAGGTATAAGGCCCCCCCCCACACTCACAAACAGGTATAAGGCAGCCCCTCATACTCACACACAGGTATAAGGCCCCCCTCACACTCACACACAGGTATAAGGCCCCCCCCTCACACTCACACACAGGTATAAGGCCCCCCCTCATACTCACACACAGGTATAAGGCCCCCCTCACACTCACACACAGGTATAAGGCCCCCCCTCACACTCACACAAAGGTACAAGGCCCCCCTTACACTCACACACAGGGATAAGGCCCCCCTCACACTCACACACAGGTATAAGGCCCCCCCGACACTCACACACAGGAATAAGGCCCCCCTCACACTCACAAACAGGTATAAGGCCCCCCCTCATACTCACACACAGGTATAAGGCCCCCCCTCACACTCACACACAGGTATAAGGCCCCCCCCTCACACTCACTCACAGGTATAAGGCCCCCCCTCACACTCACACAAAGGTACAAGGCCCCCCTCACACTCACACACGTATAAGGCCCCCCCTCACACTCACACACAGGTATAAGGCCCCCCCCTCACACTCACACACAGGTATAAGGCCCCCCCCTCACACTCACACACACGTATAAGGCCCCCCCCTCACACTCACACACAGGAATAAGGCCCCCCCCTCACACTCACACACAGGTATAAGGCCCCCCCTCACACTCACACACAGGTATAAGGCCCCCCCCTCACACTCCCACAAAGGTATAAGCCCCCCTCACACTCACACACAGGTATAAGGCCCCCCCTCACACTCACACACAGGTATAAGGCCCCCCTCACACTCACACACAGGTATAAGGCCCCCCTCACACTCACACACAGGGATAAGGCCCCCCCTCACACTCACACACAGGTATAAGGCCCCCCCTCACACTCACACACAGGTATAAGGCCCCCCTCACACTCACACACAGGTATAAGGCCCCCCCTCACACTCAAATACAGGTATAAGGCCCCCCTCACACTCACACACAGGTATTAGGCCCCCCTCACACTCACACACAGGTATAAGGCCCCCCCTCACACTCACACAAAGGTATAAGCCCCCCTCACACTCACACACAGGTATAAGGCCCCCCCTCACACTCACACACAGGTATAAGGCCCCCCTCACACTCACACACAGGTATAAGGCCCCCCTCACACTCACACACAGGTATAAGGCCCCCCCTCACACTCACACACAGGTATAAGGCCCCCCCTCACACTCACACACAGGTATAAGGCCCCCCTCACACTCACACACAGGTATAAGGCCCCCCCTCACACTCAAATACAGGTATAAGGCCCCCCTCACACTCACACACAGGTATTAGGCCCCCCTCACACTCACACACAGGTATAAGGCCCCCCCTCACACTCACACACAGGTATAAAGCCCCCCTCACACTCACACACAGGTATAAGCCCCCCTCACACTCACAAACCGGTATAAGGCACCCCTCACACTCACACACAGGTATAAGGCCCCCCTCACACTCACACACAGGTATTAGGCCCCCCCTCACACTCACACACAGGTATAAGGCCCCCCCTCACACTCACACACAGGTATAAGGCCCCCCCTCACACTCACACACAGGTATAAGGCAGCCCCTCACACTCACACAGAGGTATAAGGCCCCCCTCACACTCACACACAGGTATAAGGCCCCCCTCACACTCACATACAGGTATAAGGCCCCCCTCACACTCACACACAGGTATAAGGCCCCCCGCACACTCACACACAGGTATAAGGCCCCCCTCACATTCACACACAGGTATAAGGCCCCCCCTCACACTCACACACAGGTATAAGGCCCGCCTCACACTCACACACAGGTATAAGGCCCCCCTCACACTCACACACAGGTAAAAGGCCCCCCTCACACTCACACACAGGTATAAGGCCCCCCCTCACACTCACACACAGAAATAAGGCCCCCCTCACACTCACACACAGGTATAAGGCCCCCCCTCACACTCACACACAGGTATAAGGCACCCCTCACACTCACACACAGGTATAAGGCCCCCCTCACACTCACACACAGGTATAAGGCCCCCCCTCACACTCACACACAGGTATAAGGCACCCCTCACACTCACACACAGGTATAAGGCCCCCCCTCACACTAACACACAGAAATAAGGCCCCCCTAACACTCACACACAGGTATAAGGCCCCCCCTCACACTCACACACAGGTATAAGGCACCCCTCACACTCACACACAGGTCTAAGGCCTCCCCTCACTCTCACACACAGGTATAAGGCCCCCCTCACACTCACACACAGGTATAAGGCCCCGCTCACACTGACACAGAGGTATAAGGCCCCCCTCACACTCACACACAGGTATAAGGCCCCCCTCACACTCACACACAGGTATAAGGCCCCCCCCTCACACTCACACACAGGTATAAGGCCCCCCCTCACACTCACACACAGGTATAAGGCCCCCCTCACACTCACACACAGGTATAAGGCCCCCCCTCAGACTCCCACAAAGGTATAAGCCCCCCTCACACTCACACACAGGTATAAGGCCCCCCCTCACACTCACACACAGGTATAAGGCCCCCCTCACACTCACACACAGGTATAAAGCCCCCCTCACACTCACACACAGGTATAAGGCCCCCCTCACACTCACACACAGGGAAAAGGCCCCTCTCACACTCACACACAGGTAAAAGGCCCCCCTAACACACACACACAGGTATAAGGCCCCCCCTCACACTCACACACAGGTATAAGGCCCCCCTCACACTCACACACAGGTATAAGGCCCCCCCTCACACTCAAATACAGGTATAAGGCCCCCCCTCACACTCACACACAGGAATAAGGCCCCCCTCACACTCACACACAGGTATAAGGCCCCCCTCACACTCACACACAGGTATAAGGCCCCCCCTCACACTCACACACAGGTATAAGGCAGCCCCTCACACTCACACACAGGTATAAGGCCCCCCCTCACACTCACGCAAAGGTATAAGCCCCCCTCACACTCACACACAGGTATAAGGCACCCCTCACACTCACACACAGGTATAAGGCCCCCCTCACACTCACAAACAGGTATAAGGCCCCCCTCACACTCACACACAGGTATAAGGCCCCCCTCACACTCACACACAGGTATAAGGCCCCCCCTCACACTAACACACAGGTATAAGGCCCCCCTCACACTCACACACAGGTATAAGCCCCCCTCACACTCACAAACAGGTATAAGGCACCCCTCACACTCACACACAGGTATAAGGCCCCCCTCACACTCACACACAGGTATAAGGCCCCCCCTCACACTCACACACAGAAATAAGGCCCCCCTCACACTCACACACAGGTATAAGGCCCCCCCTCACACTCACACACAGGTATAAGGCACCCCTCACACTCACACACAGGTATAAGGCCCCCCCTCACACTCACACACAGGTATAAGGCACCCCTCACACTCACACACAGGTATAAGGCCCCCCCTCACACTCACACACAGGTATAAGGCACCCCTCACACTCACACACAGGTATAAGGCCCCCCCTCACACTCACACACAGGTATAAGGCCCCCCCTCACACTCACACACAGGTATAAGGCCCCCACTCACACTCACACACAGGTATAAGGCCCCCCCTCACACTCACACACAGGTATAAGGCACCCCTCACACTCACACACAGGTATAAGGCCCCCCCTCACACTCACACACAGTAATAAGGCCCCCCTCACACTCACACACAGGTATAAGGCCCCCCCTCACACTCACACACAGGTATAAGGCACCCCTCACACTCACACACAGGTATAAGGCCCCCCCTCACACTCACACACAGGTATAAGGCCCCCCTCACACTCACACACAGGTATAAGGCCCCGCTCACACTGACACACAGGTATAAGGCCCCCCCTCACACTCACACACAGGTATAAGGCCCCCCTCACACTCACACACAGGTATAAGGCCCCCCCCTCACACTCACACACAGGTATAAGGCCCCCCCTCACACTCACACACAGGTATAAGGCCCCCCTCACACTCACACACAGGTATAAGGCCCCCCCTCAGACTCCCACAAAGGTATAAGCCCCCCTCACACTCACACACAGGTATAAGGCCCCCCCTCACACTCACACACAGGTATAAGGCCCCCCCTCACACTCACACACAGGTATAAGGCCCCCCTCACACTCACACACAGGTATAAGGCCCCCCTCACACTCACACACAGGTATAAGGCCCCTCTCACACTCACACACAGGTATAAGGCCCCTCCTCACTCTCACACACAGGTATAAGGCCCCCCCTCACACTCACACACAGGTATAAGGCCCCCCTCACACTCACACACAGGTATAAGGCTCCCCCTCACACACACACACAGGTATAAGGCCCCCCTCACACTCACACACAGGTATAAGGCCCCCTTTCCCACTCACACACAGGTATAAGGCAGCCCCTCACAATCAAATACTGGTATAAGGCCCCCATCACACTCACACACAGGTATAAAGCCCCCCTCACACTCACACACAGGTATAAGGCCCCCCTCACACACACACACAGGTATAAGGCCCCCCTCACACTCACACACAGGTATAAGGCCCCCTTTCACACTCACACACAGGTATAAGGCAGCCCCTCACACTCACACACAGGTATAAGGCCCCCCTCACACTCACACACAGGTATAAGGCCCCCTTTCACACTCACACACAGGTATAAGGCAGCCCCTCACACTCACACACAGGTATAAGGCCCCCCTCACACTCACACACAGGTATAAGGCCCCCCTCACACTCACACACAGGTATATGGCCCCCCCTCACACTCACACACAGGTATAAGGCCCCCCTCACACTCACACACAGGTATTAGGCCCCCCTCACACTCACACAAAGGTATAAGCCCCCCTCAAACTCACACACAGGTATAAGGCACCCCTCACACTCACACACAGGTATAAGGCAGCCCCTCACACTCACACACAGGTATAAGGCCCCCCTCACACTCACACACAGGTATAAGGCCCCCCTCACACTCACACACAGGTGTAAGGCCCCCTTCACACTCACACACAGGTATAAGGCCCCCCTCACACTCACACAAAGGTATAAGCCCCCCTCACACTCACACACAGGTATAAGGCACCCCTCACACTCACACACAGGTATAAGGCCCCCCTCACACTCACACATAGGTATTAGGCCCCCCCTCACACTCACACACAGGTATAAGGCCCCCCCTCACACTCACACACAGGTATAAGGCCCCCCCTCACACTCACACACAGGTATAAGGCCCCCCTCACACTCACACACAGGTATAAGGCCCCCCCCTCACACTCACACACAGGTATAAGGCCCCCCTCACACAGACACACATGGATGAGGCACCCCCTCACACTCACACACAGGTATAAGGCCCCCCTCACACTCACACACAGGTATAAGGCCCCCCTCACACTCACACTCAGGTATAAGGCCCCCCTCACACTCACACACAGGTATAAGGCCCCCCCTCACACTCACACACAGGTATAAGGCCCGCCTCACACTCCGACACAGGTATAAGGCCCCCCTCACACTCACAAACAGGTATAAGGCCCCCCCGACACTCACACACAGGTATAAGGCCCCCCCTCACACTCACACACAGGTATATGGCCCGCCTCAAACTCACACACAGGTATAAGGCCCCCCTCACACTCACACACAGGTATAAGGCCCCCCCCACACACTCACACACAGGTATAAGGCCCCCCCTCACACTCACACTCAGGTATAAGACCCCCCCCACACTCACACACAGGTATAAGGCCCCCCCTCACACTCACACTCAGGTATAAGACCCCCTCCACACTCACACACAGGTATAAGGCCCGCCTCACACTCACACACAGGGATAAGGCCCCCCTCACACTCACACACAGGTATAAGGCCCCCCCGACACTCACACACAGATATAAGGCCCCCCTCACACTCACAAACAGGTATAAGGCCCCCCCTCATACTCACACACAGGTATAAGGCCCCCCCTCACACTCACACACAGGTATAAGGCCCCCCCCTCACACTCACACACAGGTATAAGGCCCCCCCTCACACTCCCACAAAGGTACAAGGCCCCACTCACACTCACACACAGGTATAAGGCCCCCCCGACACTCACACACAGGTATAAGGCCCCCCACACACTCACAAACAGGTATAAGGCCCCCCCTCATACTCACACACAGGTATAAGGCCCCCCCCTCACACTCACACACAGGTATAAGGCCCCCCCTCACACTCACACACAGGTATAAGGCCCCCCTCACACTCACACACAGGTATAAGGCCCCCCCTCACACTCAAATACAGGTATAAGGCCCCCCTCACATTCACACACAGGAATAAGGCCCCCCTCACACTCACACACAGGTATTAGGCCCCCCTCACACTCACACACAGGTATAAGGCCCCCCCTCACACTCACACACAGGTATCAGGCAGCCCCTCACACCCACACACAGGTATAAGGCCCCCCCTCACACTCACACAAAGGTATAAGCCCCCCTCACACTCACACACAGGTATAAGGCCCCCCTCACACTCACAAACAGGTAAAGGGCCCCCCCTCACATTCACACACAGGTATAAGGCACCCCCTCACACTCGCACACAGGTATAAGGCCCCCCCTCACACTCACACACATGTATAAGGCAGCCCCTCACACTCACACACAGGTATAAGGCCCCCCCTCACACTCACACAAAGGTATAAGCCCCCCTCACACTCACACAAAGGTATAAGCCCCCCTCACACTCACACACAAGTATAAGGGCCCCCTGACACTCACACACAGGTATAAGGCCCCCCCTCACACTCACACACAGGTATAAGGCCCGCCTCACACTCACACACAGGAATAAGGCCCCCCTCACACTCACACACAGGTATAAGGCCCCCCTCACACTCACACACAGGTATAAGGCCCCCCTCACACTCACACACAGGTATAAGGTTCCCCTCACACTCACACACAGGTATAAGGCCCCCCCTCACACTCCCACACAGGTATAAGGCCCCCCTCACACTCACACGCAGGTATAAGGCCCCCCCGACACTCACACACAGGTATAAGGCCCCCCCTCACACTCACACACAGGTATATGGCCCGCCTCACACTCACACACAGGTATAAGGCCCCCCCTTCACACTCACACACAGGTATAAGGCCCCCCCTCACACTCACACACAGGTATCAGGCAGCCCCTCACACCCACACACAGGTATAAGGCCCCCCCTCACACTCACACAAAGGTATAAGCCCCCCTCACACTCACACACAGGTATAAGGCACCCCTCACACTCACACACAGGTATAAGGCCCCCCTCACACTCACAAACAGGTAAAGGGCCCCCCCTCACATTCACACACAGGTATAAGGCACCCCCTCACACTCGCACACAGGTATTAGGCCCCCCCTCACACTCACACACATGTATAAGGCAGCCCCTCACACTCACACACAGGTATAAGGCCCCCCCTCACACTCACACAAAGGTATAAGCCCCCCTCACACTCACACACAGGTATAAGGCCCCCCCTCACACTCACACACAGGTATAAGGGCCCCCTGACACTCACACACAGGTATAAGGCCCCCCCTCACACTCACACACAGGTATAAGGCCCGCCTCACACTCACACACAGGAATAAGGCCCCCCTCACACTCACACACAGGTATAAGGCCCCCCTCACACTCACACACAGGTATAAGGCCCCCCTCACACTCACACACAGGTATAAGGTTCCCCTCACACTCACACACAGGTATAAGGCCCCCCCTCACACTCCCACACAGGTATAAGGCCCCCCTCACACTCACACGCAGGTATAAGGCCCCCCCGACACTCACACACAGGTATAAGGCCCCCCCTCACACTCACACACAGGTATATGGCCCGCCTCACACTCACACACAGGTATAAGGCCCCCCCTTCACACTCACACACAGGTATAAGGCCCCCCCTCACACTCACACACAGGTATAAGACCCCCCCCCACACTCACACACAGGTATAAGGCCCGCCTCACACTCACACACAGGGATAAGGCCCCCCTCACACTCACACACAGGTATAAGGCCCCCCCGACACTCACACACAGGTATAAGGCCCCCCTCACACTCACGAACAGGTATAAGGCCCCCCCTCTTACTCACACACAGGTATAAGGCCCCCCCTCACACTCACACACAGGTATAAGGCCCCCCCTCACACTCACACACTGGTATAAGGCCCCCCCGACACTCACACACAGGTATTAGGCCCCCCTCACACTCACGAACAGGTATAAGGCCCCCCCTCATACTCACACACAGGTATAAGGCCCCCCCTCACACTCACACACAGGTATAAGGCCCCCCTCACACTCACACACAGGTATAAGGCCCCCCCTCACACTCACACAAAGGTATAAGCCCCCCTCACACTCACAAACAGGTATAAGGCCCCCCCTCACACTCACACACTGGTATAAGGCCCCCCCTCACACTCACACACAGGTATAAGGCCCCCCTCACACTCACACACAGGTATAAGGCCCCCCCTCACACTCAAATACAGGTATAAGGCCCCCCCTCACACTCACACACAGGTATAAGGCCCCCCTCACACTCACACACAGGTATAAGGCCCCCCTCACACTCACACACAGGTATAAGGCCCCCCTCACACTCACAAACAGGTATAAGGCAGCCCCTCACAATCACACACAGGTATAAGGCCCCCCCTCACACTCACACACAGGTATAAGGCCCCCTCACACTCACACACAGGTATAAGGCCCCCCCTCACACACACACACAGGTATAAGGCCCCCGTCACACTCACACACAGGTATAAGGCCCCCCCTCACACTCACACACAGGTATAAGCCCCCCTCACACTCACACACAGGTATAAGGCCCCCCCTCACACTCACACACAGGTATAAGGCCCCCTCACACTCACACACAGGTATAAGGCCCCCCCTCACACTCACACACAGGTATAAGCCCCCCTCACACTCATACACAGGTATAAGGCCCCCCTCACACTCACACACAGGTATAAGGCCCCCCCTCACACTCACACACAGGTATAAGCCCCCCTCACACTCACACACAGGTATAAGGCACCCCTCACACTCACACACAGGTATAAGGCACCCCTCACACTCACACACAGGTATAAGGCCCCCCTCACACTCACACACAGGTATAAGGCCCCCCTCACACTCACACACAGGTATAAGGCCCCCCCTCACACTCAGACACAGGTATAAGGCCCCCTCACACTCACACACAGGTATAAGGCCCCCCCTCACACTCACACACAGGTATAAGCCCCCCTCACACTCACACACAGGTATAAGGCCCCCCTCACACTCACACACAGGTATAAGGCCCCCCCTCACACTCACACACAGGTATAAGGCCCCCCTCACACTCACACACAGGTATAAGGCCCCCCTCACACTCACACACAGGTATAAGGCCCCCCCCTCACACTCACACACAGGTATAAGGCCCCCCTCACACTCACACACAGGTATAAGGCCCCCCCTCACACTCACACACAGGTATAAGGCCCCCCCTCACACTCACACACAGTTATAAGGCCCCCCTCACACTCACAAACAGGTATAAGGCCCCCCCTCACATTCACACACAGGTATAAGGCCCCCCTCACACTCACACACATGTATAAGGCCCCCCCTCACACTCACACACAGGTATAAGACCCCCCCCCCACACTCAACCACAGGTATAAGGCCCGCCTCACACTCACACACAGGGATAAGGCCCCCCTCACACTCACACACAGGTATAAGGCCCCCCCGACACTCACACACAGGTATAAGGCCCCCCTCATACTCACACACAGGTATAAGGCCCCCCTCACACTCACACACAGGTATAAGCCCCCCTCACACTCACACACAGGTATAAGGCCCCCCTCACACTCAGACACAGGTATAAGGCCCCCCTCACACTCACACACAGGTATAAGGCCCCCCTCACACTCACAAACAGGTATAAGGCCCCCCCTCACATTCACACACAGGTATAAGGCCCCCCTCACACTCACACACAGGTATAAGGCCCCCCTCATACTCACACACAGGTATAAGGCCCCCCTCACACTCACACACAGGTATAAGGCCCCCCCTCACATTCACACACAGGTATAAGGCCCCCCTCATACTCACACACAGGTATAAGGCCCCCCTCACACTCACACACAGGTATAAGGCCCCCCCTCACACTCACACACAGGTATAAGCCCCCCTCACACTCACACACAGGTATAAGGCCCCCCTCACACTCACACACAGGTATAAGGCCCCCCTCACACTCACAAACAGGTATAAGGCCCCCCCTCACATTCACACACAGGTATAAGGCCCCCCTCACACTCACACACATGTATAAGGCCCCCCCTCACACTCAGACACAGGTATAAGACCCCCCCCCCCCCACACTCACACACAGGTATAAGGCCCGCCTCAGACTCACACACAGGTATAAGACCCCCCCGACACTCACACACAGGTATAAGGCCCCCCTCACACTCACACACAGGTATAAGGCCCCCCTCACACTCACACACAGGTATAAGGCCCCCCTCACACTCACACACAGGTATAAGCCCCCCTCACACTCACACACAGGTATAAGGCCCCCCCTCACACTCAGACACAGGTATAAGGCCCCCTCACACTCACACACAGGTATAAGGCCCCCTTGACACTCACACACAGGTATAAGGCCCCCCCTCACACTCACACACAGGTATAAGGCCCCCCCTCACACTCAGACACAGGTATAAGGCCCCCTCACACTCACACACAGGTATAAGGCCCCCCCTCACACTCACACACAGGTATAAGCCCCCCTCACACTCACACACAGGTATAAGGCCCCCCTCACACTCACACACAGGTATAAGGCCCCCCCTCACACTCACACACAGGTATAAGGCCCCCCTCACACTCACACACAGGTATAAGGCCCCCCCCCTCACACTCACACACAGGTATAAGGCCCCCCTCACACTCACACACAGGTATAAGGCCCCCCCCTCACACTCACACACAGGTATAAGGCCCCCCTCACACTCACACACAGGTATAAGGCCCCCCCTCACACTCACACACAGGTATAAGGCCCCCCCTCACACTCACACACAGGTATAAGGCCCCCCCTCACACTCACAAACAGGTATAAGGCCCCCCTCACATTCACACACAGGTATAAGGCCCCCCTCACACTCACACACATGTATAAGGCCCCCCCTCACACTCACACACAGGTATAAGACCCCCCCCCCCACACTCACACACAGGTATAAGGCCCGCCTCACACTCACACACAGGGATAAGGCCCCCCTCACACTCACACACAGGTATAAGGCCCCCCCGACACTCACACACAGGTATAAGGCCCCCCTCACACTCACACACAGGTATAAGGCCCCCCTCACACTCACACACAGGTATAAGGCCCCCCCTCACACTCACACACAGGTATAAGGCCCCCCTCACACTCACACACATGTATAAGGCCCCCCTCACACTCACACACAGGTATAAGGCCCCCCCCTCACACTCACACACAGTTATAAGGCCCCCCTCACACTCACACACAGGTATAAGGCCCCCCTCACACTCACACACAGGTATAAGGCCCGCCTCACACTCACACACAGGTATAAGGCCCCCCCTCACACTCACACACAGGTATAAGGCCCCCCCTCACACTCACACACAGGTATAAGGCCCCCCTCACACTCACACACAGGTATAAGGCCCCCCTCACACTCACACCCAGGTATAAGGCCCCCCCTCACACTCACACACAGGTATAAGGCCCGCCTCACACTCACACACAGGTATAAGGCCCGCCTCACACTCACAAACAGGTATAAGGGCCCCCCCCTCACACTCACACACAGGAATAAGGCCCCCCTCACACTCACACACAGGTATAAGGCCCCCCTCACATTCACACCCAGGTATAAGGCCCCCCCTCACACTCACACACAGGTATAAGGCCCGCCTCACACTCACACACAGGTATAAGGCCCCCCTCACACTCACACACAGGTATAAGGCCCCCCTCACACCCACACACAGGAATAAGGCCCCCCTCACACTCACACACAGGTATAAAGCCCCCCTCACACTCACACACAGGTATAAGGCCCCCCTCATACTCACACACAGGTACAAGGCCCCCCTCACACTCACACACAGGTATAAGGCCCCCCCTCACACTCACACACAGGTATAAGGCCCCCTTGACACTCACACACAGGTCTAAGGCCCCCCTCACACTCACACACAGGTATAAGGCCCCGCTCACACTGACACACAGGTATAAGGCCCGCCTCACACTCACAAACAGGTATAAGGGCCCCCCCCTCACACTCACACACAGGAATAAGGCCCCCCTCACACTCACAAACAGGTATAAGGGCCCCCCCCTCACACTCACACACAGGAATAAGGCCCCCCTCACACTCACACACAGGTATAAGGCCCCCCTCACATTCACACCCAGGTATAAGGCCCCCCCTCACACTCACACACAGGTATAAGGCCCGCCTCACACTCACACACAGGTATAAGGCCCCCCTCACACTCACACACAGGTATAAGGCCCCCCTCACACCCACACACAGGTATAAGGCCCCCCTCACACTCACACACAGGTATAAAGCCCCCCTCACACTCACACACAGGTATAAGGCCCGCCTCACACTCACACACAGGTATAAGGCCCCCCTCACACTCACACACAGGTATAAGGCCCCCCCTCACACTCACACACAGGTATAAGGCCCCCTTGACACTCACACACAGGTCTAAGGCCCCCCTCACACTCACACACAGGTATAAGGCCCCGCTCACACTGACACACAGGTATAAGGCCCCCCCTCACACTCACACACAGG
This sequence comes from Gymnothorax reevesii, assembly GCA_029721435.1. Taxonomy (NCBI): domain Eukaryota; kingdom Metazoa; phylum Chordata; class Actinopteri; order Anguilliformes; family Muraenidae; genus Gymnothorax; species Gymnothorax reevesii. The sequence goes on along the minus strand of CM056579.1, from coordinate 8,606,482 downwards.
TATAAGGCCCCCCTCACACTCACACACAGGTATAAGGCCCCCCCTCACACTCACACACAGGTATAAGGCCCCCCCTCACACTCACACAAAGGTATAAGGCCCCCCTCACACTCACACACAGGTATAAGGCCCCCCCTCACACTCACACAAAGGTATAAGCCCCCCTCACACTCACACACAGGTATAAGGCCCCCCTCACACACACAAACAGGTATAAGGCCCCCCTCACACTCACACACAGGTATAAGGCCCCCCCTCACACTCACACACAGGTATAAGGCCCCCCCTCACACTCACACACAGGTATAAGGCCCCCCTCACACTCACACACAGGTATAAGGCCCCCCCTCACACTCACACAAAGGTATAAGCCCCCCTCACACTCACACACAGGTATAAGGCCCCCCCTCACACTCACAAACAGGTATAAGGCCCCCCTCACACTCACACACACAGGTATAAGGCCCCCCTCACACTCACACACAGGTAAAAGGCCCCCCCTCACACTCACACACAGGTATAAGGCCCCCCTCACACTCACACACAGGTATAAGGCCCCCCTCACACTCCCACAAAGGTATAAGCTCCCCCTCACACTCACACACAGGTAAAAGGCCCCCCTCACACTCACACACAGGTATAAGGCCCCACCTCACACTCACACAAAAGCCCCCCTCACACTCAATACACAGGTATAAGGCCCCCCCTCACACTCACACACAGGTATAAGGCCCCCCTCACACTCACACTCAGGTAAAAGGCCCCCCCTCACACTCACACACAGGTATAAGGCCCCCCTCACACTCACACACAGGTATAAGGCCCCCCCTCACACTCACACACAGGTATAAGGCAGCCCCCTCACACTCACACACAGGTATAAGGCCCCCCTCACACTCACACACAGGTATAAGGCCCCCCCTCACACTCACACACAGGTATAAGGCAGCCCCTCACACTCACACACAGGTATAAGGCCCCCCCTCACACTCACACACAGGTATAAGGCCCCCCCTCACACTCACACACAGGTAAAAGGCCCCCCCTCACACTCACACACAGGTATAAGCCCCCCTCACACTCACACACAGGTATAAGGCCACCCCTCACACTCACACACAGGTATAAGGCCCCCCTCACACTCACAAACAGGTATAAGGCCCCCCCTCACATTCACACACAGGTATAAGCCCCCCTCACACTCACACACAGGTATAAGGCACCCCTCACACTCACACACAGGTATATGGCCCCCCTCACACTCACAAACAGGTATAAGGCCCCCCCTCACATTCACACACAGGTATAAGGCACCCCCTCACACTCACACACAGGTATAAGGCCCCCCCTCACACTCACACACAGGTATAAGGCAGCCCCTCACACTCACACACAGGTATAAGGCAGCCCCTCACACTCACACACAGGTATAAGGCCCCCCTCACACTCACACACAGGTATAAGGCCCCCCTCACACTCACACCCAGGTATAAGGCCCCCCCTCACACTCACACACAGGTATAAGGCCCGCCTCACACTCATACACAGGTATAAGGCCCGCCTCACACTCAGACACAGGTATAAGGCCTGCCTCACACTCACAAACAGGTATAAGGCCCCCCCCTCACACTCACACACAGGTATAAGGCCCCCCTCACACTCACACACAGGTATAAGGCCCCCCCCTCACACTCACACACAGGTATAAGGCCCCTTTCACACTCACACACAGGTATAAGGCCCCCCTCACACTCACACACAGGTATAAGGCACCCCTCACACTCACACACAGGTATAAGGCCCCCCCTCACACTCACACACAGGTATAAGGCCCCCCCGACACTCACACACAGGTATAAGGCCCCCCCTCACACTCACACACAGGTATAAGGCCCGTCTCACACACACACAGGAATAAGGCCCCCCTCACACTCACACACAGGTATAAGGCCCCCCCGACACTCACGCACAGGTATAAGGCCCCCCTCACACTCACACACAGGTATAAGGCCCCCCCTCATACTCACACACAGGTATAAGGCCCCCCTCACACTCACACAAAGGTACAAGGCCCCCCTCCCACTCACACACAGGTATAAGGCCCCCCCTCACACTGACACACAGGTATAAGGCCCCCCTCACACTCCCACACAGGTATAAGGCCCCCCCTCACACTGACACACAGGTATAAGGCCCCCCCTCACACTCACACACAGGTATAAGGCCCCCCTCACACTCACACAAAGGTACAAGGCCCCCCTCCCACTCACACACAGGTATAAGGCCCCCCCTCACACTCACACACAGGTATAAGGCACCCCTCACACTCACACACAGGTATAAGGCCCCCCTCACACTCACAAACAGGTATAAGGCCCCCCCTCACATTCACACACAGGTATAAGGCCCCCCTCACACTCACACACAGGTATAAGGCCCCCCCTCACACTCACACAAAGGTATAAGCCCCCCTCACACTCAGACACAGGTATAAGGCCCCCCTCACACTCACACACAGGTATAAGGCCCCCATCACACTCACACACAGGTATAAGGCCCCCCTCACACTCACAAACAGGTATAAGGCCCCCCCTCACTTTCACACACAGGTATAAGGCCCCCCTCACACTCACACAAAGGTATAAGCCCCCCTCACACTCACACACAGGTATAAGGCCCCCCTCACACTCACACACATGTATAAGGCCCCCCTCACACTCACACACAGGTATAAGGCCCCCCCTCACACTCACACACAGGTATAAGGCAGCCCCTCACACTCACACACAGGTATAAGGCCCCCCCTCACACTCAACCACAGGTATAAGGCCCCCCTCACACTCACACACATGTATAAGGCCCCCCTCACACTCACACACAGGTATAAGGCAGCCCCTCACACTCACACACAGGTATAAGGCCCCCCCTCACACTCACACACAGGTATAAGCCCCCCTCACACTCACACACAGGTATGAGGCCCCCCTCACACTCACACACAGGTATAAGGCACCCCTCACACTCACAAACAGGTATAAGGCACCCCTCACACTCACACACAGGTATAAGGCCCCTCACACACTCACACACAGGTATAAGGCCCCCCTCACACTCACACACAGGTATAAGGCCCCCCTCACACTCACACACAGGTATAAGGCCCCCCTCACACTCACAAACAGGTATAAGGCCGCCCCTCACACTCACGAACAGGTATAAGGCAGCCCCTCACACTCACACACAGGTATAAGGCCCCCCCCCACACTCCCACAAAGGTATAAGCTCCCCCTCACACTCACACACAGGTATAAGGCCCCCCCCTCACACTCACACACAAAAATAAGCCCCCCCTCACACTCATACACAGGTATAAGGCCCCCCCTCACACTCACACACAGGTATAAGGCCCCCCTCACACTCACACACAGGTAAAAGGCCCCCCCTCACACTCACACACAGGTATAAGGCCCCCCTCACACTCACACACAAGTATAAGGCCCTTTCACACTCACACACAGGTATAAGGCCCCCCCTCACACTCACACACAGGTATAAGGCCCCCCTCACACTTACACACAGGTATAAGGCAGCCCCTCACACTCACACACAGGTATAAGGCCCTTTCACACTCACACACAGGTAGAAGGCCCCCCCTCACAGTCACACAGAGGTATAAGGCCCCCCTCACACTTACACACAGGTATAAGGCCCCCCCTCACACTCACACACAGGTATAAGGCCCCCCCTCACACTCACACACAGGTATAAGGCCCCCCTCACACTCACACACAGGTATAAGGCCCGCCTCACACTCACACACAGGTATAAGGCCCCCCTCACACTCACACACAGGTATAAGGCCCCCCCTCACACTCACACACAGGTATAAGGCCCCCCCGACACTCACACACAGGTATAAGGCCCCCCCTCACACTCACACACAGGTATAAGGCCCGTCTCACACACACACAGGAATAAGGCCCCCCTCACACTCACACACAGGTATAAGGCCTCCCCGACACTCACACACAGGTATAAGGCCCCCCTCACACTCACACACAGGTATAAGGCCCCCCCTCATACTCACACACAGGTATAAGGCCCACCCTAACACTCACACAAAGGTACAAGGCCCCCCTCCCACTCACACACAGGTATAAGGCCCCCCCTCACACTGACACACAGGTATAAGGCCCCCCTCACACTCCCACACAGGTATAAGGCCCCCCTCACACTCACACACAGGTATAAGGCCCCCCTCACACTCACACAAAGGTACAAGGACCCCCTCCCACTCACACACAGGTATAAGGCCCCCCCTCACACTCACACACAGGTATAAGGCACCCCTCACACTCACACACAGGTATAAGGCCCCCCTCACACTCACAAACAGGTATAAGGCCCCCCCTCACATTCACACACAGGTATAAGGCCCCCCTCACACTCACACACAGGTATAAGGCCCCCCCTCCCACTCACACAAAGGTATAAGCCCCCCTCACACTCAGACACAGGTATAAGGCCCCCCTCACACTCACACACAGGTATAAGGCCCCCATCACACTCACACACCGGTATAAGGCCCCCCTCACACTCACAAACAGGTATAAGGCCCCCCCTCACATTCACACACAGGTATTAGGCCCCCCTCACACTCACACAAAGGTATAAGCCCCCCTCACACTCACACACAGGTATAAGGCCCCCCTCACACTCACACACATGTATAAGGCCCCCCTCACACTCACACACAGGTATAAGGCAGCCCCTCACACTCACACACAGGTAAAAGGCCCCCCCTCACACTCAACCACAGGTATAAGGCCCCCCTCACACTCACACACATGTATAAGGCCCCCCTCACACTCACACACAGGTATAAGGCAGCCCCTCACACTCACACACAGGTATAAGGCCCCCCCTCACACTCACACACAGGTATAAGCCCCCCTCACACTCACACACAGGTATAAGGCCCCCCTCACACTCACACACAGGTATTAGGCACCCCTCACACTCACACACAGGTAAAAGGCACCCCTCACACTCACACACAGGTATAAGTCCCCTCACACACTCACACACAGGTATAAGGCCCCCCTCACACTCACACACAGGTATAAGGCCCCCCTCACACTCACACACAGGTATAAGGCCCCCCTCACACTCACAAACAGGTATAAGGCCCCCCCTCACACTCACGAACAGGTATAAGGCAGCCCCTCACACTCACACACAGGTATTAGGCCCCCCCTCACACTCAAACACAGGTATAAGGCCCCCCTCACACTCACACACAGGTATAAGGCCCCCCTCACACTCACACACAGGTATAAGGCCCCCCCTCACACTCACACACAAAAATAAGCCCCCCCTCACACTCATACACAGGTATAAGGCCCCCCCTCACACTCACACACAGGTATAAGGCCCCCCTCACACTCACACACAGGTAAAAGGCCCCCCCTCAAACTCACACACAGGCATAAGGCCCCCCTCACACTCACACACAGGTATAAGGCCCTTTCACACTCACACACTGGTATAAGGCCCCCCCTCACACTCACACACAGGTATAAGGCCCCCCCTCACACTCACACACAGGTATAAGGCCCCCCTCACACTGACACACAGGTATAAGGCAGCCCCTCACACTTACACACAGGTATAAGGCCCCCCCTCATACTCACACACAGGTATAAGGCCCTTTCACACTCACACACAGGTAGAAGGCCCCCCCTCACACTCACACACAGGTATAAGGCCCCCCTCACACTTACACACAGGTATAAGGCCCCCCCTCACACTCACACACAGGTATAAGGCCCCCCCTCACACTCACACACAGGTATAAGGCCCCCCTCACACTCACACACAGGTATAAGGCCCTTTCACACTCACACACAGGTATAAGGCCCCCCCTCACAATCACACACAGGTATAAGGCCCCCCTCACACTCACACACAGGTATAAGGCAGCCCCTCACACTCACACACAGGTATAAGGCCCCCCTCACACTCACACACAGGTATAAGGCCCCCCTCACACTCACACACATGTATGAGGCACCCCCTCACACTCACACACAGGAATAAGCTCCCCCTCACACTCACACACAGGTATAAGGCCCCCCTCACACTCACACACAGGTATAAGGCACCCCTCACACTCACACACAGGTATAAGGCCCCCCTCACACTCACACACAGGTAAAAGGCCCCCTTCATACTCACACACAGGTACAAGGCCCCCCCTCACACTCACACACAGGTATAAGGCCCCCCTCATACTCACACACAGGTACAAGGCCCCCCCTCACACACAGGTATAAGGCCCGCCTCACACTCACACACAGGTATAAGGCCCCCCTCACATTCACACACAGGTATAAGGCCCCCCCTCACACTCACACACAGGTATAAGGCCCCCCCGACACTCACACACAGGTATTAGGCCCGCCTCAAACTCACACACAGGTATAAGGCCCCCCCTCACACTCACACACAGGTATAAGCCCCCCCCCTCACACTCACACACAGGTATAAGGCCCCCCCTCACACTCACACAAAGGTATAAGCCCCCCTCACACTCACACACAGGTATAAGGCACCCCTCACACTCACACACAGGTATAAGGCCCCCCCCACACTCACAAACAGGTATAAGGCCCCCCCTCACATTCACACACAGGTATAAGGCACCCCCTCACACTCACACACAGGTATAAGGCCCCCCCTCACACTCACACACAGGTATAAGGCAGCCCCTCACACTCACAAACAGGTATAAGGCCCCCCTCACACTCACACACATGTATAAGGCCCCCCCCACACTCACACACAGGTATAAGCCCCCCTCACACTCACACACAGGTATAAGGCCCCCCTCACACTCACACACAGGTATAAGGCACCCCTCACACTCACACACAGGTATAAGGCACCCCTCACACTCACACACAGGTATAAGGCCCCTCACACACTCACACACAGGTATAAGGCCCCCCTCACACTCACACACATGTATAAGGCCCCCCCCACACTCACACACAGGTATAAGCCCCCCTCACACTCACACACAGGTATAAGGCCCCCCTCACACTCACACACAGGTATAAGGCACCCCTCACACTCACACACAGGTATAAGGCACCCCTCACACTCACACACAGGTATAAGGCCCCTCACACACTCACACACAGGTACAAGGCCCCCCTCACACTCACACACAGGTACAAGGCACCCCTCACACACACACCCAGGTATAAGGCCCCTCACACACTCACACACAGGTATAAGGCCCCCCTCACACTCACACACAGGTATAAGGCCCCCCCTCACACTCACACACAGGTATAAGCCCCCCTCACACTCACACACAGGTATAAGGCCCCCCTCACACTCACACACAGGTATAAGGCACCCCTCACACTCACACACAGGTATAAGGCACCCCTCACACTCACACACAGGTATAAGGCCCCTCACACACTCACACACAGGTATAAGGCCCCCCTCACACTCACACACAGGTATAAGGCCCCCCTCACACTCACACACAGGTATAAGGCCCCCCTCACACTCACAAACAGGTATAAGGCCCCCCCTCACACTCACGAACAGGTATAAGGCAGCCCCTCACACTCACACACAGGTATAAGGCCCCCCCTCACACTCACACACAGGTATAAGGCCCCCCTCACACTCACACACAGGTATAAGGCCCCTTTCACACTCACACACAGGTATAAGGCCCCCCCTCACACTCACACACAAAAATAAGCACCCCCTCACACTCATACACAAGTATAAGGCCCCCCCTCACACTCACACACAGGTATAAGGCCCCCCTCACACTCACACACAGGTAAAAGGCCCCCCCTCACACTCACACACAGGTATAAGGCCCCCCTCACGGTATAAGGCCCTTTCACACTCACACACAGGGATAAGGCCCCCCCTCACACTCACACACAGGTATAAGGCCCCCCCTCACACTCACACACAGGTATAAGGCCCCCCTCACACTGACACACAGGTATAAGGCAGCCCCTCACACTTACACACAGGTATAAGGCCCCCCCTCATACTCACACACAGGTATAAGGCCCTTTCACACTCACACACAGGTAGAAGGCCCCCCCTCACACTCACACACAGGTATAAGGCCCCCCTCACACTTACACACAGGTATAAGGCCCCCCCTCACACTCACACACAGGTATAAGGCCCCCCTCACACTCACACACAGGTATAAGGCCCCCCTCACACTCACACACAGGTATAAGGCCCTTTCACACTCACACACAGGTATAAGGCCCCCCCTCACAATCACACACAGGTATAAGGCCCCCCTCACACTCACACACAGGTATAAGGCAGCCCCTCACACTCACACACAGGTATAAGGCCCCCCTCACACTCACACACAGGTATAAGGCCCCCCTCACACTCACACACATGTATGAGGCACCCCCTCACACTCACACACAAGAATAAGCTCCCCCTCACACTCACACACAGGTATAAGGCCCCCCTCACACTCACACACAGGTATAAGACACCCCTCACACTCACACACAGGTATAAGGCCCCCCTCACACTCACACACAGGTAAAAGGCCCCCCTCATACTCACAAACAGGTACAAGCCCCCCCCTCACACTCACACACAGGTATAAGGCCCCCCTCATACTCACACACAGGTACAAGGCCCCCCCTCACACACAGGTATAAGGCCCGCCTCACACTCACACACAGGTATAAGGCCCCCCTCACATTCACACACAGGTATAAGGCCCCCCCTCACACTCACACACAGGTATAAGGCCCCCCCGACACTCACACACAGGTATAAGGCCCGCCTCACACTCACACACAGGTATAAGGCCCCCCCTCACAATCACACACAGGTATAAGGCCCCCCTCACACTCACACACAGGTATAAGGCAGCCCCTCACACTCACACACAGGTATAAGGCCCCCCTCACACTCACACACAGGTATAAGGCCCCCCTCACACTCACACACATGTATGAGGCACCCCCTCACACTCACACACAAGAATAAGCTCCCCCTCACACTCACACACAGGTATAAGGCCCCCCTCACACTCACACACAGGTATAAGACACCCCTCACACTCACACACAGGTATAAGGCCCCCCTCACACTCACACACAGGTAAAAGGCCCCCCTCATACTCACAAACAGGTACAAGCCCCCCCCTCACACTCACACACAGGTATAAGGCCCCCCTCATACTCACACACAGGTACAAGGCCCCCCCTCACACACAGGTATAAGGCCCGCCTCACACTCACACACAGGTATAAGGCCCCCCTCACATTCACACACAGGTATAAGGCCCCCCCTCACACTCACACACAGGTATAAGGCCCCCCCGACACTCACACACAGGTATAAGGCCCCCCTCACACTCACACACAGGTATAAGGCCCCCCCTCACACTCACACACAGGTATAAGCCCCCCCCCCCTCACACTCACACACAGGTATAAGGCCCCCCCTCACACTCACACAAAGGTATAAGCCCCCCTCACACTCACACACAGGTATAAGGCACCCCTCACACTCACACACAGGTATAAGGCCCCCCCCACACTCACAAACAGGTATAAGGCCCCCCCTCACATTCACACACAGGTAAAAGGCACCCCCTCACACTCACACACAGGTATAAGGCCCCCCCTCACACTCACAAACAGGTATAAGTCCCCCCTCACACTCACACACATGTATAAGGCCCCCCCCACACTCACACACAGGTATAAGGCAGCCCCTCACACTCACACACAGGTATAAGGCCCCCCTCACATTCACACACAGGTATAAGGCCCCCCCTCACACTCACACACAGGTATAAGGCCCCCCCTCACACTCACACACAGGTATAAGGCCCCCCCTCACACTCACGCACAGGTATAAGGCCCCCCTCACACTCACACACAGGTATCAGGCCCCCCCTCACACTCACACACAGGTATAAGGCCCCCCCTCACACTCACACACAGGTATAAGGCCCCCCCTCACACTCACACACAGGTATAAGGCCCCCCTCACACTCACACACAGGTATAAGGCCCCCCCCTCACACTCACACACAGGTATAAGGCCCCCCCTCACACTCACACACAGGTATAAGGCCCCCCCTCACACTCAAACACAGGTATAAGGCCCCCCCTCACACTCACACACAGGTATAAGGCCCCCCCTCACACTCACACACAGGTATAAGGCCCCCCTCACACTCACACACAGGTATAAGGCCCCCCCTCACACTCACACAAAGGTATAAGGCCCCTCTCACACTCACACACAGGTATAAGGCCCCCCCTCACACTCACACACAGGTATAAGGCCCCCCTCACACTCACACACAGGTATAAGGCCCCCCTCACACTCACACAAAGGTATAAGCCCCCCTCAAACTCACACACAGGTATAAGGCACCCCTCACACTCACACACAGGTATTAGGCCCCCCCTCACACTCACACACAGGTATAAGGCACCCCCTCACATTCACACACAGGTATAAGGCCCCCCTCACACTCCCACAAAGGTATAAGCTCCCCCTCACACTCACACACAAAAATAAGCCCCCCCTCACACTCATACACAGGTATAAGGCCCCCCCTCCCACTCACAAACAGGTATAAGGCCCCCCTCACACTCACACTCAGGTAAAAGGCCCCCCCTCACACTCACACACAGGTATAAGGCCCCCCTCACACTCACACACAGGTATAAGGCCCTTTCACACTCACACACAGGTATAAGGCCCCCCCTCACACTCACACACAGGTATAAGGCCCCCCCTCACATTCACACACAGGTATAAGGCCCCCCCTCACACTCACACACAGGCATAAGGCCCCCCCTCACACTCACACACAGGTATAAGGCCCCCCCTCACACTCACACACAGGTATAAGGCCCCCCTCACACTCACACACAGGTATAAGGCCCCCCCTCACACTCACACACAGGTATAAGGCCCCCCCTCACACTCACACACAGGTATAAGGCCCCCCCTCACACTCACACACAGGTATAAGGCCCCCCTCACACTCACACACAGGTATAAGGCCCCCCCCTCACACTCGCACACAGGTATAAGGCCCCCCCTCACACTCACACACAGGTATAAGGCCCCCCCTCACACTCAAACACAGGTATAAGGCCCCCCTCACACTCACACACAGGTATAAGGCCCCCCCTCACACTCACACACAGGTATAAGGCCCCCCTCACACTCACACACAGGTATAAGGCCCCCCCTCACACTCACACAAAGGTATAAGGCCCCTCTCACACTCACACACAGGTATAAGGTCCCCCCTCACACTCTCACACAGGTATAAGGCCCCCCTCACACTCACACACAGGTATAAGGCCCCCCTCACACTCACACAAAGGTATAAGCCCCCCTCAAACTCACACACAGGTATAAGTCACCCCTCACACTCACACACAGGTATAAGGCCCCCCCTCACACTCACACACAGGTATAAGGCACCCCCTCACATTCACACACAGGTATAAGGCCCCCCTCACACTCCCACAAAGGTATAAGCTCCCCCTCACACTCACACACAAAAATAAGCCCCCCCTCACACTCATACACAGGTATAAGGCCCCCCCTCCCACTCACAAACAGGTATAAGGCCCCCCTCACACTCACACTCAGGTAAAAGGCCCCCCCTCACACTCACACACGGGTATAAGGCCCCCCTCACACTCACACACAGGTATAAGGCCCTTTCACACTCACACACAGGTATAAGGCCCCCCCTCACACTCACACACAGGTATAAGGCCCCCCTCACACTCACACACAGGTATTAGGCCCCCCCTCACACTCAAACACAAGGATAAGGCCCCCCTCACACTCACACACAGGTATAAGGCCCCCCTCACACTCACACACAGGTATAAGGCCCCCCCCTCACACTCACACACAAAAATAAGCCCCCCCTCACACTCATACACAGGTATAAGGCCCCCCCTCACACTCCAACACAGGTATAAGGCCCCCCTCACACTCACACACAGGTAAAAGGCCCCCCCTCAAACTCACACACAGGTATAAGGCCCCCCTCACACTCACACACAGGTATAAGGCCCTTTCACACTCACACACAGGTATAAGGCCCCCCCTCACACTCACACACAGGTATAAGGCCCCCCCTCACACTCACACACAGGTATAAGGCCCCCCCTCACACTGAAACACAGGTATAAGGCAGCCCCTCACACTTACACACAGGTATAAGGCCCCCCCTCATACTCACACACAGGTATAAGGCCCTTTCACACTCACACACAGGTAGAAGGCCCCCCCTCACACTCACACACAGGTATAAGGCCCCCCTCACACTTACACACAGGTATAAGGCCCCCCCTCACACTCACACACAGGTATAAGGCCCCCCCTCACACTCACACACAGGTATAAGGCCCCCCTCACACTCACACACAGGTATAAGGCCCTTTCACACTCACACACAGGTATAAGGCCCCCCCTCACAATCACACACAGGTATAAGGCCCCCCTCACACTCACACACAGGTATAAGGCAGCCCCTCACACTCACACACAGGTATAAGGCCCCCCTCACACTCACACACAGGTATAAGGCCCCCCTCACACTCACACACATGTATGAGGCACCCCCTCACACTCACACACAGGAATAAGCTCCCCCTCACACTCACACACAGGTATAAGGCCCCCCTCACACTCACACACAGGTATAAGGCACCCCTCACACTCACACACAGGTATAAGGCCCCCCTCACACTCACACACAGGTAAAAGGCCCCCTTCATACTCACACACAGGTACAAGGCCCCCCCTCACACTCACACACAGGTATAAGGCCCCCCTCATACTCACACACAGGTACAAGGCCCCCCCTCACACACAGGTATAAGGCCCGCCTCACACTCACACACAGGTATAAGGCCCCCCTCACATTCACACACAGGTATAAGGCCCCCCCTCACACTCACACACAGGTATAAGGCCCCCCCGACACTCACACACAGGTATTAGGCCCGCCTCAAACTCACACACAGGTATAAGGCCCCCCCTCACACTCACACACAGGTATAAGCCCCCCCCCTCACACTCACACACAGGTATAAGGCCCCCCCTCACACTCACACAAAGGTATAAGCCCCCCTCACACTCACACACAGGTATAAGGCACCCCTCACACTCACACACAGGTATAAGGCCCCCCCCACACTCACAAACAGGTATAAGGCCCCCCCTCACATTCACACACAGGTATAAGGCACCCCCTCACACTCACACACAGGTATAAGGCCCCCCCTCACACTCACACACAGGTATAAGGCAGCCCCTCACACTCACAAACAGGTATAAGGCCCCCCTCACACTCACACACATGTATAAGGCCCCCCCCACACTCACACACAGGTATAAGCCCCCCTCACACTCACACACAGGTATAAGGCCCCCCTCACACTCACACACAGGTATAAGGCACCCCTCACACTCACACACAGGTATAAGGCACCCCTCACACTCACACACAGGTATAAGGCCCCTCACACACTCACACACAGGTATAAGGCCCCCCTCACACTCACACACATGTATAAGGCCCCCCCCACACTCACACACAGGTATAAGCCCCCCTCACACTCACACACAGGTATAAGGCCCCCCTCACACTCACACACAGGTATAAGGCACCCCTCACACTCACACACAGGTATAAGGCACCCCTCACACTCACACACAGGTATAAGGCCCCTCACACACTCACACACAGGTATAAGGCCCCCCTCACACTCACACACAGGTATAAGGCACCCCTCACACTCACACACAGGTATAAGGCCCCTCACACACTCACACACAGGTATAAGGCCCCCCTCACACTCACACACAGGTATAAGGCCCCCCCTCACACTCACACACAGGTATAAGCCCCCCTCACACTCACACACAGGTATAAGGCCCCCCTCACACTCACACACAGGTATAAGGCACCCCTCACACTCACACACAGGTATAAGGCACCCCTCACACTCACACACAGGTATAAGGCCCCTCACACACTCACACACAGGTATAAGGCCCCCCTCACACTCACACACAGGTATAAGGCCCCCCTCACACTCACACACAGGTATAAGGCCCCCCTCACACTCACAAACAGGTATAAGGCCCCCCCTCACACTCACGAACAGGTATAAGGCAGCCCCTCACACTCACACACAGGTATAAGGCCCCCCCTCACACTCACACACAGGTATAAGGCCCCCCTCACACTCACACACAGGTATAAGGCCCCCCTCACACTCACACACAGGTATAAGGCCCCCCCTCACACTCACACACAAAAATAAGCACCCCCTCACACTCATACACAAGTATAAGGCCCCCCCTCACACTCACACACAGGTATAAGGCCCCCCTCACACTCACACACAGGTAAAAGGCACCCCCTCACACTCACACACAGGTATAAGGCCCCCCTCACGGTATAAGGCCCTTTCACACTCACACACAGGGATAAGGCCCCCCCTCACACTCACACACAGGTATAAGGCCCCCCCTCACACTCACACACAGGTATAAGGCCCCCCTCACACTGACACACAGGTATAAGGCAGCCCCTCACACTTACACACAGGTATAAGGCCCCCCCTCATACTCACACACAGGTATAAGGCCCTTTCACACTCACACACAGGTAGAAGGCCCCCCCTCACACTCACACACAGGTATAAGGCCCCCCTCACACTTACACACAGGTATAAGGCCCCCCCTCACACTCACACACAGGTATAAGGCCCCCCCTCACACTCACACACAGGTATAAGGCCCCCCTCACACTCACACACAGGTATAAGGCCCTTTCACACTCACACACAGGTATAAGGCCCCCCCTCACAATCACACACAGGTATAAGGCCCCCCTCACACTCACACACAGGTATAAGGCAGCCCCTCACACTCACACACAGGTATAAGGCCCCCCTCACACTCACACACAGGTATAAGGCCCCCCTCACACTCACACACATGTATGAGGCACCCCCTCACACTCACACACAAGAATAAGCTCCCCCTCACACTCACACACAGGTATAAGGCCCCCCTCACACTCACACACAGGTATAAGACACCCCTCACACTCACACACAGGTATAAGGCCCCCCTCACACTCACACACAGGTAAAAGGCCCCCCTCATACTCACAAACAGGTACAAGCCCCCCCCTCACACTCACACACAGGTATAAGGCCCCCCTCATACTCACACACAGGTACAAGGCCCCCCCTCACACACAGGTATAAGGCCCGCCTCACACTCACACACAGGTATAAGGCCCCCCTCACATTCACACACAGGTATAAGGCCCCCCCTCACACTCACACACAGGTATAAGGCCCCCCCGACACTCACACACAGGTATAAGGCCCCCCTAACACTCACACACAGGTATAAGGCCCCCCCTCACACTCACACACAGGTATAAGCCCCCCCCCCTCACACTCACACACAGGTATAAGGCCCCCCCTCACACTCACACAAAGGTATAAGCCCCCCTCACACTCACACACAGGTATAAGGCACCCCTCACACTCACACACAGGTATAAGGCCCCCCCCACACTCACAAACAGGTATAAGGCCCCCCCTCACATTCACACACAGGTATAAGGCACCCCCTCACACTCACACACAGGTATAAGGCCCCCCCTCACACTCACACACAGGTATAAGGCCCCCCCTCACATTCACACACAGGTATAAGGCACCCCCTCACACTCACACACAGGTATAAGGCCCCCCCCACACTCACAAACAGGTATAAGGCCCCCCTCACATTCACACACAGGTATAAGGCACCCCCTCACACTCACACACAGGTATAAGGCCCCCCCTCACACTCACAAACAGGTATAAGGCCCCCCTCACACTCACACACATGTATAAGGCCCCCCCCACACTCACACACAGGTATAAGGCAGCCCCTCACACTCACACACAGGTATAAGGCACCCCTCACACTCACACACAGGTATAAGGCCCCCCTCACATTCACACACAGGTATAAGGCCCCCCCTCACACTCACACACAGGTATAAGGCCCCCCCTCACACTCACACACAGGTATAAGGCCCCCCCTCACACTCACGCACAGGTATAAGGCCCCCCTCACACTCACACACAGGTATCAGGCCCCCCCTCACACTCACACACAGGTATAAGGCCCCCCCTCACACTCACACACAGGTATAAGGCCCCCCCTCACACTCACACACAGGTATAAGGCCCCCCTCACACTCACACACAGGTATAAGGCCCCCCCCTCACACTCACACACAGGTATAAGGCCCCCCCTCACACTCACACACAGGTATAAGGCCCCCCCTCACACTCAAACACAGGTATAAGGCCCCCCCTCACACTCACACACAGGTATAAGGCCCCCCCTCACACTCACACACAGGTATAAGGCCCCCCTCACACTCACACACAGGTATAAGGCCCCCCCTCACACTCACACAAAGGTATAAGGCCCCTCTCACACTCACACACAGGTATAAGGCCCCCCCCTCACACTCACACACAGGTATAAGGCCCCCCTCACACTCACACACAGGTATAAGGCCCCCCTCACACTCACACAAAGGTATAAGCCCCCCTCAAACTCACACACAGGTATAAGGCACCCCTCACACTCACACACAGGTATTAGGCCCCCCCTCACACTCACACACAGGTATAAGGCACCCCCTCACATTCACACACAGGTATAAGGCCCCCCTCACACTCCCACAAAGGTATAAGCTCCCCCTCACACTCACACACAAAAATAAGCCCCCCCTCACACTCATACACAGGTATAAGGCCCCCCCTCCCACTCACAAACAGGTATAAGGCCCCCCTCACACTCACACTCAGGTAAAAGGCCCCCCCTCACACTCACACACAGGTATAAGGCCCCCCTCACACTCACACACAGGTATAAGGCCCTTTCACACTCACACACAGGTATAAGGCCCCCCCTCACACTCACACACAGGTATAAGGCCCCCCCTCACATTCACACACAGGTATAAGGCCCCCCCTCACACTCACAGACAGGCATAAGGCCCCCCCTCACACTCACACACAGGTATAAGGCCCCCCCTCACACTCACACACAGGTATAAGGCCCCCCTCACACTCACACACAGGTATAAGGCCCCCCCTCACACTCACACACAGGTATAAGGCCCCCCCTCACACTCACACACAGGTATAAGGCCCCCCCTCACACTCACACACAGGTATAAGGCCCCCCTCACACTCACACACAGGTATAAGGCCCCCCCCTCACACTCACACACAGGTATAAGGCCCCCCCTCACACTCACACACAGGTATAAGGCCCCCCCTCACACTCAAACACAGGTATAAGGCCCCCCTCACACTCACACACAGGTATAAGGCCCCCCCTCACACTCACACACAGGTATAAGGCCCCCCTCACACTCACACACAGGTATAAGGCCCCCCCTCACACTCACACACAGGTATAAGGCCCCCCTCACACTCACACACAGGTATAAGGCCCCCCTCACACTCACACACAGGTATAAGGCACCCCTCACACTCACACACAGGTATAAGGCCCCTCACACACTCACACACAGGTATAAGGCCCCCCTCACACTCACACACAGGTATAAGGCACCCCTCACACTCACACACAGGTATAAGGCCCCTCACACACTCACACACAGGTATAAGGCCCCCCTCACACTCACACACAGGTATAAGGCCCCCCCTCACACTCACACACAGGTATAAGCCCCCCTCACACTCACACACAGGTATAAGGCCCCCCTCACACTCACACACAGGTATAAGGCACCCCTCACACTCACACACAGGTATAAGGCCCCCCTCACACCCACACACACCTATAAGGCCCCTCACACACTCACACACAGGTATAAGGCCCCCCTCACACTCACACACAGGTATAAGGCCCCCCTCACACTCACACACAGGTATAAGGCCCCCCTCACACTCACAAACAGGTATAAGGCCCCCCCTCACACTCACGAACAGGTATAAGGCAGCCCCTCACACTCACACACAGGTATAAGGCCCCCCCTCACACTCACACACAGGTATAAGGCCCCCCTCACACTCACACACAGGTATAAGGCCCGCCTCACACTCACACACAGGTATAAGGCAGCCCCTCACACTCACACACAGGTATAAGGCCCCCCTCACACTCACACACAGGTATAAGGCCCCCCCTCACACTCACACACAGGTATAAGGCCCCCCTCACACTCACACACAGGTATAAGGCCCCCCCCCTCACACTCACACACAGGTATAAGGCCCCCCTCACACTCACACACAGGTATAAGGCCCCCCCCCTCACACTCACACACAGGTATAAGGCCCCCCTCACACTCACACACAGGTATAAGGCCCCCCCTCACACTCACACACAGGTATAAGGCCCCCCCTCACACTCACACACAGGTATAAGGCCCCCCTCACACTCACAAACAGGTATAAGGCCCCCCTCACATTCACACACAGGCATAAGGCCCCCCTCACACTCACACACATGTATAAGGCCCCCCCTCACACTCACACACAGGTATAAGACCCCCCCCCCCCACACTCACACACAGGTATAAGGCCCGCCTCACACTCACACACAGGGATAAGGCCCCCCTCACACTCACACACAGGTATAAGGCCCCCCCGACACTCACACACAGGTATAAGGCCCCCCTCACACTCACACACAGGTATAAGGCCCCCCTCACACTCACACACAGGTATAAGGCCCCCCCTCACACTCACACACAGGTATAAGGCCCCCCTCACACTCACACACATGTATAAGGCCCCCCTCACACTCACACACAGGTATAAGGCCCCCCCCTCACACTCACACACAGTTATAAGGCCCCCCTCACACTCACACACAGGTATAAGGCCCCCCTCACACTCACACACAGGTATAAGGCCCGCCTCACACTCACACACAGGTATAAGGCCCCCCCCTCACACTCACACACAGGTATAAGGCCCCCCCTCACACTCACACACAGGTATAAGGCCCCCCTCACACTCACACACAGGTATAAGGCCCCCCTCACACTCACACCCAGGTATAAGGCCCCCCCTCACACTCACACACAGGTATAAGGCCCGCCTCACACTCACACACAGGTATAAGGCCCGCCTCACACTCACAAACAGGTATAAGGGCCCCCCCCTCACACTCACACACAGGAATAAGGCCCCCCTCACACTCACACACAGGTATAAGGCCCCCCTCACATTCACACCCAGGTATAAGGCCCCCCCTCACACTCACACACAGGTATAAGGCCCGCCTCACACTCACACACAGGTATAAGGCCCCCCTCACACTCACACACAGGTATAAGGCCCCCCTCACACCCACACACAGGTATAAGGCCCCCCTCACACTCACACACAGGTATAAAGCCCCCCTCACACTCACACACAGGTATAAGGCCCCCCTCATACTCACACACAGGTACAAGGCCCCCCTCACACTCACACACAGGTATAAGGCCCCCCCTCACACTCACACACAGGTATAAGGCCCCCTTGACACTCACACACAGGTCTAAGGCCCCCCTCACACTCACACACAGGTATAAGGCCCCGCTCACACTGACACACAGGTATAAGGCCCGCCTCACACTCACAAACAGGTATAAGGGCCCCCCCCTCACACTCACACACAGGAATAAGGCCCCCCTCACACTCACAAACAGGTATAAGGGCCCCCCCCTCACACTCACACACAGGAATAAGGCCCCCCTCACACTCACACACAGGTATAAGGCCCCCCTCACATTCACACCCAGGTATAAGGCCCCCCCCTCACACTCACACACAGGTATAAGGCCCGCCTCACACTCACACACAGGTATAAGGCCCCCCCTCACACTCACACACAGGTATAAGGCCCCCCTCACACCCACACACAGGTATAAGGCCCCCCTCACACTCACACACAGGTATAAAGCCCCCCTCACACTCACACACAGGTATAAGGCCCGCCTCACACTCACACACAGGTATAAGGCCCCCCTCACACTCACACACAGGTATAAGGCCCCCCCTCACACTCACACACAGGTATAAGGCCCCCTTGACACTCACACACAGGTCTAAGGCCCCCCTCACACTCACACACAGGTATAAGGCCCCGCTCACACTGACACACAGGTATAAGGCCCCCCCTCACACTCACACACAGGTATAAGGCCCCCCTCACACTCACACACAGGTATAAGGCCCCCCCTCACACTCACACACAGGTATAAGGCCCCCCCTCACACTCACACAAAGGTATAAGGCCCCCCTCACACTCACACACAGGTATAAGGCCCCCCCTCACACTCACACAAAGGTATAAGCCCCCTCACACTCACACACAGGTATAAGGCCCCCCTCACACACACAAACAGGTATAAGGCCCCCCTCACACTCACACACAGGTATAAGGCCCCCCTCACACTCACACACAGGTATAAGGCCCCCCCCTCACACTCACACACAGGTATAAGGCCCCCCTCACACTCACACACAGGTATAAGGCCCCCCCTCACACTCACACAAAGGTATAAGCCCCCCTCACACTCACACACAGGTATAAGGCCCCCCTCACACTCACAAACAGGTATAAGGCCCCCCTCACACTCACAAACAGGTATAAGGCCCCCCTCACACTCACACACAGGTATAAGGCCCCCCCTCACACTCACACACAGGTATAAGGCCCCCCTCACACTCACACACAGGTATAAGGCCCCCCTCACACTCCCACAAAGGTATAAGCTCCCCCTCACACTCACACACAGGTAAAAGGCCCCCCTCACACTCACACACAGGTATAAGGCCCCACCTCACACTCACACACAAAAAAAAGCCCCCCCTCACACTCATACACAGGTATAAGGCCCCCCCTCACACTCACACACAGGTATAAGGCCCCCCTCACACTCACACTCAGGTAAAAGGCCCCCCCTCACACTCACACACAGGTATAAGGCCCCCCTCACACTCACACACAGGTATAAGGCCCCCCCTCACACTCACACACAGGTATAAGGCAGCCCCTCACACTCACACACAGGTATAAGGCCCCCCTCACACTCACACACAGGTATAAGGCCCCCCCTCACACTCACACACAGGTATAAGGCAGCCCCTCACACTCACACACAGGTATAAGGCCCCCCCTCACACTCACACACAGGTATAAGGCCCCCCCTCACACTCACACACAGGTAAAAGGCCCCCCCTCACACTCACACACAGGTATAAGCCCCCCTCACACTCACACACAGGTATAAGGCACCCCTCACACTCACACACAGGTATAAGGCCCCCCTCACACTCACAAACAGGTATAAGGCCCCCCCTCACATTCACACACAGGTATAAGCCCCCCTCACACTCACACACAGGTATAAGGCACCCCTCACACTCACACACAGGTATATGGCCCCCCTCACACTCACAAACAGGTATAAGGCCCCCCCTCACATTCACACACAGGTATAAGGCACCCCCTCACACTCACACACAGGTATAAGGCCCCCCCTCACACTCACACACAGGTATAAGGCAGCCCCTCACACTCACACACAGGTATAAGGCAGCCCCTCACACTCACACACAGGTATAAGGCCCCCCTCACACTCACACACAGGTATAAGGCCCCCCTCACACTCACACCCAGGTATAAGGCCCCCCCTCACACTCACACACAGGTATAAGGCCCGCCTCACACTCATACACAGGTATAAGGCCCGCCTCACACTCAGACACAGGTATAAGGCCTGCCTCACACTCACAAACAGGTATAAGGCCCCCCCCCTCACACTCACACACAGGTATAAGGCCCCCCTCACACTCACACACAGGTATAAGGCCCCCCCCTCACACTCACACACAGGTATAAGGCCCCTTTCACACTCACACACAGGTATAAGGCCCCCCTCACACTCACACACAGGTATAAGGCACCCCTCACACTCACACACAGGTATAAGGCCCCCCCTCACACTCACACACAGGTATAAGGCCCCCCCGACACTCACACACAGGTATAAGGCCCCCCCTCACACTCACACACAGGTATAAGGCCCGTCTCACACACACACAGGAATAAGGCCCCCCTCACACTCACACACAGGTATAAGGCCCCCCCGACACTCATGCACAGGTATAAGGCCCCCCTCACACTCACACACAGGTATAAGGCCCCCCCTCATACTCACACACAGGTATAAGGCCCCCCCTCACACTCACACAAAGGTACAAGGCCCCCCTCCCACTCACACACAGGTATAAGGCCCCCCCTCACACTGACACACAGGTATAAGGCCCCCCTCACACTCCCACACAGGTATAAGGCCCCCCCTCACACTGACACACAGGTATATGGCCCCCCCTCACACTCACACACAGGTATAAGGCCCCCCTCACACTCACACAAAGGTACAAGGCCCCCCTCCCACTCACACACAGGTATAAGGCCCCCCCCTCACACTCACACACAGGTATAAGGCACCCCTCACACTCACACACAGGTATAAGGCCCCCCTCACACTCACAAACAGGTATAAGGCCCCCCCTCACATTCACACACAGGTATAAGGCCCCCCTCACACTCACACACAGGTATAAGGCCCCCCCTCACACTCACACAAAGGTATAAGCCCCCCTCACACTCAGACACAGGTATAAGGCCCCCCTCACACTCACACACAGGTATAAGGCCCCCATCACACTCACACACAGGTATAAGGCCCCCCTCACACTCACAAACAGGTATAAGGCCCCCCCTCACTTTCACACACAGGTATAAGGCCCCCCCTCACACTCACACAAAGGTATAAGCCCCCCTCACACTCACACACAGGTATAAGGCCCCCCCTCACACTCACACACATGTATAAGGCCCCCCCTCACACTCACACACAGGTATAAGGCCCCCCCTCACACTCACACACAGGTATAAGGCAGCCCCTCACACTCACACACAGGTATAAGGCCCCCCCTCACACTCAACCACAGGTATAAGGCCCCCCTCACACTCACACACATGTATAAGGCCCCCCTCACACTCACACACAGGTATAAGGCAGCCCCTCACACTCACACACAGGTATAAGGCCCCCCCTCACACTCACACACAGGTATAAGCCCCCCTCACACTCACACACAGGTATGAGGCCCCCCTCACACTCACACACAGGTATAAGGCACCCCTCACACTCACACACAGGAATAAGGCACCCCTCACACTCACACACAGGTATAAGGCCCCTCACACACTCACACACAGGTATAAGGCCCCCCTCACACTCACACACAGGTATAAGGCCCCCCTCACACTCACACACAGGTATAAGGCCCCCCTCACACTCACAAACAGGTATAAGGCCGCCCCTCACACTCACGAACAGGTATAAGGCAGCCCCTCACACTCACACACAGGTATAAGGCCCCCCCCCACACTCCCACAAAGGTATAAGCTCCCCCTCACACTCACACACAGGTATAAGGCCCCCCCTCACACTCACACACAAAAATAAGCCCCCCCTCACACTCATACACAGGTATAAGGCCCCCCCTCACACTCACACACAGGTATAAGGCCCCCCTCACACTCACACACAGGTAAAAGGCCCCCCCTCACACTCACACACAGGTATAAGGCCCCCCTCACACTCACACACAAGTATAAGGCCCTTTCACACTCACACACAGGTATAAGGCCCCCCCTCACACTCACACACAGGTATAAGGCCCCCCTCACACTTACACACAGGTATAAGGCAGCCCCTCACACTCACACACAGGTATAAGGCCCTTTCACACTCACACACAGGTAGAAGGCCCCCCCTCACAGTCACACAGAGGTATAAGGCCCCCCCTCACACTTACACACAGGTATAAGGCCCCCCCTCACACTCAAACACAGGTATAAGGCCCCCCCTCACACTCACACACAGGTATAAGGCCCCCCTCACACTCACACACAGGTATAAGGCCCGCCTCACACTCACACACAGGTATAAGGCCCCCCTCACACTCACACACAGGTATAAGGCCCCCCCTCACACTCACACACAGGTATAAGGCCCCCCCGACACTCACACACAGGTATAAGGCCCCCCCTCACACTCACACACAGGTATAAGGCCCGTCTCACACACACACAGGAATAAGGCCCCCCTCACACTCACACACAGGTATAAGGCCTCCCCGACACTCACACACAGGTATAAGGCCCCCCTCACACTCACACACAGGTATAAGGCCCCCCCTCATACTCACACACAGGTATAAGGCCCACCCTAACACTCACACAAAGGTACAAGGCCCCCCTCCCACTCACACACAGGTATAAGGCCCCCCCTCACACTGACACACAGGTATAAGGCCCCCCTCACACTCCCACACAGGTATAAGGCCCCCCTCACACTCACACACAGGTATAAGGCCCCCCTCACACTCACACAAAGGTACAAGGACCCCCTCCCACTCACACACAGGTATAAGGCCCCCCCTCACACTCACACACAGGTATAAGGCACCCCTCACACTCACACACAGGTATAAGGCCCCCCTCACACTCACAAACAGGTATAAGGCCCCCCCTCACATTCACACACAGGTATAAGGCCCCCCTCACACTCACACACAGGTATAAGGCCCCCCCTCCCACTCACACAAAGGTATAAGCCCCCCTCACACTCAGACACAGGTATAAGGCCCCCCTCACACTCACACACAGGTATAAGGCCCCCATCACACTCACACACAGGTATAAGGCCCCCCTCACACTCACAAACAGGTATAAGGCCCCCCCTCACATTCACACACAGGTATTAGGCCCCCCTCACACTCACACAAAGGTATAAGCCCCCCTCACACTCACACACAGGTATAAGGCCCCCCTCACACTCACACACATGTATAAGGCCCCCCCTCACACTCACACACAGGTATAAGGCAGCCCCTCACACTCACACACAGGTAAAAGGCCCCCCCTCACACTCAACCACAGGTATAAGGCCCCCCTCACACTCACACACATGTATAAGGCCCCCCTCACACTCACACACAGGTATAAGGCAGCCCCTCACACTCACACACAGGTATAAGGCCCCCCCTCACACTCACACACAGGTATAAGCCCCCCTCACACTCACACACAGGTATAAGGCCCCCCTCACACTCACACACAGGTATTAGGCACCCCTCACACTCACACACAGGTAAAAGGCACCCCTCACACTCACACACAGGTATAAGGCTCCCCCTCACACTCACACACAGGTATAAGGCCCCCCTCACACTCACACACAGGTATAAGGCCCCCCCTCACACTCACACACAGGTATAAGGCCCCCCTCACACTGACACACAGGTATAAGGCAGCCCCTCACACTTACACACAGGTATAAGGCCCCCCCTCATACTCACACACAGGTATAAGGCCCTTTCACACTCACACACAGGTAGAAGGCCCCCCCTCACACTCACACACAGGTATAAGGCCCCCCTCACACTTACACACAGGTATAAGGCCCCCCTCACACTCACACACAGGTATAAGGCCCCCCCTCACACTCACACACAGGTATAAGGCCCCCCTCACACTCACACACAGGTATAAGGCCCTTTCACACTCACACACAGGTATAAGGCCCCCCCTCACAATCACACACAGGTATAAGGCCCCCCTCACACTCACACACAGGTATAAGGCAGCCCCTCACACTCACACACAGGTATAAGGCCCCCCTCACACTCACACACAGGTATAAGGCCCCCCTCACACTCACACACATGTATGAGGCACCCCCTCACACTCACACACAGGAATAAGCTCCCCCTCACACTCACACACAGGTATAAGGCCCCCCTCACACTCACACACAGGTATAAGGCACCCCTCACACTCACACACAGGTATAAGGGCCCCCCCCTCACACTCACACACAGGTAAAAGGCCCCCTTCATACTCACACACAGGTACAAGGCCCCCCCTCACACTCACACACAGGTATAAGGCCCCCCTCATACTCACACACAGGTACAAGGCCCCCCCTCACACACAGGTATAAGGCCCGCCTCACACTCACACACAGGTATAAGGCCCCCCTCACATTCACACACAGGTATAAGGCCCCCCACTCACACTCACACACAGGTATAAGGCCAAGGCCCCCCCGACACTCACACACAGGTATTAGGCCCGCCTCAAACTCACACACAGGTATAAGGCCCCCCCTCACACTCACACACAGGTATAAGCCCCCCCCCTCACACTCACACACAGGTATTAAGGCCCCCCCTCACACTCACACAAAGGTATAAGCCCCCCTCACACTCACACACAGGTATAAGGCACCCCTCACACTCACACACAGGTATAAGGCCCCCCCCACACTCACAAACAGGTATAAGGCCCCCCCTCACATTCACACACAGGTATAAGGCACCCCCTCACACTCACACACAGGTATAGGCCCCCCCTCACACTCACACACAGGTATAAGGCAGCCCCTCACACTCACAAACAGGTATAAGGCCCCCCTCACACTCACACACATGTATAAGGCCCCCCCCCACACTCACACACAGGTATAAGCCCCCCTCACACTCACACACAGGTATAAGGCCCCCCTCACACTCACACACAGGTATAAGGCACCCCTCACACTCACACACAGGTATAAGGCACCCCTCACACTCACACACAGGTATAAGGCCCCTCACACACTCACACACAGGTATAAGGCCCCCCTCACACTCACACACATGTATAAGGCCCCCCCCACACTCACACACAGGTATAAGCCCCCCTCACACTCACACACAGGTATAAGGCCCCCCTCACACTCACACACAGGTATAAGGCACCCCTCACACTCACACACAGGTATAAGGCACCCCTCACACTCACACACAGGTATAAGGCCCCTCACACACTCACACACAGGTATAAGGCCCCCCTCACACTCACACACAGGTATAAGGCACCCCTCACACTCACACACAGGTATAAGGCCCCTCACACACTCACACACAGGTATAAGGCCCCCCTCACACTCACACACAGGTATAAGGCCCCCCCTCACACTCACACACAGGTATAAGCCCCCCTCACACTCACACACAGGTATAAGGCCCCCCTCACACTCACACACAGGTATAAGGCAACCCCTCACACTCACACACAGGTATAAGGCACCCCTCACACTCACACACAGGTATAAGGCCCCTCACACACTCACACACAGGTATAAGGCCCCCCTCACACTCACACACAGGTATAAGGCCCCCCTCACACTCACACACAGGTATAAGGCCCCCCTCACACTCACAAACAGGTATAAGGCCCCCCCTCACACTCACGAACAGGTATAAGGCAGCCCCTCACACTCACAACACAGGTATAAGGCCCCCCCTCACACTCACACACAGGTATAAGGCCCCCCTCACACTCACACACAGGTATAAGGCCCCTTTCACACTCACACACAGGTATAAGGCCCCCCCTCACACTCACACACAAAAATAAGCACCCCCCTCACACTCATACACAAGTATAAGGCCCCCCCTCACACCTCACACACAGGTATAAGGCCCCCCTCACACTCACACACAGTTAAAAGGCCCCCCCTCACACTCACACACAGGTATAAGGCCCCCCTCACGGTATAAGGCCCTTTCACACTCACACACAGGGATAAGGCCCCCCCTCACACTCACACACAGGTATAAGGCCCCCCCTCACACTCACACACAGGTATAAGGCCCCCCTCACACTGACACACAGGTATAAGGCAGCCCCTCACACTTACACACAGGTATAAGGCCCCCCCTCATACTCACACACAGGTATAAGGCCCTTTCACACTCACACACAGGTAGAAGGCCCCCCCTCACACTCACACACAGGTATAAGGCCCCCCTCACACTTACACACAGGTATAAGGCCCCCCCTCACACTCACACACAGGTATAAGGCCCCCCCTCACACTCACAACACAGGTATAAGGCCCCCCTCACACTCACACACAGGTATAAGGCCCTTTCACACTCACACACAGGTATAAGGCCCCCCCTCACAATCACACACAGGTATAAGGCCCCCCTCACACTCACACACAGGTATAAGGGCAGCCCCTCACACTCACACACAGGTATAAGGCCCCCCTCACACTCACACACAGGTTATAAGGCCCCCCCTCACACTCACACACATGTATGAGGCACCCCCTCACACTCACACACAAGAATAAGCTCCCCCTCACACTCACACACAGGTATAAGGCCCCCCTCACACTCACACACAAGAGTTATAAGACACCCCTCACACTCACACACAGGTATAAGGCCCCCCTCACACTCACACACAGGTAAAAGGGGCCCCCCTCATACTCACAAACAGGTACAAGCCCCCCCCTCACACTCACACACAGGTATAAGGCCCCCCTCATACTCACACACAGGTACAAGGCCCCCCCTCACACACAGGTATAAGGCCCGCCCTCACACTCACACACAGGTATAAGGCCCCCCTCACATTCACACACAGGTATAAGGCCCCCCCTCACACTCACACACAGGTATAAGGCCCCCCCGACACTCACACACAGGTATAAGGCCCGCCTCACACTCACACACAGGTATAAGGCCCCCCCTCACAATCCACACACAGGTATAAGGCCCCCCTCACACTCACACACAGGTATAAGGCAGCCCCTCACACTCACACACAGGTATATAGGCCCCCCTCACACTCACACACAGGTATAAGGCCCCCCTCACACTCACACACATGTATGAGGCACCCCCTCACACTCACACACAAGTATAAGCTCCCCCTCACACTCACACACAGGTATAAGGCCCCCCTCACACTCACACACAGGTATAAGACACCCCTCACACTCACACACAGGTATAAGGCCCCCCTCACACTCACACACAGGTAAAAGGCCCCCCTCATACTCACAAACAGGTACAAGCCCCCCCCTCACACTCACACACAGGTATAAGGCCCCCCTCATACTCACACACAGGTACAAGGCCCCCCCCTCACACACAGGTATAAGGCCCGCCTCACACTCACACACAGGTATAAGGCCCCCCTCACATTCACACACAGGTATAAGGCCCCCCCTCACACTCACACACAGGTATAAGGCCCCCCCGACACTCACACACAGGTATAAGGCCCCCCTCACACTCACACACAGGTATAAGGCCCCCCCCTCACACTCACACACAGGTATAAGCCCCCCCCCCTCACACTCACACACAGGTATAAGGCCCCCCCTCACACTCACACAAAGGTATAAGCCCCCCTCACACTCACACACAGGTATAAGGCACCCCTCACACTCACACACAGGTATAAGGCCCCCCCCACACTCACAAACAGGTATAAGGCCCCCCCTCACATTCACACACAGGTATAAGGCACCCCCTCACACTCACACACAGGTATAAGGCCCCCCCTCACACTCACAAACAGGTATAAGGCCCCCCTCACACTCACACACATGTATAAGGCCCCCCCCACACTCACACACAGGTATAAGGCAGCCCCTCACACTCACACACAGGTATAAGGCCCCCCTCACATTCACACACAGGTATAAGGCCCCCCCTCACACTCACACACAGGTATAAGGCCCCCCCTCACACTCACACACAGGTATAAGGCCCCCCCTCACACTCACGCACAGGTATAAGGCCCCCCTCACACTCACACACAGGTATCAGGCCCCCCCTCACACTCACACACAGGTATAAGGCCCCCCCTCACACTCACACACAGGTATAAGGCCCCCCCTCACACTCACACACAGGTATAAGGCCCCCCTCACACTCACACACAGGTATAAGGCCCCCCCCTCACACTCACACACAGGTATAAGGCCCCCCCTCACACTCACACACAGGTATAAGGCCCCCCCTCACACTCAAACACAGGTATAAGGCCCCCCCTCACACTCACACACAGGTATAAGGCCCCCCCTCACACTCACACACAGGTATAAGGCCCCCCTCACACTCACACACAGGTATAAGGCCCCCCCTCACACTCACACAAAGGTATAAGGCCCCTCTCACACTCACACACAGGTATAAGGCCCCCCCCTCACACTCACACACAGGTATAAGGCCCCCCTCACACTCACACACAGGTATAAGGCCCCCCTCACACTCACACAAAGGTATAAGCCCCCCCTCAAACTCACACACAGCTATAAGGCACCCCTCACACTCACACACAGGTATTAGGCCCCCCCTCACACTCACACACAGGTATAAGGCACCCCCTCACATTCACACACAGGTATAAGGCCCCCCTCACACTCCCACAAAGGTATAAGCTCCCCCTCACACTCACACACAAAAATAAGCCCCCCCTCACACTCATACACAGGTATAAGGCCCCCCCTCCCACTCACAAACAGGTATAAGGCCCCCCTCACACTCACACTCAGGTAAAAGGCCCCCCCTCACACTCACACACAGGTATAAGGCCCCCCTCACACTCACACACAGGTATAAGGCCCTTTCACACTCACACACAGGTATAAGGCCCCCCCTCACACTCACACACAGGTATAAGGCCCCCCCTCACATTCACACACAGGTATAAGGCCCCCCCTCACACTCACACACAGGCATAAGGCCCCCCCTCACACTCACACACAGGTATAAGGCCCCCCCTCACTCTCACACACAGGTATAAGGCCCCCCTCACACTCACACACAGGTATAAGGCCCCCCCTCACACTCACACACAGGTATAAGGCCCCCCCCTCACACTCACACACAGGTATAAGGCCCCCCCTCACACTCACACACAGGTATAAGGCCCCCCTCACACTCACACACAGGTATAAGGCCCCCCCCTCACACTCACACACAGGTATAAGGCCCCCCCTCACACTCACACACAGGTATAAGGCCCCCCCTCACACTCAAACACAGGTATAAGGCCCCCCTCACACTCACACACAGGTATAAGGCCCCCCCTCACACTCACACACAGGTATAAGGCCCCCCTCACACTCACACACAGGTATAAGGCCCCCCCTCACACTCACACAAAGGTATAAGGCCCCTCTCACACTCACACACAGGTATAAGGTCCCCCCTCACACTCACACACAGGTATAAGGCAGCCCCTCACACTCACACACAGGTATAAGGCCCCCCTCACACACACACACAGGTATAAGGTCCCCCCTCACACTCACACACAGGTATAAGGCCCCCCTCACACTCACACACAGGTATAAGGCCCCCCTCACACTCACACAAAGGTATAAGCCCCCCTCAAACTCACACACAGGTATAAGTCACCCCTCACACTCACACACAGGTATAAGGCCCCCCCTCACACTCACACACAGGTATAAGGCACCCCCTCACATTCACACACAGGTATAAGGCCCCCCTCACACTCCCACAAAGGTATAAGCTCCCCCTCACACTCACACACAAAAATAAGCCCCCCCTCACACTCATACACAGGTATAAGGCCCACCCTCCCACTCACAAACAGGTATAAGGCCCCCCTCACACTCACACTCAGGTAAAAGGCCCCCCCTCACACTCACACACGGGTATAAGGCCCCCCTCACACTCACACACAGGTATAAGGCCCTTTCACACTCACACACAGGTATAAGGCCCCCCCTCACACTCACACACAGGTATAAGGCCCCCCTCACACTCACACACAGGTATTAGGCCCCCCCTCACACTCAAACACAGGTATAAGGCCCCCCTCACACTCACACACAGGTATAAGGCCCCCCTCACACTCACACACAGGTATAAGGCCCCCCCTCACACTCACACACAAAAATAAGCCCCCCCTCACACTCATACACAGGTATAAGGCCCACCCTCACACTCCAACACAGGTATAAGGCCCCCCTCACACTCACACACAGGTAAAAGGCCCCCCCTCAAACTCACACACAGGTATAAGGCCCCCCTCACACTCACACACAGGTATAAGGCCCTTTCACACTCACACACAGGTATAAGGCCCCCCCTCACACTCACACACAGGTATAAGGCCCCCCCTCACACTCACACACAGGTATAAGGCCCCCCTCACACTAAAACACAGGTATAAGGCAGCCCCTCACACTTACACACAGGTATAAGGCCCCCCCTCATACTCACACACAGGTATAAGGCCCTTTCACACTCACACACAGGTAGAAGGCCCCCCCTCACACTCACACACAGGTATAAGGCCCCCCTCACACTTACACACAGGTATAAGGCCCCCCCTCACACTCACACACAGGTATAAGGCCCCCCCTCACACTCACACACAGGTATAAGGCCCCCCTCACACTCACACACAGGTATAAGGCCCTTTCACACTCACACACAGGTATAAGGCCCCCCCTCACAATCACACACAGGTATAAGGCCCCCCTCACACTCACACACAGGTATAAGGCAGCCCCTCACACTCACACACAGGTATAAGGCCCCCCTCACACTCACACACAGGTATAAGGCCTCCCTCACACTCACACACATGTATGAGGCACCCCCTCACACTCACACACAGGAATAAGCTCCCCCTCACACTCACACACAGGTATAAGGCCCCCCTCACACTCACACACAGGTATAAGGCACCCCTCACACTCACACACAGGTATAAGGCCCCCCTCACACTCACACACAGGTAAAAGGCCCCCTTCATACTCACACACAGGTACAAGGCCCCCCCTCACACTCACACACAGGTATAAGGCCCCCCTCATACTCACACACAGGTACAAGGCCCCCCCTCACACACAGGTATAAGGCCCGCCTCACACTCACACACAGGTATAAGGCCCCCCTCACATTCACACACAGGTATAAGGCCCCCCCTCACACTCACACACAGGTATAAGGCCCCCCCTCACACTCAAACACAGGTATAAGGCCCCCCTCACACTCACACACAGGTATAAGGCCCCCCTCACACTCACACAC
>CM056579.1:8339723-8573239 GCA_029721435.1 Gymnothorax reevesii | reverse complement strand
AGGTATAAGCCCCCCTCACACTCACACACAGGTATAAGGCCCCCCTCACACTCACACACAGGTATAAGGCCCCCCCTCACACTCACACACAGGTATAAGGCCCCCCTCACACTCACACACAGGTATAAGGCCCCCCCCCTCACACTCACACACAGGTATAAGGCCCCCCTCACACTCACACACAGGTATAAGGCCCCCCCCTCACACTCACACACAGGTATAAGGCCCCCCTCACACTCACACACAGGTATAAGGCCCCCCCTCACACTCACACACAGGTATAAGGCCCCCCCTCACACTCACACACAGGTATAAGGCCCCCCCTCACACTCACAAACAGGTATAAGGCCCCCCTCACATTCACACACAGGTATAAGGCCCCCCTCACACTCACACACATGTATAAGGCCCCCCCTCACACTCACACACAGGTATAAGACCCCCCCCCCACACTCACACACAGGTATAAGGCCCGCCTCACACTCACACACAGGGATAAGGCCCCCCTCACACTCACACACAGGTATAAGGCCCCCCCGACACTCACACACAGGTATAAGGCCCCCCTCACACTCACACACAGGTATAAGGCCCCCCTCACACTCACACACAGGTATAAGGCCCCCCCTCACACTCACACACAGGTATAAGGCCCCCCTCACACTCACACACATGTATAAGGCCCCCCTCACACTCACACACAGGTATAAGGCCCCCCCCCTCACACTCACACACAGTTATAAGGCCCCCCTCACACTCACACACAGGTATAAGGCCCCCCTCACACTCACACACAGGTATAAGGCCCGCCTCACACTCACACACAGGTATAAGGCCCCCCCTCACACTCACACACAGGTATAAGGCCCCCCCCTCACACTCACACACAGGTATAAGGCCCCCCTCACACTCACACACAGGTATAAGGCCCCCCTCACACTCACACCCAGGTATAAGGCCCCCCCTCACACTCACACACAGGTATAAGGCCCGCCTCACACTCACACACAGGTATAAGGCCCGCCTCACACTCACAAACAGGTATAAGGGCCCCCCCTCACACTCACACACAGGAATAAGGCCCCCCTCACACTCACACACAGGTATAAGGCCCCCCTCACATTCACACCCAGGTATAAGGCCCCCCCTCACACTCACACACAGGTATAAGGCCCGCCTCACACTCACACACAGGTATAAGGCCCCCCTCACACTCACACACAGGTATAAGGCCCCCCTCACACCCACACACAGGTATAAGGCCCCCCTCACACTCACACACAGGTATAAAGCCCCCCTCACACTCACACACAGGTATAAGGCCCCCCTCATACTCACACACAGGTACAAGGCCCCCCCTCACACTCACACACAGGTATAAGGCCCGCCTCACACTCACACACAGGTATAAGGCCCCCCTCACACTCACACACAGGTATAAGGCCCCCCCTCACACTCACACACAGGTATAAGGCCCCCTTGACACTCACACACAGGTCTAAGGCCCCCCTCACACTCACACACAGGTATAAGGCCCCGCTCACACTGACACACAGGTATAAGGCCCCCCTCACACTCACACACAGGTATAAGGCCCCCTCACACTCACACACAGGTATAAGGCCCCCCCTCACACTCACACACAGGTATAAGGCCCCCCCTCACACTCACACAAAGGTATAAGGCCCCCCTCACACTCACACACAGGTATAAGGCCCCCCTCACACTCACACAAAGGTATAAGCCCCCTCACACTCACACACAGGTATAAGGCCCCCCTCACACACACAAACAGGTATAAGGCCCCCCTCACACTCACACACAGGTATAAGGCCCCCCTCACACTCACACACAGGTATAAGGCCCCCCCTCACACTCACACACAGGTATAAGGCCCCCCTCACTCACCACCCTCACACACAGGTATAAGGCCCCCCCCTCACACTCACACAAAGGTATAAGCCCCCCTCACACTCACACACAGGTATAAGGCCCCCCTCACACTCACAAACAGGTATAAGGCCCCCCCTCACACTCACACACAGGTATAAGGCCCCCCCTCACACTCACACACAGGTATAAGGCCCCCCTCACACTCACACACAGGTATAAGGCCCCCCTCACACTCCCACAAAGGTATAAGCTCCCCCTCACACTCACACACAGGTAAAAGGCCCCCCCTCACACTCACACACAGGTATAAGGCCCCACCTCACACTCACACACAAAAAAAAGCCCCCCCTCACACTCATACACAGGTTAAAAGGCCCCCCCTCACACTCACACACAGGTATAAGGCCCCCCTCACACTCACACTCAGGTAAAAGGCCCCCCCTCACACTCACACACAGGTATAAGGCCCCCCTCACACTCACACACAGGTATAAGGCCCCCCCTCACACTCACACACAGGTATAAGGCAGCCCCTCACACTCACACACAGGTATAAGGCCCCCCTCACACTCACACACAGGTATAAGGCCCCCCCTCACACTCACACACAGGTATAAGGCAGCCCCTGACACTCACACACAGGTATAAGGCCCCCCCTCACACTCACACACAGGTATAAGGCCCCCCCCTCACACTCACACACAGGTAAAAGGCCCCCCCTCACACTCACACACAGGTATAAGCCCCCCTCTCACACTCACACACAGGTATAAGGCACCCCTCACACTCACACACAGGTATAAGGCCCCCCTCACACTCACAAACAGGTATAAGGCCCCCCCTCACATTCACACACAGGTATAAGGCACCCCCTCACACTCACACACAGGTATAAGCCCCCCTCACACTCACACACAGGTATAAGGCACCCCTCACACTCACACACAGGTATAAGGCCCCCCCTCACACTCACAAACAGGTATAAGGCCCCCCCTCACATTCACACACAGGTACTAAGGCACCCCCTCACACTCACACACAGGTATAAGGCCCCCCCCTCACACTCACACACAGGTATAAGGCAGCCCCTCACACTCACACACAGGTATAAGGCAGCCCCTCACACTCACACACAGGTATAAGGCCCCCCTCACACTCACACACAGGTATAAGGCCCCCCCTCACACTCACACCCAGGTATAAGGCCCCCCCTCACACTCACACACAGGTATAACGCCCGCCTCACACTCATACACAGGTATAAGGCCCGCCTCACACTCAGACACAGGTATAAGGCCTGCCTCACACTCACAAACAGGTATAAGGCCCCCCCCTCACACTCACACACAGGTATAAGGCCCCCCTCACACTCACACACAGGTATAAGGCCCCCCCCCTCACACTCACACACAGGTATAAGGCCCCCCTCACACTCACACACAGGTATAAGGCCCCCCTCACACTCACACACAGGTATAAGGCCCCCCTCACACTCACACACAGGTATAAGGCCCCCCCTCACACTCACACACAGGTATAAGGCCCCCCCGACACTCACACACAGGTATAAGGCCCCCCCGGACAACTCACACACAGGTATAAGGCCCCCCCTCACACTCACACACAGGTATAAGGCCCGTCTCACACACACACAGGAATAAGGCCCCC
Source organism: Gymnothorax reevesii (assembly GCA_029721435.1). Taxonomy (NCBI): domain Eukaryota; kingdom Metazoa; phylum Chordata; class Actinopteri; order Anguilliformes; family Muraenidae; genus Gymnothorax; species Gymnothorax reevesii. The sequence continues at coordinate 8,569,678 of CM056579.1, read as the reverse complement.
CTCACACTCACACACAGGTATAAGGCCCCCCCGACACTCACGCACAGGTATAAGGCCCCCCCTCACACTCACACACAGGTATAAGGCCCCCCCTCATACTCACACACAGGTATAAGGCCCCCCTCACACTCACACAAAGGTACAAGGCCCCCCTCCCACTCACACACAGGTATAAGGCCCCCCCTCACACTGACACACAGGTATAAGGCCCCCCTCACACTCCCCCACAGTATAAGGCCCCCCTCACCCGACACACAGGTATAAGGCCCCCCCTCACACTCACACACAGGTATAAGGCCCCCCCTCACACTCACACAAGTGTACAAGGCCCCCATCCCACTCACACACAGGTATAAGGCCCCCCCTCACACTCACACACAGGTATAAGGCACCCCTCACACTCACACACAGGTATAAGGCCCCCCTCACACTCACAAACAGGTATAAGCCCCCCCCTCACATTCACACACAGGTATAAGGCCCCCCTCACACTCACACACAGTATAAGGCCCCCCCTCACACTCACACAAAGGTATAAGCCCCCCCTCACACTCAGACACAGGTATAAGGCCCCCCTCACACTCACACACAGGTATAAGGCCCCCCAATCACACTCACACACAGGTATAAGGCCCCCTCACACTCACAAACAGGTATAAGGCCCCCCCTCACATTCACACACAGGTATAAGGCCCCCCTCACACTCACACAAAGGTATAAGCCCCCCTCACACTCACACACAGGTATAAGGCCCCCCCTCACACTCACACACATGTATAAGGCCCCCCTCACACTCACACACAGGTATAAGGCCCCCCCTCACACTCACACACAGGTATAAGGCAGCCCCTCACACTCACACACAGGTATAAGGCCCCCCCTCACACTCAACCACAGGTATAAGGCCCCCCTCACACACTCACCACATGTATAAGGCCCCCCTCACACTCACACACAGGTATAAGGCAGCCCCTCACACTCACACACAGGTATAAGGCCCCCCCTCACACTCACACACAGGTATAAGCCCCCCTCACACTCACACACAGGTATGAGGCCCCCCTCACACTCACACACAGGTATAAGGCACCCCTCACACTCACACACAGGAATAAGGCACCCCTCACACTCACACACAGGTATAAGGCCCCCTCACACACTCACACACAGGTATAAGGCCCCCCTCACACTCACACACAGGTATAAGGCCCCCCTCACACTCACACACAGGTATAAGGCCCCCCTCACACTCACAAACAGGTATAAGGCCGCCCCTCACACTCACGAACAGGTATAAGGCAGCCCCTCACACTCACACACAGGTATAAGGCCCCCCCCCACACTCCCACAAAGGTATAAGCTCCCCCTCACACTCACACACAGGTATAAGGCCCCCCCTCACACTCACACACAAAAATAAGCCCCCCCTCACACTCATACACAGGTATAAGGCCCCCCCCTCACACTCACACACAGGTATAAGGCCCCCCTCACACTCACACACAGGTAAAAGGCCCCCCCTCACACTCACACACAGGTATAAGGCCCCCCTCACACTCACACACAAGTATAAGGCCCTTTCACACTCACACACAGGTATAAGGCCCCCCCTCACACTCACACACAGGTATAAGGCCCCCTCACACTTACACACAGGTATAAGGCAGCCCCTCACACTTACGCACAGGTATAAGGCCCCCACCTCACACTCACACACAGGTATAAGGCCCTTTCACACTCACACACAGGTAGAAGGCCCCCCCCTCACAGTCACACAGAGGTATAAGGCCCCCCTCACACTTACACACAGGTATAAGGCCCCCCCTCACACTCAAACACAGGTATAAGGCCCCCCCCTCACACTCACACACAGGTATAAGGCCCCCCTCACACTCACACACAGGTATAAGGCCCGCCTCACCCTCACACACAGGTATAAGGCCCCCCTCACACTCACACACAGGTATAAGGCCCCCCCTCACACTCACACACAGGTATAAGGCCCCCCCGACACTCACACACAGTAGAAGGCCCCCCCCTCACACTCACACACAGGTATAAGGCCCGTCTCACACACACACAGGAATAAGGCCCCCCTTACACTCACACACAGGTATAAGGCCTCCCGACACTCACACACAGGTATAAGGCCCCCCCTCACACTCACACACAGGTATAAGGCCCCCCCTCATACTCACACACAGGTATAAGGCCCACCCTCACACTCACACAAAGGTACAAGGCCCCCCTCCCACTCACACACAGGTATAAGGCCCCCCCCTCACACTGACACACAGGTATAAGGCCCCCCTCACACTCCACACAGGTATAAGGCCCCCCTCACACTCACACACAGGTATAAGGCCCCCCTCACACTCACACAAAGGTACAAGGACCCCCTCCCACTCACACACAGGTATAAGGCCCCCCCTCACACTCACACACAGGTATAAGGCACCCCTCACACTCACACACAGGTATAAGGCCCCCCTCACACTCACAAACAGGTATATAAGGCCCCCCCTCACATTCACACACAGGTATAAGGCCCCCCTCACACTCACACACAGGTATAAGGCCCCCCCTCCCACTCACACAAAGGTATAAGCCCCCCTCACACTCAGACACAGGTATAAGGCCCCCCTCACACTCACACACAGGTATAAGGCCCCCATCACACTCACACACAGGTATAAGGCCCCCCTCACACTCACAAACAGGTATAAGGCCCCCCCTCACATTCACACACAGGTATAAGGCCCCCCCCCCACTCACACAAAGGTATAAGCCCCCCTCACACTCACACACAGGTATAAGGCCCCCCCTCACACTCACACACATGTATAAGGCCCCCCTCACACTCACACACAGGTATAAGGCAGCCCCTCACACTCACACACAGGTAAAAGGCCCCCCCCTCACACTCAACCACAGGTATAAGGCCCCCCTCACACTCACACACATGTATAAGGCCCCCCTCACACTCACACACAGGTATAAGGCAGCCCCTCACACTCACACACAGGTATAAGGCCCCCCCTCACACTCACACACAGGTATAAGCCCCCCCTCACACTCACACACAGGTATAAGGCCCCCCTCACACTCACACACAGGTATTAGGCACCCCTCACACTCACACACAGGTATAAGGCACCCCTCACACTCACACACAGGTATAAGTCCCTCACACACTCACACACAGGTATAAGGCCCCCCCTCACACTCACACACAGGTATAAGGCCCCCCTCACACTCACACACAGGTATAAGGCCCCCCCTCACACTCACAAACAGGTATAAGGCCCCCCCTCACACTCACGACAGGTATAAGGCAGCCCCTCACACTCACACACAGGTATTAGGCCCCCCCCTCACACTCAAACACAGGTATAAGGCCCCCCTCACACTCACACAAACAGGTATAAGGCCCCCACTCACACTCACACAAGGTATAAGGCCCCCCCTCACACTCACACACAAAAATAAGCCCCCCCTCACACTCATACACAGGTATAAGGCCCCCCCTCACACTCACACACAGGTATAAGGCCCCCCTCACACTCACACACAGGTAAAAGGCCCCCCTCAAACTCCCACACAGGTATAAGGCCCCCCTCACACTCACACACAGGTATAAGGCCCCTTCACACTCACACACAGGTATAAGGCCCCCCCTCACACTCACACACAGGTATAAGGCCCCCCCTCACACTCACACACAGGTATAAGGCCCCCCTCACACTCACACACAGGTATAAGGCCCCCCTCACACTCACACACAGGTATAAGGCCCCCCCGACACTCACACACAGGTATTAGGCCCGCCTCAAACTCACACACAGGTATAAGGCCCCCCTCACACTGACCACAGGTATAAGGCAGCCCCTCACACTTACACACAGGTATAAGGCCCCCCCCTCATACTCACACACAGGTATAAGGCCCTTTCACACTCACACACAGGTAGAAGGCCCCCCCTCACACTCACACACAGGTATAAGGCCCCCCTCACACTTACACACAGGTATAAGGCCCCCCCCTCACACTCACACACAGGTATAAGGCCCCCCCTCACACTCACACACAGGTATAAGGCCCCCCCTCACACTCACACACAGGTATAAGGCCCTTTCACACTCACACACAGGTATAAGGCCCCCCCGACACTCACACACAGGTATTAGGCCCGCCTCAAACTCACACACAGGTATAAGGCCCCCCCTCACACTCACACACAGGTATAAGCCCCCCCCCTCACACTCACACACAGGTATAAGGCCCCCCCTCACACTCACACAAAGGTATAAGCCCCCCTCACACTCACACACAGGTATAAGGCACCCCTCACACTCACACACAGGTATAAGGCCCCCCCCACACTCACAAACAGGTATAAGGCCCCCCCTCACATTCACACACAGGTATAAGGCACCCCCTCACACTCACACACAGGTATAAGGCCCCCCCTCACACTCACACACAGGTATAAGGCAGCCCCTCACACTCACAAACAGGTATAAGGCCCCCCTCACACTCACACACATGTATAAGGCCCCCCCCACACTCACACACAGGTATAAGCCCCCCTCACACTCACACACAGGTATAAGGCCCCCCTCACACTCACACACAGGCATAAGGCACCCCTCACACCCACACACAGGTACAAGGCACCCCTCACACTCACACACAGGTATAAGGCCCCTCACACACTCACACACAGGTATAAGGCCCCCCTCACACTCACACACATGTATAAGGCCCCCCCCACACTCACACACAGGTATAAGCCCCCCTCACACTCACACACAGGTATAAGGCACCCCTCACACTCACACACAGGTATAAGGCACCCCTCACACTCACACACAGGTATAAGGCCCCTCACACACTCACACACAGGTATAAGGCCCCCCTCACACTCACACACATGTATAAGGCCCCCCCCACACTCACACACAGGTATAAGCCCCCCTCACACTCACACACAGGTATAAGGCCCCTCACACACTCACACACAGGTATAAGGCCCCCCTCACACTCACACACAGGTATAAGGCACCCCTCACACTCACACACAGGTATAAGGCCCCTCACACACTCACACACAGGTATAAGGCCCCCCTCACACTCACACACAGGTATAAGGCCCCCCCTCACACTCACACACAGGTATAAGCCCCCCTCACACTCACACACAGGTATAAGGCCCCCCTCACACTCACACACAGGAATAAGGCACCCCTCACACTCACACACAGGTATAAGGCACCCCTCACACTCACACACAGGTATAAGGCCCCTCACACACTCACACACAGGTATAAAGCCCCCCTCACACTCACACACAGGTATAAGGCCCCCCTCACACTCACACACAGGTATAAGGCCCCCCTCACACTCACAAACAGGTATAAGGCCCCCCCTCACACTCACGAACAGGTATAAGGCAGCCCCTCACACTCACACACAGGTATAAGGCCCCCCCTCACACTCACACACAGGTATAAGGCCCCCCTCACACTCACACACAGGTATAAGGCCCCCCTCACACTCACACACAGGTAAAAGGCCCCCCCTCACACTCACACACAAAAATAAGCACCCCCTCACACTCATACACAAGTATAAGGCCCCCCCCTCACACTCACACACAGGTATAAGGCCCCCCTCACACTCACACACAGGTAAAAGGCCCCCCCTCACACTCACACACAGGTATAAGGCCCCCCTCACGGTATAAGGCCCTTTCACACTCACACACAGGGATAAGGCCCCCCCTCACACTCACACACAGGTATAAGGCCCCCCCCTCACACTCACACACAGGTATAAGGCCCCCCTAACACTGACACACAGGTATAAGGCAGCCCCTCACACTTACACACAGGTATAAGGCCCCCCCTCATACTCACACACAGGTATAAGGCCCTTTCACACTCACACACAGGTAGAAGGCCCCCCCTCACACTCACACACAGGTATAAGGCCCCCCTCACACTTAAACACAGGTATAAGGCCCCCCTCACACTCACACACAGGTATAAGGCCCCCCCTCACACTCACACACAGGTATAAGGCCCCCCTCACACTCACACACAGGTATAAGGCCCTTTCACACTCACACACAGGTATAAGGCCCCCCCTCACAATCACACACAGGTATAAGGCCCCCCTCACACTCACACACAGGTATAAGGCAGCCCCTCACACTCACACACAGGTATAAGGCCCCCCTCACACTCACACACAGGTATAAGGCCCCCCTCACACTCACACACATGTATGAGGCACCCCCTCACACTCACACACAGGAATAAGCTCCCCCTCACACTCACACACAGGTATAAGGCCCCCCTCACACTCACACACAGGTATAAGACACCCCTCACACTCACACACAGGTATAAGGCCCCCCTCACACTCACACACAGGTAAAAGGCCCCCCTCATACTCACAAACAGGTACAACCCCCCCCCTCACACTCACACACAGGTATAAGGCCCCCCTCATACTCACACACAGGTACAAGGCCCCCCCTCACACACAGGTATAAGGCCCGCCTCACACTCACACACAGGTATAAGGCCCCCCTCACATTCACACACAGGTATAAGGCCCCCCCTCACACTCACACACAGGTATAAGGCCCCCCCGACACTCACACACAGGTATAAGGCCCCCCTAACACTCACACACAGGTATAAGGCCCCCCCTCACACTCACACACAGGTATAAGCCCCCCCCCCTCACACTCACACACAGGTATAAGGCCCCCCCTCACACTCACACAAAGGTATAAGCCCCCCTCACACTCACACACAGGTATAAGGCACCCCTCACACTCACACACAGGTATAAGGCCCCCCCCACACTCACAAACAGGTATAAGGCCCCCCCTCACATTCACACACAGGTATAAGGCACCCCCTCACACTCACACACAGGTATAAGGCCCCCCCTCACACTCACACACAGGTATAAGGCCCCCCCTCACATTCACACACAGGTATAAGGCACCCCCTCACACTCACACACAGGTATAAGGCCCCCCCCACACTCACAAACAGGTATAAGGCCCCCCCTCACATTCACACACAGGTATAAGGCACCCCCTCACACTCACACACAGGTATAAGGCCCCCCCTCACACTCACAAACAGGTATAAGGCCCCCCTCACACTCACACACATGTATAAGGCCCCCCCCACACTCACACACAGGTATAAGGCAGCCCCTCACACTCACACACAGGTATAAGGCACCCCTCACACTCACACACAGGTATAAGGCCCCCCTCACATTCACACACAGGTATAAGGCCCCCCCTCACACTCACACACAGGTATAAGGCCCCCCCTCACACTCACACACAGGTATAAGGCCCCCCCTCACACTCACGCACAGGTATAAGGCCCCCCTCACACTCACACACAGGTATCAGGCCCCCCCTCACACTCACACACAGGTATAAGGCCCCCCCTCACACTCACACACAGGTATAAGGCCCCCCCTCACACTCACACACAGGTATAAGGCCCCCCTCACACTCACACACAGGTATAAGGCCCCCCCCTCACACTCACACACAGGTATAAGGCCCCCCCTCACACTCACACACAGGTATAAGGCCCCCCCTCACACTCAAACACAGGTATAAGGCCCCCCCTCACACTCACACACAGGTATAAGGCCCCCCCTCACACTCACACACAGGTATAAGGCCCCCCTCACACTCACACACAGGTATAAGGCCCCCCCTCACACTCACACAAAGGTATAAGGCCCCTCTCACACTCACACACAGGTATAAGGCCCCCCCTCACACTCACACACAGGTATAAGGCCCCCCTCACACTCACACACAGGTATAAGGCCCCCCTCACACTCACACAAAGGTATAAGCCCCCCTCAAACTCACACACAGGTATAAGGCACCCCTCACACTCACACACAGGTATAAGGCCCCCCCTCACACTCACACACAGGTATAAGGCACCCCCTCACATTCACACACAGGTATAAGGCCCCCCTCACACTCCCACAAAGGTATAAGCTCCCCCTCACACTCACACACAAAAATAAGCCCCCCCTCACACTCATACACAGGTATAAGGCCCCCCCTCCCACTCACAAACAGGTATAAGGCCCCCCTCACACTCACACTCAGGTAAAAGGCCCCCCCTCACACTCACACACAGGTATAAGGCCCCCCTCACACTCACACACAGGTATAAGGCCCTTTCACACTCACACACAGGTATAAGGCCCCCCCTCACACTCACACACAGGTATAAGGCCCCCCCTCACATTCACACACAGGTATAAGGCCCCCCCTCACACTCACACACAGGCATAAGGCCCCCCCTCACACTCACACACAGGTATAAGGCCCCCCCTCACACTCACACACAGGTATAAGGCCCCCCTCACACTCACACACAGGTATAAGGCCCCCCCTCACACTCACACACAGGTATAAGGCCCCCCCTCACACTCACACACAGGTATAAGGCCCCCCCTCACACTCACACACAGGTATAAGGCCCCCCTCACACTCACACACAGGTATAAGGCCCCCCTCTCACACTCACACACAGGTATAAGGCCCCCCCTCACACTCACACACAGGTATAAGGCCCCCCCTCACACTCAAACACAGGTATAAGGCCCCCCTCACACTCACACACAGGTATAAGGCCCCCCCTCACACTCACACACAGGTATAAGGCCCCCCTCACACTCACACACAGGTATAAGGCCCCCCCTCACACTCACACAAAGGTATAAGGCCCCTCTCACACTCACACACAGGTATAAGGTCCCCCCTCACACTCACACACAGGTATAAGGCCCCCCTCACACTCACACACAGGTATAAGGCCCCCCTCACACTCACACAAAGGTATAAGCCCCCCTCAAACTCACACACAGGTATAAGTCACCCCTCACACTCACACACAGGTATAAGGCCCCCCCTCACACTCACACACAGGTATAAGGCACCCCCTCACATTCACACACAGGTATAAGGCCCCCCTCACACTCCCACAAAGGTATAAGCTCCCCCTCACACTCACACACAAAAATAAGCCCCCCCTCACACTCATACACAGGTATAAGGCCCCCCCCTCCCACTCACAAACAGGTATAAGGCCCCCCTCACACTCACACTCAGGTAAAAGGCCCCCCCTCACACTCACACACGGGTATAAGGCCCCCCTCACACTCACACACAGGTATAAGGCCCTTTCACACTCACACACAGGTATAAGGCCCCCCCTCACACTCACACACAGGTATAAGGCCCCCCCTCACACTCACACACAGGTATAAGGCCCCCCTCACACTCACACACAGGTATAAGGCCCCCCCTCACACTCACACACAGGTATAAGGCAGCCCCTCACACTCACACACAGGTATAAGGCCCCCCCTCACACTCACACACAGGTATAAGGCCCCCCCTCACACTCACACACAGGTATAAGGCCCCCCCTCACACTCACACACAGGTATAAGGCCCCCCTCACACTCACACACATGTATGAGGCACCCCCTCACACTCACACACAGGAATAAGCTCCCCCTCACACTCACACACAGGTATAAGGCCCCCCTCACACTCACACACAGGTATAAGGCCCCCCTCATACTCACACACAGGTATAAGGCCCCCCCTCACACTCACACAGGTATAAGGCCCGCCTCACACTCACACACAGGTATAAGGCCCCCCCTCACACTCACACACAGGTATAAGGCCCCCCCTCACACTCACACACAGGTATAAGGCCCCCCCGACACTCACACACAGGTATAAGGCCCGCCTCACACTCACACACAGGTATAAGGCCCCCCTCACACTCACAAACAGGTATAAGGCCCTCCCTCACACTCACACACAGGTATAAGGCCCCCCCGACACTCACACACAGGTATAAGGCCCCCCCTCATACTCACACACAGGTATAAGGCCCCCCCTCACACTCACACACAGGTATAAGGCCCTCCCTCACACTCACACACAGGTATAAGGCCCCCCCGACACTCACACACAGGTATAAGGCCCCCCCTCACACTCACACAAAGGTATAAGGCCCCACTCACACTCACACACAGGTATAGGGCCCCCCCTCACTCTGACACACAGGTGTAAGGCCCCCCTCACACTCACACACAGGTATAAGGCCCCCCTCACACTCACACACAGGTAGAAGGCCCCCCCTCACACTCACACACAGGTATAAGGCCCCCCCCTCACACTCACACACAGGTATAAGGCCCCCCATCACACTCCCACAAAGGTATAAGGCCCCCCCTCACACTCGCACACAGGTATAAGGCCCCCCCTCACACTCACACACAGGTATAAGGCCCCCCTCACACTCACACACAGGTATAAGGCCCCCCCTCACACTCACACACAGGTATAAGGCCCCCCTCACACTCACACACAGGTATAAGGCCCCCCCTCACACTCACACACAGGTATAAGGCCCCCCCTCACACTCACACACAGGTATAAGGCCCCCCTCACACTCACACACAGGTATAAGGCTCCCCTCACACTCACACACAGGTATAAGGCCCCCCTCACACTCACACACAGGTATAAGGCCCCCCCCCCACACTCACACACAGGTTTAAGGCCCCCCTCACACTCACACACAGGTATAAGGCCCCCCCTCACACTCACACACAGGTATATGGCCCCCCTCACACTCACACACAGGTATAAGGCCCCCCCTCACACTCACACACAGGTATAAGGCCCCCCCTCACACTCACACACAGGTATAAGGCCCCCCCTCACACTCACACACAGGCATAAGGCCCCCACTTACAGTCACACATAGGTATAAAGCCCCCCTCACACTCACACACAGGTATTAGGCCCCCCTCACACTCACAGACAGGTATAAGGCCCCCCTCACACTCACACACAGGTATAAGGCCCCCCCTCACACTCACACACAGGTATAAAGCCCCCCACACACTCACACACAGGTATAAAGCCCCCCTCAAAGTCACACACAGGTATAAAGCCCCCCTCACACTCATACACAGGTATAAGGCCCCCCTCACACTCACACACAGTTATAAAGCCCCCCCTCAAACTCACACACAGGTCTAAGGCCCCCCCTCACACTCACAGACAGGTATAAGGCCCCTTTCACACTCACACACAGGTATAAGGCCCCCCCCTCACACTCACACACAGGTATAAGGCCTCCCTCACACTAACAAAAAGGTATAAGGCCCCCCCCCCATACACACAGGTGTAAGGCCCTCCCTCACACTCACACACAGGTATAAGGCCCCCCCTCACACTCACACACAGGTATAAGCCCCCCCCCTCACAGTCACACACAGGTATAAGGCCCCCCCTCACACTCATACACAGCAAGACAGCGCCCCTCACATTCACACAGTCTGAATAAGGCCCCTCTCACACTCACACACAGTGGGTATCCATGCCGCAGTTGCCCTTAAAAAAATCACTATAGCTCAAAGCTATAGTTATCCTATATTAAATGGAAAGCATTTTACCCATTAGAGTGTAGTATTAATATAGTGATACTATAATAATTCAAACTATGTACAGCAATATAGACATGTGGACTATAGTAATATCATAGTACTACTGACTGCGGTAATGCTATAGTCATAATGTGATGGCTATAGTTCCGTTGTAGTTATATTATGCAAATTATAGAGATATTATAGTCTTCGGCTTCGTTAGCTTGTGTCCGAGCATCATCTTTTTATCCTTCAATCTCCTCTTCTTTGATGGCCACGGAGGTGGCTTTGGAGGCCGATCCTTGCGTAGAATTTGCGAGGGCACGGGAGAGTTGGTGGTGGTCGAGGAGCGGCAAGGCGACGTGTTCTTCATGTTTCTCTTTCGCTTTGCTCCTCCTTTTCTGCTTCAAACGTGGCAGTCCCGATGGAAATAGACTGTAACTAACCAGATCGATTTGTCGCTGTCGTCTCCCATGCACTCGGATCAATTCCAGTTTCCTTGAACGTAGCTTTGAGCTGATCCTTGTAACGGCAGAGAGGGTGTCCTCTGGGGCGTTTCCCAGTAGTCAGCTCACTGAAAAGGAGTCGGCGTGGAAGGCGAATGTCGCTCATCCTGACAACCTGTCCAGACCAGCAGAGGCGATGTTTCACGATCATGGTCTTAAAACATTGACCGTTAGCTTGCTCCAGGACAGAGATGTTTGTAATGTAGTCATCCCATTTCATGTTGAAGTTAGAGCGAAGCTTTTGTTAATGAAATCGCTCAAGCTTCTTCAGGTCCTTCCGGTACAGGGTCCAAGTCTCGCACCCGAAGAGCAGGGTGGAAATGAGGTCTACTTAGCAGACTATGAGTTTGGTGGTTCGGCTCAGGTCTTTGTTCATATAGACTCTTTTGGCAAGTTTTCCGAATGCAGCATGCACAGCTTTGATTCGGTGCCCAACGTCTTTCTCGGCAGTGCAATTGGATGACAGAATGCTTCCAAAGTAGAAGTTTGCAGAAGTTGTTTACGGATCGTTGTAGATCTTCAGCAGAATGGCAGGAACAGCATTATCTTCTGTGTATTGGAGCTCAGTGATGGATCGGGTGCTGGTATGCCTACGCGATCGGTGTTTGGCGATGTCGAAGAAGCCTCCGTTGAGGCGATACCGGATATGGATGCCAGGGTTATCAGGCGGAATCTCATGGAGCATAGCAGCTAGGTACAGGGATAAGAGCACAGGGGTGAGAACGCAGCCCTGCCTCAATACCGATGTCATGGGGAACTCTTCAGTCATCCTATTGTCATGGAACACACGTCTAGACGTACCTGCATGCAGAACACGAACTAGGCCCATGAAGTGTTCTGGGCATCCAAGTCTTCAGAGTATCGTCCACAAAGCTGTTCTTGGGACTTTATTAAATGCCTTCTCCAGATAGTAAAATATAAGGAATAGAGGTTTCTGCTGCTCTCTGCTCTTTTCTTGCAGTTGTCTGGCACAGAAAATCATGTCGATGGTGCCATTGGATAGTCGAAAGCCGCACTAGGGATTTGCTCTGCGACAATTTGGAGTCGGTTTAAGAGGATCCGGGCAAATATTTTCCCAGCAATTGAGAGAAGAGCGATGCCATGATAGTTTCCACAAGATTTTCAATTGCCTTTCTTGAAGATAGTGATAACAACTGCGTCTTTAAGGTCTTTCAAAACTTCTTGACATTCCCACATTCTCAGGATGAGACTGAACAGGCGGGTCTTCAGCGGAAGGCCACCATGCTGAAACAGTTCGTATGGGAGGTTGTCAGGGCCAGGGGACTTTTGCAGGGGTGTTCTCTTCATTGCTCTCTCAAACTCCATGAAAGTTAGTGGTTAGCTCATCCAAAGTTGAGGGGGATGAGATGGGACTTTTCTTAAGAAATCTGCTGCAGTGGATTCCTGCTTCAGAGTTCTCTCCAACGTTCAAGGATGTCAAGCAGGTCCATCAGGATTGTTGTGGGGTCTGCAGCCAGCTGATGTGCGTGCTGGACCATACAGTTGTTTTGTTCCTACGTAGAAGTTTCTCAGGTTGCGAGCATCTGAATGTCGTGTTGGAGTTTGCTTGCTTTTTGCTGCCACTAATTGTTCTGGATCTCTCTGAGCTTGGTCTGACATTATCTCTTGAGGTCTTATCCCTCTCCAGTCCAATTTATCATTTTGAGATATGAAAAATATTTCATTCATGGAGAAAAGTTAATATACACTCGTGGCTGCAGGGGGAACCAACGTTGTATTTTTGCAATACTGAGCTGGAAGGGTAACTTTATCAAACCATTTCCCATGTGGTCTTTATATTTGATAGTCAGTCATCAATTGATTTATTGTTGCAAATTTGCAACATGAGCCTGGAGAAGGTTAATATCAAGACTTTTTGAGTTGAGATCGGGGGTCTTTCTCATGGGCCAGTCATGCAAGGCGTTTCGCGCTGATGAGGCGGCTGATCTCTTCATCATTCTCATCAAACTAATCTTGATTCTTCCTCTTCTTGAATCCAAAAATGGACTTTGCTGTTTCAGAGATGGTGTCCCAAATTGATTTCCATTCCTCTTCCACAAATGGAGGGTTAGTTGGCTTGGAGATAAACTTCTTGGGGATGGTTCTATCATACCCATCATGGGTGGCAGGATCGTGTAATTTTGAGACATGGAATTTCATTCTGGAAGGGAGATGATGATTCACCCTAGGCTTTCTTCAGATGAAAATTCTCATGCGCGTGATCACTAGACGGTGGTCTGTCCAGCAATCGTCTGCACTGGGTATTGTTCTGGTGATGAGGACATCTTTCCTGTCACATAGGTGGAAGATGGCGTAGTTCAACAGGTGTCAGTGCTTTGAGCGCGTATGTCTCCATATGGTCTTGAAACGATCTGGCATGCGGAACAGCGTGTTTGTGATGGTGAGTGTATGTTCAGCTCAGAGGCCGAGGAGAAGGAGTGCGTTTTGGTTAGTTTCCGACGCCTTTTTTGCAGATGACATTTCCCCACAGATAGTGGTCTCTCCCAACTCCGGCATTGAAGTCACCGAGTAGCAGTTTGTAGTTTGTCTCTTGGTGGCAAGCGGTAAACAGTGGCGCTGAGCTGATTATAGAACTGATTTTTCACGTCTTCATCGGTATCAAGAGTTGGAGCATAGGCAGATAACACAGCGATGAAATTGTTCTGTGGTAGAGGAATGCGTAAGGTCATGAGGCGTTCGCTAATGGCAGTGGGAGTCAGTTAGTGCGTTCGTACAAGGGTTGATTTTATGGCGAATCCAACACCTTGAAGCTGTCGTTCACCCTCCTCCTTCCCTTTCCAGAAGATGGTGTATCCAGATACGACTTCTTTCCTTCACCTGAGAAGCGTGTTTCACTCGTGGCAGCAATGTCGATTTTGAATCCTGCCAGTTCTTTTGTGACGAGTGCTGTTCAGCGTTCTGGTCAGTCGGGGTTGGTGGCACTGAGGTCAAGGAGAGTTCTGATGTTCCATGCACCGAAAGTCAAAGAAACGTAGGGGATGAAGAGTTTTAGTACAAGTTTTTCGACTGCAAGGACAGGTGACCTGATGGATATGGTTTTCCAGTTTACTTGATGAAATGGCTTCCGATGTTTAGCCCAGCTTTTATAAGGCCTTCCCCTTGTGGGGAGGGCAGCGGGATTCCTGATTAGACCTGCCCAGACACTAATGCAGGACCGGATTCCCAAGTAGCCACAGGGTCTTGGGAAGGCGACCATCACACATTGGCCACCAACATGCAGGATCCAGACTAAGAGCTTCCAGCACCAGCAAACCTGCCCCTGTCATCCTTTACCTGTTGCTGCTGAAGTTGGAGAACCTGGTAAGGTGGATCCAAGCTTGCCACTCAGTGACCCACGCACGTAACTCCAGCAGATTTCCCTGCAGCACATGAGACATGAGACAGGCAGGTTCTTCTGTTGAAGCTGCAACAGACTGCCGCTGACTCAGTGTAGTTTCGAGTGGCGCCTTCTTGCCAGTCCGTCTGGCATAGTCCTCTTCCGCCGGAGTCAACCGGTCAGATCAGCACTCTGTTCTTCGACCGCTGGGTCCGCTGTTGGGGTCTTGAGTCTATTTGATTCTTCTTGGCTGCGACTAGTCTGAGCCTCTCCGTCAACCTAATCACCATGGGTGACCCTACCAGGAGCACTAGACTCCGGACGGCATTGTTTTTATCGACAGCGTAAGCCCTCCACCACAACAAGAAGCGTAGGATATTTTCATAAGGGAGGCCCTGAAGATCATGGCCATTCAGTTTTGGTTTTAAGTCTTATCTCTGATTCTCTGGATCCTCTGACATGTTCTGCTGCCAGCTGTGGTCTGATTCTCTGAATCCTCTAACATGTTCTACTGCCAGCTGTGGTCTGATTCTCTGAATCCTCTGACATGTTCTGCTGCCAGCTGTGGTCGGATTCTCTGGATCCTCTGACATGTTCTGCTGCCAGCTGTGATCTGATTCTCTGGATCCTCTGACATGTTCCGCTGCCAGCTGTGGTCTGATTCTCTGGATCCTCTGACATGGTCTGCTGCCAGCTGTGGTCTGTTTCTCTGGATCCTCTGACATGTTCTGAGGCCTGCTGTGGCCTGATTCTCTGGATCCTCAGACATGTTCTGCTGCCAGCTGTGGTCTGATTCTCTGGATCCTCTGACATGTTCTGCTGCCGGCTGTGGTCTGATTCTCTGGATCCTCTGACATGTTCTGCAGCCAGCTGTGGTCTGATTCTCTGGTTCCTCTGACATGTTCTGCTGCCAGCTGTGGTCTGATTCTCTGGATCCTCTGACATGTTCTGCTGCCAGCTGTGGTCTGATTCTCTGGATCCTCAGACATGTTCTGCTGCCAGCTGTGGTCTGATTCTCTGGATCCTCTGACATGTTCTGCTGCAAGCTGTGGTCTGATTCTCTGGATCCTCTGACATGTTCTGCTGCCGGCTGCGGTCTGATTCTCTGGATCCTCTGACATGTTCTGCAGCCAGCAGTGGTCTGATTCTCTGGTTCCTCTGACATGTTCTGCTGCCAGCTGTGGTCTGATTCTCAGTATCCTCGGACATGTTCTGCTGCCAGCTGTGGTCTGATTCTCTGGATCCTTGGTCATGTTCTGCTGCCAGCAGAGGTCTGATTTTCTGGATCTTCGAACATGTTCTGCTGCCAGCAGAGGTCTGATTTTCTGGATCCTCGGACATGTTCTGCTGCCAGCTGTGGCCTCCCATGTGTCAGGGTTTCTGCTGCAGGATTTGAGGTTTGCTTTTCCTGCACCTTTTATCTTTTCTTCTGCCCTCCTCCATTCCTGCAGCCTTCCTCCAGCCCAGCATACAGGAAAGATTTGGGATTTATTTTCCTCAATACAGACAGTGAGCACTTGAGCAGATGCTGCATAATTTAGCACTGTATGCCCTGTAATCAACAGCACTCAAGTTTCTGCATTGGTAACTCCGGTCTACCAGTCAATCCAAGCTATTACATCTTTGGAAACTGGGAGAGGCATTGGTCACAGTTTAGATGAAGTGTTGCTCATAAAGGCTTCATACAGTATGTATAATGCCTTCAATAATGAGACAAAGTCTTCATAAATCATACATAAGCAAATGTCATTCCTTGTAAAGGGTAAAATAACACATCCTTATTCAGCATGTGATAGCAGATTTAACGGACAATGAATGAATGATTGAAAGAAATTTATTTTGGTTCACTTGCAATAAAACAACTTAGAAGATCAAAGTAAAGATTCAAAGATTTCAAGCTCACCGAAAGGGTGTAGGCAGAAGCCCAAGCTTATTTAAGCCTACCCCTCCAACAAAACACAACTATCCCAGAAATAAAATTACAGCAAGAACAATGCTGATGCATTGTTGTTGTTTGCATTCATATGAAATACTAGATACATAATAACAGACACATTGACTCGCATAATCCATGTAAATATACATAAAATACAGATATATACAACATAGACATATTAACTAACATAATCCATGGCATATTTTAAAACCAATTGATTCTTATAGAGTCAAAAGCTATACATGCATGCCTAAGTGTTAAGAATCCAACATACACCACGCTCTGTAAGTGACCCTGCGCTGGCAGGGGGTCTTTAAAAAATTGAATTTTTGATTTACGCCCTTGAAATGATGAATATCAGAGAGCTCAGTATGGGTGAAATGAGAAGAGACTGACCAGTTTTGATGGCAGATTCTGAAAGCCTGGGCCCTACTTTACCTGGGCTGGGTAGCAATTTTCAACCCAAAACTCTGATTTATTTCCAAGATACTGGCCCCCCAATCCCCTCACTATTTAAAGTTTGCAAAAAATTCAGCATGGTCCCCCAAGTTCTAGAAGTGCATTGTGCTGAAAACCTTGAGAGTCGACCCTAAAATTTTGCATGTGTTTATTAATTAAACAGAGGTAGCCCCACTATTTTTTCATTTGCTAAATCAGAGTTAGTCAGCAAGGTGCCTCTGGTTGAGCCTGTAAGTCAGAACTTTGCACTAATACACCACCGATGCCAACATTACCATCATTTACAGAAACAAGTCACAAGGTCATCTGCCGCAACAGTACAGAGACAACATGTCTTTCTGTTTCTGCCAAGGTCTTGGACAAGGTGAAGTTTCAGAGGCTGATTGGCAAAATCATGGAGTTCATTCACCCTGGATCACAGAGCAGGTTTAGGAAGAATAGGAGCGTGGCTGACATGAAGTCCACTGCCCAGCAGCTCTGAGAATAGTGCCATGAACAATACAAGAATGTGATTACAGTCTTTGCTGACCCCTTAAAAGGTTTTGAACTCTGTTCTGAGTAAGCTTTTATTGAATGACCTCCTCAGGTTTGGCAGTCACCATATAAATTTGTCCATTTCCTCTTCTGCCAGTTTCTCAACATGATGACTGCTTGAGAGATTACTGCACAGCGAGAGACTGTGCCCTTCCCAGCACACGCAGGGGTAAGGGGTGGGTGTTAGCATCAGTGCTCTTTAACATCCTCCTGTGTGCCATTAAGCTTCTCCACAAGGAGACTGAGGACTGCAGTCGTGCGGTCATGGACTTATGATTAATTGGCAACCTCTTTAATATCAGGAGGATCAAAGCAACCACAATAATATATAGACAGCGGGTCCACCACTTTCAGTGGACAAATGACGGTGCTCTTGTTCCTCACAATCTACAAGACCTCCAATTTGTTCTTGCTGTGGTAGTGACATTGTACAGCAGGTTAACTCTGACTAACAACACAACCTAGATGGAAGTCCACCTGCAGTCACTGTTGCTGATGAACGATTGTCAGTAGTTCCATATTTATTATCTGGGGAGCATTCCCTCTGAGGACTGCATCACTGACAGACAGCTTAAGCCACATTAAACAAACACGAGTTTCCTTCAAGAAACTTTGGCACTGGGTCATTTCAAAGAACCACCATCCTCCTCTAAGAATGTGCAATGTTAGTGATATGCAGGTGTCACACCAAATCCCTAGAGCACTTCCACATAATTATTCTGGCTCAAACACATCTTGAGCATTACCAAATGTGACGCTGGGTGTTGCAATGAAATACTGGAAAGGACCACAGCAGAAGTATTGAGGCCATTAGGATCCAGTGTCAGTGGCAATTTTTGGATACATGATAAGGATGCACCTGAATCCCCTGCCCCACTTAGTGTTATATGACCAACAGCTACATGGCTGACTCTTAGCTAGAGGACTTTAGAGGCCCTTTGTTGGCAAGATGAAGCTCTCATTAAGGAAGTGCAAGATCAGACTAGAAGACCTGGTGGCAGCTGTGTCTGGATGGGATTCTAAAGCAGCAGGAGGAGACAGTCAGGAGACTGCAAAGGGGAATCAGGAGGAACGTGAACATGGCTGCTACCACCACCACCACTTCTGCCGCATAAACATGCCCCACCTGTAGCAGGACCTGTACATCCAGAATAGGACTTCTCAGCAATGAAAAAACTAACCTTTTAAAAAGTGGACAACATCATTGGATTTGAGGGGCAACCAAAAAAAGTTATTTTACATGTAAGCATGTGTTCGTTTGCATGGTCAGTAGTTTGTGGAAAAATAAAATGTGTCCACCCCTGCAACATTCATTCTATATTTCTTATAACTACTAAGCAATTCCAACAACCACAGGCATATGATTTTATTAGGAGCAGAGGATTATTTACGGATATTATGCAGAATTTTAGAAACACTCCTGAACAATGGTTTCTTTGCATCTAGACCACTATTATTGAAGCATCTTTGCAGGTGAGTCTTCTTAATCTGAATGCTGATTAGTAGCAAGAGTCTGTAATGTTGTCAACCAGCAGCTCTTTGATAGTTAAGATGCCAAAGCAAGATGAAGAGGAGTGAACACCTTCACTGCTGATACTGGTGTTTGACGGAACTATTTAGCGCAGCTGCTAGTTGACAACCTGTGAGGCGTCTTTGTCTTAAACTACACACTCTCAGATATTTGTCTTCTTGCACAGTTGTGCATCGGGGCCTCCCACTCTTTTTTTCTGTCCTTGTTAGTGGCAGTTGGTGCTGCTCTCTGAAGGGAGTAGTTGACAGCATGGTAAGAGATTTTAAGTTTTCAATTTCTCGCATTGAATAGCCTTCTTTTCTAAGCACAATAGACTGACGGGTCTCTAAACGAAGTTCTTTCTTTCTGGCCAAACAGCTGCTGATGCTTCAGGTACTAAACCAACCTCAAGAATGCCATGCTCCCTTTTGCGCTCCCTAATTAGTTCAACGGTTTTCAGCCCTGCAACACATTTGCAGAAGGGTTTTCTAATAACCAATTAGCCTTATAAAATGCTTAACTTGGATTAGCAGCCAAACCAGGAGATTGATGCAGAGGACCGACAGTTGCTGATTATAGGCCTCCATGCAAAAATGTAGATCATCTGATTAATTTTAATCGTTTGTGAAATGGAAAAAAATCTTTGTGAAATGCATGAAAATGTATTTTTCTTTGGAAAACAAAGAAATTTGCAAGTGATCCCAAACTTTTGAGTTGTAGTGTACCAATATACCCCAACACGAAAAGGCAGAACCAGCAAAGGACAGTGGCTGAAAGTGGAAGATCGGGACAGAGGCATACGAGGGATACTTGCTAATAATCAAACTACAGCTCTGAGCAAATGTCACCACAGAAAAGACGGGAACCAAAACCAGTTTCAACAAAGAGAGCACACAGCGAGCATCACAAAGCTTAAATGTACAGCACGGATAGCACATAAAAATGCATACAATGGTGTAATGGGCACAAAAACTGGACCCCTGAGCAACTGAGAAAAATAAAATGGTCAAATGGGTCATCTTCTACTCCTATAGTACAACGTACATATGGACAGGTCTACATTCAAAGAGAGACAAAGGAAGCATTCAACCTACTATGTCTTCTGCCAACTGTTCAATAATGAGGTGACAGTGTGACCAGCCACTTCATGAGACTCATTGAGCCCAATGATGTTCTTCAAGGAAGTGCAACAATATTAAACCATTTTAGCAAAAGGTTAAATGCACTGTCCCCTAATGATGTCCCTGTATTCCACCAATCAGAGTTCTAGTGCAACATAGTTATCAGATAATACCAGTAAACCAGCTAACCTGACACAGGACCAATGATAGAAATCCCAACATTTCACATGACCCTTAAAACATTGGCTAAAAACTGGTTAACATAAAGCAACTGCAAAAACAAAACTGCTGATGCATAAGAGTTTTGTCCACCACAGTGTATTATTCAAATCGTGATCATTACCCAATCCCACCATTCAACAGTTATGACAGAGTCAATAAATCAACACAGGAAAAAACCGAAACCTCCTTTTACAGGATTCTAAAAAATGCTCAGACAATATCAAGAATCTCTCTCATATGGTGGAGGAGTTTGCCTGCCTTTAGGATCTTGGGAACTATGTTGCCCGGAGCATTTGCTCCTGGAACGGTTTCCCATGGCAAACTTGTCTCAGGTGTGGGGCTAGATGAAATGTGATTCATTAGGCTCCTATGCTGGAGCATTCCAGGAATCAAGGCTCCTCAACTTGCATCTAGAGTGAACGCTGGCGCATTTGGCTGCCACTGCTCTTGGTGCGATCTGCTGGTTTTGTTTTGCTGTTGTTTCTAGTCTGACAACTAGTCCACTGACAACTCGATGACTTTAGTCTACTTCGTCTGCAATCCCCGCCCGAGATTTGTTCGGTAGTTTAAACTTAATGCACAAAGATTTTGTCATTCCGACTTCTTGCCTGCCTGGCGTCTACTGCAAAGTCCTTCGTGTCCAAGGGATCTTTCTGACGTGCCTTTGAATCGCGGAACAGTAATGCGGGTTAACAAGCCTGTGGTCTGGCTTACATGCTCCTGGATCATCATATCCTGTATATTCCACCCGGTGACATCACTTCTGCAATATACAGCAGCAGAACTTTTTCAACTTCGACTTCACTTCACTGAATCTCCTCTGGCACTCGATCTTCACCCAGATATTTCCCGTCACAATCGAAGGAAATACATCCACCGAGGGTCCCGGCGAAACTTCAACTATGATGACAGTAAGCCTGTACAGTCCTTCTGGTCTTCCCATCGGCGTCCGGCAATGAAACCTGGATGCACTTCGAACTATTGTGCGCTAGCTCACCTGGCTATATCAGGTAGCGCCAAACCAGCTACAAACAGTCTCTCTTTCGGATTGCTTAACGTCCGTTCACTCTCCAGCAAAGGTCCTCAACTCAACGATCTCATCAGTGATCGTAATTTTGACTTTTTATGTTTAACTGAAACTTAGCAGCAGCCAAATGACTTTGCTCTGCTCAATGAAATAACTCCACCTGGGTTTGCTTACACCTGTCAACCTCGCGTTACCGGTAGAGCCGGCGGTCTCGCGATAATTTACAACGAGAGGTGGAAGGTATCCTCAGTGACTTTGCCCCGGCATGTTTTGTTTGAGTCTGTGGCAATAAAGATAAACAGGCCTATCCCCACTATTTTAGCAGCTGTCTACTGTCCGCCTAAGAGTAGTACTGGTCTTTTTTTAAATGAATTCTCTGCCTTTGTTACCCTCATCAGCTCCATGTCTCCTAATGATATTCTGCTGGGTGATTTTAATGTACATATGGATAACACTACAAACGCACTCACTAGGGATTTTACATCTTTCCTTGACAGTTTTGGCTTTCTACAATTCATTGACTACCCCACTCACTCCAAAGGCCACATTCTTGATCTTGTCTGCTGTTCCAGTTTAACCCCTCTTCATTGTACCGTATCCAACTTATCCATATCTGACCATAAACTGGTGTCTTTTAATGTCAACATACAGGTTTCCAGATTTCACCCTTCTCGCTCCATTTCACTTCGTAATATCAAGAATATAGACCCCTATGCACACTCAAACAAATTGGACGACCTCCCCATTCACAACAATCTATCTTCCCCAGACGATCTGGTTTTTCACTATAACAGCAGTCTTAGTGCCATTTTGGATGATCTTGCCCCACTAAAGACTCGCACTGTTCACTTTGCCCACTCTGCCCCCTGGTTTACCCAAGATCTCCGCCGCCTCAAAGCCAAAGGTCGTTGTCTGGAACGCCTGTTCAAAAAAACTGGTCTCACAAAAACATGTTTTATGATCATTTAAAAATTTACAAAGACTCTATTTCCAGGGCCAAATCAGATTACTATGCCAAACTAATTGGCTCCAACACAGGGAACACCAGGGCACTCTTTTCTTCTGTCAAAACCATTCTTCGGCCTCCAGATATTCTTCCACCTCACATGTATTCCGTTGACTACTGCAATAACTTTATGGACTTTTTTAATGCAAAAATTGTTACTATCCATCAACAGCTGTCTTCTTCCGTGAATCCCTCGACCTTTGGTCCTTCTCTCTCCTCTTATAATCCTTCCTTCTCTCCTTTCTCCAGTTTTCAACTTCCATCTGCAACAGAAATCTGTAGCCTTATTCACAAATCCAAATCTTCTACCTGTCAGTTGGATCCACTTCCTACACACCTGGTTAAAGTTTGTTTACCATCACTGTCGTCTTTAATAACTTCATTAATTCACTCCTCTCTCACCTCTGGTCTTGTTCCATCTTTGCTCAAAACTGCTGCTATAACCCCTATCCTCAAGAAACTGGGTTCAGACTAACAATCTAAATAATTTACCTCCCATCTCTAATTTACCCTTCCTATCTAAAACACTCGAAAGAGTAGTTGCAGCCCAGGTCCACACTTGCCTCTCCAACAAAAATCTGTTTGAAGAATTTCAATCAGGTTTTTCCGTCCCTTTCACACTACTGAGACAGCCCTAGTTAAAATCATTAATGACCTCTTGATCCCCTCAGACTCTGGACTCCTGTCATTATTAATCCTTCTCGACCTCAGGGCAGCATTTGATACCATCTCTCATCACATTCTCTTTGACAGATTATCTTCTATTTGTTTCAATGGCACGTTACTCACTTGGTTCAGATCTTATCTCTCCGACAGACATCAGTTTGTTCAACTCAAAATATTCAAATCACAGCTTTCCCCTGTCACCACCGGTGTACCTCAGGGTTCTGTTCTTGGTCCCCTCCTTTTCATCATCTATCTCCTCCCTTTTGGTCACATTTTTAGGAAATTTGGTATACATTTTAATTGCTATGCGGATGACACTCAGCTCTACCTCTCCACCGAGCCCAACACCACCCCTGTACCATCTTCCCTTTCTGACTGTCTGTTTGAAATCAAATCCTGGTTTAGTCAAAATTTCCACAAATTAAACTCTGTTAAAACTGAATAAAACTAAAAAAGTCCACTCTAGATAAATCTCACAGCTCTACACTTACAATTGACAACTCTACAATTTCTCCTTCCTCCCAAGTGAAGAGTCTGGGTGTCATCCTAGACAGCACTCTATCCTTTGATTTACACGTCAATAACATTACTAGGTCTGCATACTTTCATCTGCAAAACATTAATCGTCTCCGTCCGTCGCTCACTCCCACCAGCACTGCCATCCTTGTCAATGCACTTGTCACCTCCCGTTTAGATTACTGTAACTTCCTCCTCTCCGGTCTCCCTCATAGGGTCACTCAGAAACTTCAACTTGTCCAGAATGCAGTTGCCCGGTTAATCACTAGAATCGCTCCTACTGACCATATCACACCCGTTCTGCAACAACTTCACTGGCTCCCCATCAAATTCCATATTGATTTCAAGATTCTCCTCCTCACCTTCAAAGCTCTCCACAACTTTACACCTCCTTATATCTCTGACCTCCTTTGCATCTACACACCCTCCCGTTCTCTTCGCTCCTCCTCGTCCATGCTTCTCATCACACCTCCCGCCCGTTTAGTTACCATGGGGTTCAGAGCCTTCTCCCGTACAGCTCCTCGTCTTTGGAACTCTCTCCCACTATTCATCTGCGATTCCGATTCTCTATCCTTATTCAAATCTCGGCTTAAAACCCACCTTTTTAGACTTGCCTACTCTGTTTAATTGGAATTATACTTTTGTATTATGGATCATTGTTTTCTTTATTTATCATTTTGGTTGTTTAAATTTTATCATTGTTTTTATTTTCTTTTGTGTTCTCCTTTTAATTACTGTTTGTTTAAATGCTGTGTCATGTTCGGTGTCCTAGAGTGTTTTGAAAGGCGCCTTTTAAATACTAGAGGGTTCAGGTGAACACGTGTCGCCTGCGAAGCTTATGTGAAAGTGTGACTACCAACTGAAAGTGTGACTACCGGACACAGACAGACGGACGGACAGACAGATGCTGGACAAAGTGATCCCTATGTGCCGCTATGCTTCGCAGGCGACATAAAAATGTATCATTATTATTATTGTTATATATGAGAACCTCGCCCCGAACAGGGATATCGGGGCCCTCTCCTGGAGCCAGACCTGGTGCTTGCAAGCGAGCGCCTGGTGGCTAGGTTTTTACCGAGACCTGGCTGGGCTTAGTCCAAAAAGGCAACAGGTAGCCGCCTCTTCATAGGCTCACCACTGGGGAAAGAGGACAAGGGGTCAGCACTTTGTGAACAGAGTGGCAGATGGGGTCGGAGGACCTGGTGTCCTGGGCCCCAGTCATGGAAATTAATTCTCAGTGCATGAAACATCACCACACTGGCAAGGAAGAAGCCAAAGCAGGTGCGGGAGGTTGAGCGTTACCAGCTATAGTCGGAGTCACCCCCACACATTAAAGCTCTGTACCCAAACTCCTCAATAAGGGTGTGACCATCTCCTTTACTGGAGTTGGCCAAGGTGAGAGGCAGCAAACAAGCATTGGGATGCTTGCATCGCCGCAACTGGGCACCGCTGTGTTGGCCTTCACCCCGGTGAATGAGAGGATCTCCGTTATGCGCTTCTGGGTTGCATATGGGAATACTCTGACTTTTGTTCGTGCTTAAGCTCTAAACAACACTCACATGGGTAATGATGGAGACACTGAGAAGGGAGTGATTGGGATGAACAGCCTTCTTTATCAGAACCCGAGCAGTGTTTTGTGATTACATGTCTGTGCTAGTCATGGATTATCCATAACAAACACCATGTTTAAGCATAATGGTGTTCATAAGTGCACTTAGTACCAGAGCACCGTTAGCCAAAGGTTAAAGATAAAAAAAAAATCTATCTTGTAATCAGACCTGCGATTGTATGTTTTGGACACTTGGGTGAGGAGAGGGGCAGAGCTGTAAACTGATCACCGTGGAGAGCTAGTTCAGGTGGTAGGGGAGGCTTTCGGACAGACCTAGTAAACCTAAACGTGTTGTTAGGGTGGACTGAGAATGTTTGGTAGAGGACTCTGTCCGGGCGATTTCAAATTGAACCTTTGGAAGAGCTTTTCCCATATCCCGTGGGGAGATTGGGGACATGGAGTCTGAATGGACCCTGTTCAAAGTCTCCATTACGGAAGCAGCAGCAATGAGCTGTGGCCTGAAGGTTGTTGGTGCCAGTCCTAGCAGCAATCAAAGTCACACCTCTGAGCCTCCCAGTGAATACCTATGCCGGAATGCTGGAAAGGAAACTGCTAAATTGTTAAAGCTCTGATTCAGGAGGAGCAATGTGGGCTCCATTCTGACCGTGGAACAGCTGACTAACCTTTTACCCTCGCACAGATACTGGAAGGGTCATGGGAGTTTCCCATCCAGCCTACCTGTTTTGTGGACTTGGGGAAGGTTTATGACCTTGTCCCACAAAGTACCCCGTGGGGGATGCCGTGGGAGCATGGGGCTCCGAGGCTGTTAGTTCAAGCCATCCGATCCCTGTACAACTAAAGCAGGAGTCGTGTCTGCACTCTCAACAGTAAGTCTACTCATTTCCAGTTGGTGTTGGACTCTGCTAAGGGTGTGCTTTGTCACCGATTTTGGTCAATATTTTCATAGACAGGGTGTCAAGGCACAGTCGTGGCTTAGAGGGTGTTCAGTTTGGTGACCTCAGGATTGCATCTTTACAGTTTGCAGGCAATGTGTTCCTGTTTGCTTCATCATGCTGTGATCTTCAATGGGCACCAGAGCAGTTCTCAGCTGAGTGTAAGACAGGCGAAATGACAATCGGGACCTCCATGGTTCTCTGACCATGATTCTCTGCCAGAAAAAGGTGGATTGTCCCCTCTGAGTGGGGAGGGAGGGGTTGTTACCCCAAGTGGAGGAGTTTTAGTAACTCAGGGTCTTGTTCATGACTGAGGGTAAGCTGGAGAGGGATATCCACAAGCAGATTGTTGCAGTATCTGCAGTAAATCAGGCATTTTACCGGTCCGTCGGGATAAAGGAGGAGCAGAGCTTTAAGGCAAAACTCTCAATTTACTGTTCAGTTTATGCTCCAACCCTCACCTAAGGTCACAAACTTTGAGTAGTGACCGAAAGAACAAGACTGTGAATACAAGCGGTCGAAATTAGTTTTCTTTGCGAGTGGCTGGGCTGACTCTTAGTGAGAGGGTGAAGAGCTAGGACATCCAGGAGAGGCTTGGAGAAGAACCGCAGCTCCTCAGCATTGAGAGGAATCAGTTAAGGTGGTTCGGGTATCTGGTTTGGATACCGCCTGGACGCCTGCCTTTAGAGGGTGTTCTAGGCATGTCCATCTGGAGGAGGCCCCAAGGCAGATCCAGGACATGCTGGAGGGATTATATCTCCCGGTAGCTTAGGAATGTCTTGGGATCCCCCAGAAAGAGTTGATGGAAATGGTTGGGGAGGGGGATGTCTGGGCCACTCTGCCTAGTCTGCCAGCCTAGTGACTCGACTCTGGATCGAAGAAAGAAGAAAATGGATGGATGGGTTGATGAAGTTTGTTCACGCACTCAAACAGTCATTCTTGTTGTTCCATGAGACATTGTTGACCCATAAAATAACCCAGTGGCACAACCTGCAAATAAGCACCCTTTAAATACTT
The DNA here is from genome assembly GCA_029721435.1 of Gymnothorax reevesii. Classification (NCBI taxonomy): domain Eukaryota; kingdom Metazoa; phylum Chordata; class Actinopteri; order Anguilliformes; family Muraenidae; genus Gymnothorax; species Gymnothorax reevesii. The sequence continues at coordinate 8,541,793 of CM056579.1, read as the reverse complement.
TTTGCTGATTGCTTTTTTGATAATGTTACAATTCTCAATAGGCGCTTCACACAGTCTAAAAACTGCAGCAGGCTCGATTTTACCTTCTTTAGAACAACCGATGAATCATTGACGACAATCTACCCATTGTAAATTCCCATATTCATCGTACAGCAAAGACATCAAAAGGTAAATATTTAAAGAACTGAGTGTAATAGCAATTCAACTTCACCTTCAATGCCAAATATAACTAGTTAGAAAAACTCATGTTCCAGGGGGACTGTGCTTCTTCCTGTAATTTTCCCCCTACTCAGTGTCTGAACCGTTGCCAGCCAAATCTTTTGTTGACATGCCAGTGGAAAAGCAGAGAAACTGAATAATTCCCCATCATCCCTCTCCTCCTAAAAAACATCTGAGGCATTTCTTCTCCAAATTTCAGGAATATTACGATAACCGGAGGGCCCAGCGGTTGAGGCGTGCACAAGGTATCAGGCTTTTTAAGACCCATGGCAAAGCAGAGTGGTCAGTGATCCATTCAGGTAGCATCTCCACCTTTCCAAAGCCCATACCTCAGCCAAATGGCCAATACTTGCGTCATGTTTTGGTTAGGGTACGGCAACCATTTGCAAGCAATTCTTCAGTTCCTAGGCTGGTTTTCTGGGCCAACACAGCTCTAAGACCCACATCAATAGCATCAGTGTAAACAATACAAGGGAGCTCAATGTTTGGATGCCTGAGGATGATTCGGGGGGGGGACCAGACATAGCTCCAGGGTTTCACTAAAGTATCCCCTTGAATTTAACTCCTTTGGGCTTCAGGGCATTCAGGGGCTCTACCAACAGAGAAAAGTTTGGGACGAATATATGATACAAACTTGACGTGCTAAGGAACCACTGGAATGCCCCAAGATTATTTGGTACAAGGAAGTCCTCTACTGCCTTAGTTTTATTAGGATCAACCTGCGTTAAAAAAAAAAAAAAAAAGGATCAACCTGGGTACCTGCAGCAGACATTATGAGACTAAGGAACCTGAGGGCGGGATAGAGAGTTGCAATTTTTTAAGTTAATAGTCAGCCTTGCCTCTGAGTTTTTAGAATACCTCCTGTATGTCACAAACATGCTGTTCCCAAGATGGAGACTAGATGATGATGTCATCTTAGTAAACAAAACAGACGCGACCGCTAAGCTCACCAAAGGTCACTCCACCTAAGATCACTTCCATAAGAATAAACAATTTATAGTGTTCAGATTTTACAAAGTTACTAGCTTAAACAAACATCCTACATGTGTATAAATGCAACTCATGCCTCATCAAAAGAGTGATTACTATATGTAGGCAATATATCTCATTATGCCTTCAGTATATACTGGTTGAATGCGTCAGATGGCCATGTACTTAAGAAAATCATTAAAAATGCAAGCAGTAGATCCACCAAGCTACTAACTGGTGCAGTTAGACCCAACATGTTTTAAAACATTATGTAGTTGTGAACATGGTCAGATGCTCTGACAAAGTGTGGTAAATTTTTTCACATTTGGAAAATAAATACCATTTTCGGCTCACTCCAATTATAAAGTGTCTTGATTCCTTCCTGCTTTTGTCTTGCATAGATCTGCTCCCAAATATAATGCATGTGCTATACTGAGTCTGTCAGTGTGACAGGTGGCCTTTGGTGGGCCCCGACAAACCTAATTAAATGATCGCATAAGCAAATGTGGCATATTTAAACATTCACAAATACAACAAGGCAACGAGTATATTGTTTGTAATGGCATATCCCGAAAGCCTGGCTACAAATCTGTTTACCCCCAAATTTCATGCGGGTACCTTGATTATTTAATGAGATATGAAGCTCCAAAGTCAAACAAAAATGAAAGCCTTTACTCGTGGGACCCCTCAGTGAGTAAACATGGAATGACCCTTGGGGAGATCCTGATGTATGAAGGTTAACTGTTGCTCTTCCTGGCCAGTAAAAGACAATGGTTCCCAGGAGAGGCCCAATAAATCTTGCGACTCAGCCATGCCAGGGCAATGTCCCTTGATACGGAGGTTATTCTGAATAAATTCTGTTTTGTCTTTAGTTAAGTGCGTACTTTAGAGACTAGCCTTTTAGCTTTGCTCCTGTTTGATGACAACACCAGGGCGTGGATTTGCATCTTTTTTGGTGTGCAGAACCTGTAATACTGCCGACACACCAACAAGTGTGATGGCAAGTGACATTGTAGTGATACTGGAGCGGTATTAACCAAAGCAAAACCAAAGCGATATGATTCTAGAGCCTGATTACACACTACAAAAAACACCGAAACAAAGCTGCTGTCGTTATGCTATCAATGTGTCACGGGAGCAGAACGAATGCGCCATTAAAAAGAACGCTTAGGTAATTCCATAATCCTTCACCACGTGGACAAAGAATTTCGGCATCTCAGCCGAGAGGGGAGGTCTGTGGGGAAAGAAGCAGTAAAAGCACTCCTCGAAATATAAGGCGATGACCTTGTGGCAGACCCAACTTGAAGGCATGCAGAGGAACAAGCATGTTTATGAACACACAGTCCAGGAAATGGGAGTTCGAGGATTCAAGCACAACTACATCCAGTGCAGAAGCAAGATCAAGGTCTTATGGGGTGAGTACAAGTGTTACAGGTCATAATAGCCAGTAATTTAGGGTTCAACGTGGTTGGTCATATGATCTGAAGCGAGTCTGTGACGCTCCAGTCATTTTGTATTGATACACTGAAACTATTTCACTATAAGATGTTGCGCGATGAAAATATAGTTGCATCAGACTACCTCAAGAGCAGGAATTTCTCATTGCACTATTGTTACACTTTTGTTTCATGTCGGGCGAGAAATTAACATTGCAAAAAGCAATAACATTTCATATCGCATTGAGAGCATTATAAATGCGATGTGTGTCAACGGTATAATTTTCTTGCTGTAGTTTTAATCTGAGATGCCACTCTTCATGTAGCAGTTTGACGAGGAGCTGGGGTGCCGGTCAGGGTCCTAATCTGATAAAGTTATGATATAAAATAGGTAAACCAGCAAACCTGACACAGGACCAATCCTTGAAATGCCAACATTTCACATGACCCTAAAAACATTTACTACAAACAAAAAATGACAGCTAAAACAGAATACCCAATGCACAAGAGTTCATCATCCACCACAGGGCATTACAAAAGTCGTGATCACTACCCAATCCCACATTCAGAAGTTATGACAGAGTCAATGAATCAGCACACCAAAAACACCCAACCCCTCCTTTCCAGGGTTCCAAAAAATATAGTTCACACACTCAAAAACAGTCATTCTTGTTATTCTAAAGGAGGCAATGTTGACCTATAAAATAACCTACAATGGCACGACCAGAGAATTAACACCCTTTAAATACTTCTTGCCAACAGACTTCCATCATCAATGTTCCAATTCCCAATAGGCGCTTGATGCAGCTTAACAATCGCAGCAGACCCGGTTTTACCTTCTTTAAATAACCGGAGAATTGTGTAGGACAATAGATCTCCTACTGATTGTATACTCCAATATTCACCATGCAGTGAAGACATCCGGAGGTAAAAATTTGAAGAATTAAGTGCCTTAGCTATTCGATTTCACCTTCAGTGCCGAAATGTAAGCAGTTGGAAGAAGTTACACTCTGGATGGACGATGCATCTTCCTGGGAACCAGGATGACATCAGCTGAAGGAGGACCTAAAGCTGTAGACAGAATGACAGAAGCTGTATGGAATGTTCTGGATGTCCTCCTATTTCATCCCTCGAAGAACTGTAGACGGCCCTTCTTGAAGAAAGGGCCCATTTCCCCTCCACACACACTTACAAAAAATTGTATGACGGCATTTGAAGAAGTTTTAAACCAGCCATGACGGGAAAGGGTAGATGAACTCATTATTATAAGTTAATAAAAATTCAGTTTTTATAGGGTTTTTTGACACCTCTGTACATCCTGGCATCAGCTGGCCTGTGTGGGGCACAGAGCTGTACGCCACACTCCCATCAGTCAGAGGAGACCTCTTCCTCACCCTCCTCTTCCTCAGGCTCGTACACATCACCAGCAGATCCACTCTCATCATCTTCAGCCACTTCATTACCCTCTACATCATGGACAACATCTTCCTCTTCATCACTCTCAGAGTCATCCTCCTCTTCCTCCTCCACCACCTCCTCTTCCTCCTCTGCTGCCTCCTCCTCTTCCTCTCCGCTGTTCTGTGCACCTACAGACAGGTGTGAGGCTTTACACACAGGTATAAGGCCCCCCTCACACTCACACACAGGTATAAGGCCCCCCCCGACACTCACACACAGGTATAAGGCCCCCCCTCACACTCACACACAGGTATAAGGCCCCCCCCCCCGACACTCACACACAGGTATAAGGCCCCCCCTCACACTCACACACAAGTATAAGGCCCCCCCTCACACTCACACACAGGTATAAGGCCCCCCCTCACACTCACACACAGGTATAAGGCCCCCCCTCACACTCACACACGGGTATAAGGCCCCCCTCACACTCACACACAGGTATAAGGCCCCCCTCACACTCACACACAGGTATAAGGCCCCCCTCACACTCACACACAGGTAAAAGGCCCCCCCTCACACTCACACACAGGTATAAGGCCCCCCCTCACACTCACACACGGTGCGGATGAGGTCAGTGATCTGGAGTCTGAACTCGGTCTGAAACTCCTGTAGTTTGGCTTCCATGACCTCAGCAAGTGCCTCAGTGTCCAAACGCACACTGCCTGGAGAGAATGGCTGCGTCCTCAGGGCTTTACGTAACCTAGAGAACACATACACACACACCGTCATGTACCCTAACACATCATATATGCAACGTGCACAATACACATATCATATCCACCATCTTCAGATGGTCTTTAGAAACTGGAGAAATACCAAATGATTGGAAACAGGACAATATGATACCAATATATAAGAAAGGGGACAGTACCGAGCAGAAAACTACAGGCCAGTCAGTTTAACTTGCATTGCGTGCAAAATATTGGAATCTATCATAAAAGATGAGCTAGACTTATTTCTTGAACGTAACAGTATCTTGAGGGATAGCCAACATGGTTTCCGTAAGGGAAGGTCATGCCTGACAAACCTTCTGGAATTTTTTGAAGAGGCCACGAAGACTTATGACCAGAGCGGGGCTTATGACATCATATACTTGGATTTTCAGAAAGCATTTGATACAGTACTGCATAAGAGACTCATTTTTAAAATGAGCTCCATTGGAGTTACAGGAGGTATTCTGAAGTGGATTCAAAACTGGTTACAGGACAGAACACAAAGAGTGGTGGTCAGTGGTATCTTGTCTGAGTTGGGTATGGTGGGGAGTGGCGTCCCCCAGGGATCGGTGTTGGGACCCCTGCTGTTCCTCATCTACATTAATGACCTTGATAGGAATATTGAGAGCAGATTAGTTACATTTGCAGATGATACTAAATTGGGGGGTTTCGCAAATAGTTTAGGGTCTACTAAAGTGTTTCAGGAAGATTTGGAGAGAATCCAGAATTGGGCAGAACTGTGGCAAATGAAATTTAATGGAGCGAAATGTAAAGTAGTACATGTAGGTAATAAAAACATTAGGCAGGATGACTTCATGGGAGGTTTAAAACTGGAATGTGCTGCACAAGAGTAAGATCTGGGAGTGATTATTAACCAAACCCTCACAGGTTCTAGCCATTGTGCCGTAGCAGTTAAAAAAGCTAATCGGATGCTGGGATACATTGCCAAAAGTATTGAGTGCAAATCTCAGGAGGTGATGCTTCTTTTGTACAACACATTCGTCAGACCACATCTGGAGTGTTGTGTACAGTTCTGGGGACCATACTTTAAGAAAGATATAGAGGCTGTAGAGAAATTTCAAAGAGCCATTAAGCTATTTCCAGGTATAAAAGATGAAAGCTATGAGAAGATGCTGAAGATCCTTAATCTCTTTAGTCTTAGGAAAAGGAGACTCAGGGGTGATTTTATTGAGGTCTTTAAATATGTTAAAGGGATCAACAAAGTGAATTATGTAGGATTCCTTCGACCAAGTGTTGTGAGTAGAACTCAGGGTCACAAATGGAAGTTGACCAAAGGTAAATTTAGCACTGGTATTCGGAAATATTTCTTCACCCAAAGAGTAATTTCAATGTGGAATAGCTTGCCTGACCATATTGTTGAGGCAGAGACCTTGGGGGTTTTCAAGAGCAGGCTTGACCTAAAGCTAGATACCATTGAGTCATTCAGTATCTGAAGGGATATATTCACAATAGTATAAAGAAACTGGCGAGCGTAGTTGGGCTGAAAGGTCTGTTCTTGCCATTCATGTTGCGCGTAGACGGTTAGTGTTTTTTTAGAAACGTTTACGATTGAATATCCGTGTACACGTTTACAAGTTCCACCCCTACACACCACCCTACATCATACTAACATCATGGCGCTTTACACACTGTCCATAAGTCACACACAATAGCGCATGCATGTTCACCAGCATGCATCATTCACACATCATACACGCGAAATTATATCGAAAACACATACCCATCAGATGTAAATAAGGCACATACAATTTTATTTAATAACTAGTTTCAGTCATGATCAGGAAGTGAATGACTTTGTGGAACAAAGATCTGGGACTGACCTCTTCCGAGTCGACAGGTACTCCTCAGAAGAAGAGAAAGAGCAGTGATAAGGACAGGATCAGAGGTCCTTTACAGAGATGATGTCAATAGTAATAATAATAATAATAATAATAATAATAATAATAATACTCTTAAAAATATTAATAGTGCATTAATCACATAAAGCAGTCACAGTAATAGCAAAGTAACACCATAACAGGGGTTTTATAGCGGCCTTTAACAACATTGTAACATTAGGAAATAAGTGCTGTTAGGAAAAAATTCATGATTAGCTTAGCATAGCAGTTCTGTAACTACATAATGTCAAGTAAGTTCAGCATATCAGTGCAATGACAGCAGAACGTAAATTTAGCTGAGCCTTACAGTGCAATAACATCCTAATATGGAGTGAGTTTAACTTAACAGTCACCTGCACAAATTGGAAGGGGTCATTCTCCTGCAACAGTGACTGGAGGCTGATCTGAGCCTGCTGTAGGCGGGCCCAATCCTCCATAATCCTGTTGTACCGGAGCTGCAGCCCTGCCCCAGGCCCCGCCCTGCTGTGTGCTAATAAACACGCGTGCAGAGCAGAGAGGAAGTCCCTCAACAGCTCCTCCATCTGCTCTCCCACCACCCTCAAATGCTGCTCCGCCCCCTCCACAAACCTCTGCACAGGAAACAGGAAGTTAGATGACTGGATGTGAGTAAGTGGGAAAAGGTTTGTTGGAGTGACACGCTCACCTGGTTACGATGCTCAGCTTCGCCATGCTGCCGCAGAAATTTCTCTGTGCGAGACGTCTTCCTGCTCAACTTCTGGCCGAGCTCCTGCAACGACTCCTGAGAGAGAGTGAAAAAAAATTATCCAGTAAATCTCCCAAGAATTCATTGTTTGTCCAGCCTCTTGGCTTATTGTCGAGTCATGAATACTGACCTTAGCTGATTCTATCAAGACCTGTAGTTCATTTGATGTTCTTTGAGGAACATTCTTCTCTTTCTGGACGAGTTTTGGCGACGGTCTTGGAAATATCTTGGCAGGCCGGCCACTCCTGGGACGATTGACCACTGTTCCAAGAATTTTCCATTTGGAGATAATGGCTCTCACCGTCGTTCGATTCAGCCCCAGAGTCTTAGATATGGCTGTGTAACCCTTTCCAGACTGATGTATATCTATGATTTTTTTTCTAGTTTCCTCTGGAATTTCCTTTGATCGCGGCATACTGTACTCGTCAAAGCTTAAAGTACTACAACTGTGCAAGTTTCAATACCAGTGATGTTAAGAGTCAACAGGGCTGGCTGCAATCAGGCCAGGCTATGTTCAGCCATTTGAATCTTTTTTTCAATCCATTTTTGTCAATTAGCCGATCGGGCAACGATAGGGGTGATTTACTTTTTCATCAGACATTCGTATTTGATTTCTTTTTTCACATACAAATAAATTTTTAAAATGTAAACAAGTTAACTCAGTTTGCTCTCATCTGAGATTACATTTTGACTCTAGATCTGAAAGCAGTCGCTGTGACAAATCTGTGACCGTAGAGGGAGTAACGAGGGGAGTAAGTATCAGGGCCCTATAAGAGAGCAGCTCTAACACTCATCAGTGAGGAGAGAGAGAGGAGGGGAGGGACTGCACAGAGCCAGCGCTGGTGCGCACACAACCTGCAGCTCTTCAGAGCTGAAAGAAAAAAAAAAAGAGAGAACACTTAATTAAGAGGGTACATACATGCGCGCGCGCACACACACACACACACACACACACACACACACACGTACGCAAATGCAAATGAATAGGATCACACACACAAATGCAAAAGCAAGGAATAAAACAATGCAAATGAAACAAGTATACTCTCATTTTAACCAATATCAGCACTGTTTATCCAAATCACTGAAAAATGTTCCCTCAAGCCACAAGATCTGAAGAATAAAAAACAAGGAAACACTAAGAATTTCACTAACTTTAAAGCACCATACCCACAATTTGAACAAGTATCTACACAGGTGATTTCAAATACACTGAATGCCATGTGTCTACTTCAAAGATGTATGACCAGCAGCATAATGCTTGGTTGGTCTCCAATGAAAGGGGCTGAATAGCTGGTGCTTCAGTCACATTACGGCTAAATGCAAAAAAAAAAAAAAAACCCAGACGGACACTCGGCAGAATAGTTGCTGATACCTACAGAACAAAGGCTCAACGAATCACCGCTGATTCTAGTTTATTTGCATTTCCGATACTCTGTCCGCCCCTAATACGCGAGAGCTCCGGAGGAACTATCCTTTCTACTAAACAACCGCAGACTCAGCTTCAACACGCACGTCTGTGCCCCTCCAGCATCAGGCTACTCCTCACCGGCTGCAGAGATGCCGATTCCGTGAATCTCTCTCTCCTTTCAAGGCGGTCACCACCGCTGCGAATCCGTGTTTTAATGCCGTACAGAAGCCCAAAGTCTGGACTCTAATTACATGTGATTCCAGATCGTTAATTGTAAGTGATATAACAATACATTCCGTAATTTAAAATCCAATAAAAACGGCCAAATATAGCCCTCCGACTCGCTCTGGGGCTTTACACAATGGAGAGGAGAACGGAAGTTACGAACCGTGTGTTTATGCTGGCTGCTGTCTGTGGGGTGGATAAAGATACTGGAGCCTTTACGTACAAGATGGAGCAAAGAGCCAACTTCCTGGTCTGAGAATCAACGACCTCTAGTGGTGACAAAAAAAAACATCTAGGAGCACAGACAGCTGTTCCTACGTATTGAGGTCAATGGTAGACTGAGGAGACAGAGCAAAATATCTTATTGAATCTCCCCCCCCCCCCCCCTCCCCCCCAATCATATCATGGTTTTCAAATGTTAAATGTGCAAGGTAGGTGTTTGTTGCAAATTAATTGTCATTCAATAATGTTGCTGTTAAATTATTGCAATGTTTATTCCGAAGTTGTCAAATCATTACAAATGCTATGCCATGTTTTCTGGTCCTTTTGCAGTGGCAATCTCACGTGCGCTACACGAGCGCCAAGGTCACATGCTGTCTCGCTGGCCAGCCATCACGGATACTACGTGTGTATCCACATCACGTCCACTCGCAGTGGCATTTTCATGTGCGCTACGTTAGCGCTAAGGTCACGTGCTGCCTCGCCAGCAGCCATCACGGATACTACGTGTGTATCCACATCACATCCACTCCCAGTGGCACAGCTCACAAGCTCTACCCTTTTGGTTATGGGTGCACATTGCCTAGCTGGTAAGCAGTCACAGATACTTCAAGTATCTACCTCACGTCCACTAGCAGTGGCAATGCTCATGTATTAAGATGGTGGTCGTATAAGTAAGTTAGTATCTACAAAACCCAAAACCAGTGAAGTTGGCACGTTGAGTAAATCGTAATAAAAACAGAATACAATGATTTGCAAATCCTTCTCAACCTATATTCAGTTGAATACACTGCAAAGACAAGTTACTTAATGTTCGAACAGGTAAACTTTGTAATTTTTTGCAAATATTAGCTCATTTGGAATTTGATGCCTGCAACATGTTTCAAAAAAGCTGGCACAAGTGGCAAAAAAGACTGAGAGAGTTGAGGAATGCTCATAAAACAATTATTTGGAACATCCCACAGGTGAATGGGCTAATTGGGAACAGGTGGGTGCCATGACTGGGTATAAAAGCAGCTTCCCTGAAATGCTCAGTCATTCACAAACAAGGATGGGGCGAGGGTCACCACTTAGTGAATAAATGCGTGAGCTGATTGTTGAACAGTTTAAAAACAACATTCCTCAACGAGCTACTGCAAGAAATTTAGGGATTTCATCATCTACGGTCCGTAATATCGCCAAAAGGTTCAAAGAATCTGGAGAAATCACTGCACGTAAGCGACAAGGCTGAAAACCAACATTGAATGCCCGTGACCTTCGATCCCTCGGGTGGTACTGCATCAAAAACCGACATCAGTGTGTAAAGGACATCACCACATGGGCTCAGGAACACTTCAGAAAACCACTGTCCGTAACTACAGGTCGTCGCTACATCTGCAAGTGCAAGTTAAAACTCGACAATGCAAAGCGAAAGCCATTTATCAACAGCACCCAGAAACGCCGCTGGCTTCGCTGGGCCAAAGCTCATCTAAGATGGACTGATGCAAAGTGGAAAAGTGTTCTGTGGTCTGATGAGTCCAAATTTTAAATTGTTTTTGGAAACTGTGGACATCGTGTCCTCCGGACCAAACAGGAAAAGAACCATCCGGACTGTTATAGGCGCAAAGTTCAAAAGGCAGCATCTGTGATGGTATGAGGGTGTATTAGTGCCCAAGGCATGGGCAACTTACACATATGTGAAGGCACCATTAATGCTGAAAGGTACATACAGGTTTTGGAGCAACATATGTTACCATCCAAGCAACGTCTCTTTCATGGACGCACCTGCTTATTTCAGCAAGACAATGCCAAGCCACATTCTGCACGTGTTACAACAGCATGGCTCCGTAGTAAAAGAGTGCAGGTACTAGACTGGCCTGCCTGTAGTCCAGACCTGTCTCCCATTGAAAATGCGTGGCGCATTATGAAGTGTAAAATACGACAACGGAGACCCCGGACTGTTGAACAACTTAAGCTGTACATCAAGCAAGAATGGGAAAGAGTTCCATTTGAAAAGCTTCAAAAATTGGTCTCCTCAGTTAACAAACGTTTACTGAGTGCCGTTAAATGGAAAGGCGATGTAACACAGTGGTAAAAAGGCCCCTGTGCCAACTTTTTTGCAATGTGTTGCTGCCTTTAAATTCTAAGTTAATGATTATTTGCAAAAAAAAAAAAAAAGTTTCTCAGTTTGAACATTAAACATCTTATCTTTGCAGTGTATTCAATTGAATATAAGTTGAAAAGGATTTGCAAATCATTGTATTGTGTTTTTATCTACGATTTACATAATGTGCCAACTTCACTGGTTTTGGGTTTTATATATTGGTAAGTAATCTCTGATTTTTCATGTTTGCATGTCAGATTCACTGGCAGTGGCACCGTACACAAGTGCTTGGTTAGCGTTTTGGTTATGGGCACTCCTTGCCGATACTATGCAGTATCTGTCTCGTGTCTACTAGCAGTGGCCATGCACATGTATTTCGATGGTTGTGAAAGTAAGTATCTATATTGGTAAGTAATCAGATACTTGATGTATTCCCCTCGTCCACACGTACTGTCAGTGTTTACAAGCGCTTTCCTAGCGCTGGGTTATAGGTGCCTATTGTCTTGCAGGCAAAAGATCAGAGTTGCTAGGCTAGTATTTGCCTCGTGCCCTAGCAGTGGCACACTGATATCTGCCCTTAGCTAGCGCCATTGCTTGTTCAGTTTTCTAATGCAAATTGTCTCCTTTGGAAGCTCGTTCGATGACTCGCCTGTCCTCAAGATCCTTCTCTTCTGGGGGATGGCCTCGCCACTGCCTGCTACGCTGGCAGATCTGCACCCCACCTCGCTGAAGGATCCTCGAGGACGGAGTCATCACCAAAGATTCTAAAATTCATTTCACTGTCAAATCTTTTCTTATTTAATTCTGGAGTCTTCGTGATTGAAAGAGAAGTGTAAACGAAAGTTCAATCACAAGACAAAGGAACGCCTAGGCAATTTCATTCACCCAATCACAACTATAGGTCTTCTACTTCAATGCCCATAACGCGTTTCTGTTCGCAGTTTGCAAAGATTTCGCATCAACCACCACCTCCCCACCACCACCAGCAACTTCCTGGCTCCGCCCTCTTCAGCATCAAACCCAATTCCCTGCAGACCAGATGACCCTTCCAAACGGGAGATGGCTTCACCACAGCCTGCAACGCTGGCAGATCAGCACCCCACCTCGCTGAAGGATCCTTGAGGACGGGGTCAATGCCAAAGATTATCAAATTCATTCATTGTCAAATCCTTTCTTTTCTAATTCCGGAGTCTTCGTGATTGAAATCTGTGTTCGATTATTTCATCACCAAGCTTCCAGTTTGGTGCTTGCAGTACGCCACACTACCCCACCGTAATACACCTAGTTTTTCCAATAACAAAAACAAAATGCCATTTTTTGGAATATTGTTCACATATATTGATTAGAGCCTGAAGCCCAGGGCCAGTAGCTGCTAAGAGGGTGACATCATCAGCATATGCTAAACTGTTAAATAGACACTGGGTAATTCTTAGACCATAACAAGATCTAAACAGTTCTGTTAACAAATCGTCAATAAACATAGTAAACATTTTAGGTGACAGAACACTACCTTGTCATATACCTCATAACCCTAACTATCCTTTATTGCACTTAACCTTTGCCTTGAGAGCTAAGTACCATTCATAAAGGATCAGCTAGATAATAATGTATAAAACAACCCATCATGCTATACCCAATCAAAGCATTTTCGGCATCTAAACTGCATATAAATGTAGGCCCACCTTTAAAATTAAAATAGGATGCGATATCGTGGACGACCAAACAAGCCATATCTGAACCACGGCCCTCCCTGAATCCAAACTGTGTGCATCCACAAGTATCGCCATCTGGTGTCAGCAAAAGTTCAAATAACTTCGCAAAAATGGTGCTAATTTTAATTGATCGATAATTGGAGGGTTATTAGGATTCAGGGTAGGGTTTTTCAACACAGGAACAATGGTACCAATGGTCATGTCAATACCGACGACATGCCAACTTAACATTACAGAGAAAATATCACTCAATAAGCAACAGAGCTCATCACAGATACCGTATTGCAAATGTTCAGTGGTTATACAGTCCATACCCGGAGCTTTACTTCGCTTGAGGGAATTTATAGCTTCATTAATTGTGTGAGATTCCACAAGACAATCCATAAAATTACATACATTTGACTGAAATACATGCTTTACATGATCACTAATCTTTCGCTGCTCGGCATCAGTACAACATCATCTTTCATAATTTTACTAAAAAATTTATAAAAACTAGTGGCATCCAAATTTGATGGATCTTGAGCACCCGACTGAGCTCTTATAGTGTTCCAGAACTTGGACCTATTTCCAGTTCTGTGGAGATGATTCAAATCCTTGATGGGCTTAGAAAACACCTGCAAAAGGCTTTGCCTTAAGGCCTTTCCAAATTGTTTCTTGGCATATTTCCAACAATCAAAAATGGCACCACATCTTGGTCGGTCATTAGCAACCCATAGCCTCCACCTGAGACGTTTTAACTCCCAGAGGTAAGGTCCTTTGACCGATGTGCCTTGGGTTTAAAACACCTCTGGGGCAAACCACCAGACTCCTGTGCAGCCGACAATACACTCACTGACTCTCCTAAACATGTCATGAATATAAACCTTTGCTGCTTGCCGATCACAAAGGTTGTGTGCCTCCTGAGTTACAAGGGTACGAAGCTTTGAACTTAAGGGATTCCTGTACTTGAGACGGTTATTAAGATTATTCTAGCAAACATTAGGTTGATGTGATGTGATCAGGAACCAGTTGCGAGAACCAAGCAATGCAGTCGATCCGATTTTATTAATAAAGGGGGTAAACCCCCGCAGGGCAGAAGGCAAAAGGTACAAAGTCCACACTCCAAAACTCACAATCCAGTTGGGCAAAAATAGAGACAAAAACCAGGGCAGCAATCACAGTACTCGTGGTCAGACAAAAATGGGTTTGGTACACAGGCAGAGGTATATCAGAGAAGCAAAGCCAAAACCCAGTGGGCGTAATCCAAACCGTAACCAGGGCAGCTATCATAGAACTCACAGTCGGGCAGAAAAGGGTCAAAAAACACAGATGCAACGATAAATCCAAAATCACAAAGCCAAAAATCGAAAAGTCGGACGGTCCAGACAGAAAGGAATCACTGAGAGAACAAGGCGAGAAAAGCGTGGTACAAGCAAACTGAGAGAAACGATCTGACAAGGAAGTGCAGAGAAAAGACTCCTAATATACACTCCAGGGGAATCACATGGTACACAGAACACAGGAAATGAGGCTAATTACAAAGGAGGGAACAAGAGGGAGAACCTAATCACATAAAATAGGCAAAAGCCGAAATGTGGACAGGGATCACGAGACAATCTTTTAGACAGACATACTGCTCCGGTCAAGGAGTTCTAACGTGCATAAATAATAAGAGAAAGGACAGCGTGAGCAGGTGTGGTGAATCCACAGAAACGCAGCAGAGAAGATTAGAGAGAGACAAGGGGCGGAGATTAGAACAGGCCGAGTGCTGAGAGCTTGTTAATCAATTAGTAAGTGCAGCTATACAATCCCTTAGTGCTTGTCAGTGAGTTAATATTATATACAATGTTAGTTGGATTAGTAATCTTAGCAAAAACAACAAACTGTTAGTATTGGTAAGTAAAGCAGAAAAGTAAGGTAAAGGAAGTAAACGAGATGGGAAGGAAGGTTGAAATCCAGAAACCATTAAATCAACCGAAGAGTGGCACGCAATACTGGGGCTGTGAGCAATGACAAGACAAGAGACCAGACAGGGGGAGACAAAGTGCAATGCATGGGAGAAAGTAAAACACGGACCAGAATGAAACTATGGTAAAATGTGATACATGGAAAGACTAAATTAAGACAATACATGAACAAATCTAGGTTACCACATCACAATACACATATCAAAGAATAGTCAGACAATGCAAGGATTCAAATATAAACATGGAAAAGCAGAACAAGGACATGGCAAGGCAGGGTAGAGACAAGGCAGACAAGCAGAATCACAACAGTTGATTCATTGAATTCTGACTCTGGAAGACCATTGGATCAAGGTAATTACAATTGCCATCAGACACATGAAATCTAAATACAGATCTGATAGGTAAGTGATCACTCACATTACCTTCTTCTAAACCAGCAATTTCACAAAAAAGGAAATTACATACATCATGGCTGGAAACCAAAGTATACTCAGTCAAAAAAGAAACTTCACACTCATAAATATCTAAATATTTTCTTGAAACTTCATACAAGAGTTATTATCATTATCATTGGGGGTAAATGCGTTGTCAAAGACATCATGACACACAGCAACTCCGACAAGCACAAGCATGCAGCACGTGCGAGCGTACATCAAGGCAAAAGCACGATTTCTCGTGTTCTTACTCACGTGACCTTATGAGACACGTGCAATTGAGCCCACGTTAGCACGGTAGAGTGACATCTCTGAAAAACAAGTTCTTACAGTCAATTATCCGTTGATTTGCAATTCTACTACTGTCAAACACTCAACTTGAATGTGCTATTGGCATGCTGAATACGGGAACGTCACTGACGTTGCCAGGGTTATGGGATGCAGTTGATGGACTATCCATGATCGTCGGACATCCAACAAACTGGCACCACAGCAGACCAACCTCGTTCGGGTAGACCATGTGTGACGACACAAGCAGAAGACCGACAAATCACCTTACGTAATTTGAGTAATCGATTTCTCACTGCAACGTCCACTAGGAATGAATTGTTTAGAGGTCATGTGAATGCCCAAACCATACATAATTGCCTGCGCACTGCTCGTCTACATGCACGTCGACCATATTATGGACCAATTTTAACCCAGTTACACCAATGTCAACGGTTTCTCTGGGCACGACGACATCTGAGATGGACTCTGCGTGATTGGCATAAGGTCGTTTTTAGTGACAAATCTAGATTCACTTTGCACTTCGCTGATGGGAGAGTTAGAGTTTGGAGGAGATGCGGTGAAAGCAACGCCCAGTGTTGTGTGCAGGAAGAGGACCATTTTGGGGGCGGTAGTATAATGGTTTTGGGTGCCTTTAATGGTCATGCCCATTCCCGACTGATTGTCGTTCAAGGAAACCTAACTGCTGCAGGATACAGAAATCAAGGCAGCTCGTGGCCCAGGTCTGACATTCCAACACGATAATGCCAGACCTCATACAGCCAATTTAACACGGAATTTTCTTCGGAATGCTGGCATCAATGTCATGGAGTGGCCCTCAAGGTCTCCCGACCTTAATCCCATAGACCATGTATGAGATGTGTTGGGCAAAAGACTCCGTCAAGCAAGGTACCCTCCACAGAATTTGCAGGAACTTGGTGCCATGTTGGTACAATTATGGCGATGCATCCCCCAAGCTGTGTTCAGATGTATCATTCAATCCATGAGGAGACGTTGCATCACAGTTGTGAACACTCATGGAGGGCATACATGCTGTTGACATGCTTTCATCAAGTTGTTACTCACCATTTTTACTCTCTTACATTTCCGTAGCATTTCCGGTGGAACTGGTTACACTATGAACTTGATTTTTCAGGTGCACTATCCTTAATGCGTACAGAATGGATTAAAATCATTCTTTAAAACTTCTTGTCTTGATTGTTCAACTTATCAACCTCCAAACGAGTGTGAAGTTTCTCTTTTTACTGAGTATATGATCGATCCAAGAAAAGACACCTCGCTTCAAACAAAAATATGCAAACTTTGAATTTTGATGGGTTAGCAAATCAGCACCGATGAGAACATTGAATGTCAGGAAGTCGTTCAAAATTTTAGATTGCATGGAATAACTCTTACTCTTAAACCAGCTGTGCTTAAGTGTCGATGCAGTGGGTAAAAGGGCATTGAAATCACCACACAGCTTTATGAAACACCCCACATGTCTATCAACAAATGCTTGTAAAACGTTAAGACAGTCTATAAAATCAGCTAAGTTACACCAATAAGTAGCAAAGTAAGGCGTGTAAACGTTGACTATAAGTTGGCCGATCACCCCCTTTGCATTCTTTGCAGCAACTGCGATCACATCGTCACTAGGAATATCCAGGTCTTGCTAAATGATCTCACTACGTTTGCAACAAATAATAGCCACCCCTCCAATTACATACATAAATGTAATTGAAGAACTAGCAAGTTAAACTGAATGTTCAAATTTTCATCTTGAATTTTGAAAACACAATGTATGCAAAGTAAAAATAAGTGTAAGGAATTTTTTTCCAAGTAGAATATAATTTTGCTTCAATCCTGACATTATTTCAAATAAATTATTTATTTTCATTTTCTCTTTCATATTTTATTTTGATATTTGAGGCTTCATTTTTTCACTTACAGATTTGTGTTTGCAGATTTCAGTTGTCTTCTCAATTTCAAATGTTATTTTTTCTGCTTTGAAATTTTATTTTTCCAGTTTTAGACTTTTGGCCCTGAAAATTAAATCAAGATTCCTCTAACGATGAATTTGGCTGCTGAAAATGCTCAAATGAGAGATTGAAGGGAAAGCTTAGGATTTTTTTGCATTTCGTCTGATACTTTCGATCGTTACAATATCACATCCATTACATAAATGTAGCCAATAGGCAATAAATTTGTAATTATTTCTCAATCATTGCAGGCTTCGTATGGGTTTAGATAGCTAAGCAACTTAACTGGTGAGTGTTAATCAAGCCAATAAAAAAGGAAGATATCAATTGTGATGCGCCTACTTTCGAAATCATAAACTGATGCAGCTAATTAAGCTATTAACCCTTTCAGCGCCGTGGGCAAATATAGTTGACCAGTGATGTAAGATATCAAAGTCAGATGCTGTTGAAAACCTATCGTGTGTCAACTTAACAAGTTGACACATGATAGGTTTTCAAAAGCTCAGGATAAATACATTTTTAATTACTTGAAAATGTGTTCGGCGCTCAAAGTGTTAAGAGCCGACGTTACTGCAGTTATACGCAGGAGGTAGTTTCACCTCACTAAAATTAGTCTGCAGGTATTTATTATGATTTGTAAAACGCAGTATAGCGCTAAGTCAGCGACTGGCGGTGGAGCCATGATAGTTCGGGCTGAGCGCGAACAAGGGCAGGTGTATTACATTTCAGTCCCCCGCCGTTTCCTCCGACGCTCCAAGTGGGCTCCGCGTGACGTACATGTTACGTAATATCAAAGGCTGAGGGGGAGTGAATGAGGGACTATTGAAAAACTATTGAAACGCAGCTGTAGACTTAGCTGAGTGTCACCCCTCCCGGAAGCGCACAGTGTTGCTCCTGCGTACCTGAGTTTCATTGAGTGTGATACGAATGGCCCCGCCCAGTGTCATTTTAGTCGCCTGAGTTATTCATCCCAGGTTTGGGACTGACCCCTAGCAGCGATCCCGAGGCACAGATGTCCGCCGTGAAAGGAGAAAGATAAACGGGATTGGACTGACTGCTGACGGTAAAAAGCAGTGTTTCAGGAACCGTAAGTATGTTTGAAATTATGCTTGTCTAATCGTAAAAAGGATAGTTGCTGCAAATGGGACGTATATGCTATATCCCGTTTATTGGATTCATTCTGTTCGGTATTTACTGATGTTGAAACGCTCAAGCATAATGGGCCTACTGAAGTAGTGGTTTGATTGGATTTGGTCAAGATCAACTCCTAGAAGATGAATAATATAAAGGGCGCATTTGACTGGGCAACACGTCCAGTCGATAGAGATGAAGGTGATGAGTTTACGTTCCACTGTGAGCTGAGTTTTTCATTAGCCCCTATTTTTCTGACCCATTCGGACGGCAGATTAGGGGTCTGTCAAACTTGCTCAAATCAAGAGATATGGCAGCGGCTTGACCTGACGAGTAAGAGCGAGAAGTAATTTTGAAAAATTATCGTCAATACAGCAAACTAACAATAAAAGTATTTGCCAAAGGTAAATGATGACTCATAATATAATTTGTTAACGTGAATTTTACATGCCAGCTGTCCCGTGGTGTGGGATGATAGCAATTCTATGACGCTTGCGCGCATGGTCAGGCCCGCAGTGGTAGATCTTTCTCGGCGGCTGTTCCCGCACCGCCCGCTCCGTTTGACTGGTACCTTTCAAGTGCGGATTATTCTTCCTCGCCCGTGAGCTTTAAATATACGGGCTGTATGAGACCAGTCAAATGCGCCCAAAGTTGAAAGCTAAAGCTGTACGGAGCTTTAATCCCAGAAATATTCACATTCGTCAACCATGTCAGGAGCCCATGTACTGAGCTTTGTTTTTTTTTTTTTTTACTTTTACTAGATAAAATTTTTTGGATTTTTCTTGGCTGTAATGGAAGCCTGCCTGCATGAGCATGGATACTTGATGATCAAGTCTTTGGACTGTGCTTGTCTAAAAAAATTAAAATACTGCAGTGTCAATATCGCAGTGTTGTTCTTATGTGAAGGAAATAAAATTTTAATTGTGCTTTTGCATGGCTTGTCAGCCTTTGTGTGTGTGTGTGTGTGTTTGTCTGTGTGTGCGCGCGCATGCGTGTGGCTGTGTTTTGCAAACTCAATGGTCATTCAGCCAAATGGACCATGTGAACTCGGCTCACAAAGGGAACAAACACACTGCCTGTAACCTTTCACCCTTCTGCACTGTCAGCATCTGTGTGTGTGTGTGTGTGTGTGTGTGCGCGCGCGCAAGTGTGTGTTTGTGTGTTCGTGTACATGCTACAAAGTGAGAACCTGAAAGTGTTTTTCTCCTAAAGAGTGGGGAAATTTTTGAGAGGTGAATACATTTTCATGTGTCTGCACAACTAGAAAGGCAAATTGTAACTTACTAGTTAAGCTCGGGGGGAAGGTTAGAATAAAAGATTGGTTAAGCTTTGTGCAAGGGTTTGGGGGAAATTACAGCAAGACGTATAATAAAAGCTGTAATCGGGGCGTGAAAGGGTGAGAAAGACGTATATTAACAGCTTTAATCAGGGCGTGAGAGGGTGAGAGAGACGTGTAATAACGGCTGTGATTGGGGCGTGAGAGGGTGAGAGAGATGTGTAATAACAGCTGTAATCGGGGCGTGAGAGGGTGAGAGAGATGTGTAATAACAGCTGTAATCGGGGTGTGAAAGGGTGAGAGAGACGTATAATAACAGCTTTAATCAAGGCGTGACAGGGTGAGAGAGACGTATAATAACAGCTGTAATCGAGGCGTGAGAGGGTGAGAGAGACGTGTAATAACGGCTGTAATTGGGGCGTGAGAGGGTGAGAGAGACGTGTAATAACAGCTGTAATCGGGGCGTGAGAGGGTGAGAGAGACGTGTAATAACAGCTGTAATCGGGGTGTGAAAGGGTGAGAGAGACATGTAATAACAGCTGTAATTGGGGCATGAGAGGGTGAGAGAGACGTATAAAAACAGCTGTAATCAGGGTGTGAGAGGGTGAGAGAGACGTATAATAACAGCTGTAATCGGGGCGTGAGAGGGTGAGAGAGACGTATAAAAACAGCTGTAATCAGGGTGTGAGAGGGTGAGAGAGACGTGTAATAACAGCTGTACTCGGGGCGTGAGAGGGTGAGAGAGCCGTGTAATAACAGCTGTAATTGGGGCATGAGAGGGTGAGAGAGACGTGTAATAACAGCTGTAATCGGGGCGTGAGAGGGTGAGAGAGACGTATAAAAACAGCTGTAATCAGGGTGTGAGAGGGTGAGAGAGACGTGTAATAACAGCTGTAATCAGGGTGTGAGAGGGTGAGAGAGACGTGTAATAACAGCTGTAATCGGTGTGTGAGAGGGTGAGAGAGACATGTAATAACAGCTGAAATCGGTGTGTGAGAGGGTGAGAGAGACGTGTAATAACAGCTGTAATCGGTGCGTGAGAGGGTGAGAGAGACGTGTAATAATAGCTGTAATCGGGGCAAGAGAGGGTGAGAGAGACGTGTTATAACAGCTGTAATCGGGGCGTGAGAGGGTGAGAGAGACGTGTAATAACAGCTGTAATCGGGGCATGAGTGGGTGAGAGAGACGTGTAATAACAGCTGTAATCGGGGCAAGAGAGGGTGAGAGAGACGTGTAATAACAGCTGTAATCGGGGTGTGAGAGGGTGAGAGAGATGTATAATAACAGCTGTAATCAGGGCGTGAGAGGGTCAGAGAGACGTGTAATAACAGCTGTAATCGGGGCGTGAGAGGGTGAGAGAGACGTGTAATAACAGCTGTAATCGGGGCGTGAGAGGGTGAGAGAGACGTGTAATAAAAGCTGTAATCGGGGCGTGAAAGGGTGAGAAAGACGTATATTAACAGCTTTAATCAGGGCGTGAGAGGGTGAGAGAGACGTATAATAACAGCTGTAATCGGGGCGTGAGAGGGTGAGAGAGACGTGTAATAACGGCTGTAATTGGGGCGTGAGAGGGTGAGAGAGATGTGTAATAACAGCTGTAATCGGGGTGTGAAAGGGTGAGAGAGACGTATAATAACAGCTTTAATCGGGGCGTGAGAGGGTGAGAGAGACGTGTAATAAAATCTGTAATCGGGGCGTGAAAGGGTGAGAAAGACGTATATTAACAGCTTTAATCAGGGCGTGAGAGGGTGAGAGAGACGTATAATAACAGCTGTAATCGGGGCGTGAGAGGGTGAGAGAGACGTGTAATAACGGCTGTAATTGGGGCGTGAGAGGGTGAGAGAGATGTGTAATAACAGCTGTAATCGGGGTGTGAAAGGGTGAGAGAGACGTATAATAACAGCTTTAATCAAGGCGTGAGAGGGTGAGAGAGACGTATAATAACAGCTGTAATCGGGGCGTGAGAGGGTGAGAGAGACGTGTAATAACGGCTGTAATTGGGGCGTGAGAGGGTGAGAGAGACGTGTAATAACAGCTGTAATCGGGGCGTGAGAGGGTGAGAGAGATGTGTAATAACAGCTGTAATCGGGGTGTGAAAGGGTGAGAGAGACATGTAATAACAGCTGTAATTGGGGCGTGAGAGGGTGAGAAAGACGTATAATAACAGCTTTAATCAGGGTGTGAGAGGGTGAGAGAGACGTGTAATAACAGCTGTAATCGGGGCGTGAGAGGGTGAGAGAGACGTATAATAACAGCTGTAATCGGGGCGTGAGAGGGTGAGAGAGACGTGTAATAACAGCTGTAATTGGGGCATGAGAGGGTGAGAGAGACGTGTAATAACAGCTGTAATCGGGGCGTGAGAGGGTGAGAGAGACGTATAAAAACAGCTGTAATCAGGGTGTGAGAGGGTGAGAGAGACGTGTAATAACAGCTGTAATCAGGGTGTGAGAGGGTGAGAGAGACGTGTAATAACAGCTGTAATCGGTGTGTGAGAGGGTGAGAGAGACGTGTAATAACAGCTGAAATCGGTGTGTGAGAGGGTGAGAGAGACGTGTAATAACAGCTGTAATCGGGGCGTGAGAGGGTGAGAGAGACGTGTAATAATAGCTGTAATCGGGGCAAGAGAGGGTGAGAGAGACGTGTTATAACAGCTGTAATCGGGGCGTGAGAGGGTGAGAGAGACGTGTAATAACAGCTGTAATCGGGGCATGAGTGGGTGAGAGAGACGTGTAATAACAGCTGTAATCGGGGCAAGAGAGGGTGAGAGAGACGTGTAATAACAGCTGTAATCGGGGTGTGAGAGGGTGAGAGAGATGTATAATAACAGCTGTAATCAGGGCGTGAGAGGGTCAGAGAGACGTGTAATAACAGCTGTAATCGGGGCGTGAGAGGGTGAGAGAGACGTGTAATAACAGCTGTAATCGGGGCGTGAGAGGGTGAGAGAGACGTGTAATAACAGCTGTAATCGGGATGTGAGAGGGTGAGAGAGACGTATAAAAACAGGTGTAATCGGGGTGTGAGAGGGTGAGAGAGATGTGTAATAACAGCTGTAATTGGGGTGTGACAGGGTGAAAGAGACGTGTAATAACAGCTGTAATCGGGGTGTGAGAGGGTGAGAGAGACATGTAATAACAGCTGTAATCGGGGCAAGAGAGGGTGAGAGAGATGTGTAATAACAGCTGTAATCGGGGCGTGACAGGGTGAGAGAGACGTGTAATAACAGCTGTAATTGGGGCATGAGTGGGTGAGAGAGACGTGTAATAACAGCTGTAATCGGGGCAAGAGGGAGTGAGAGAGACGTGTAATAACGGCTGTAATCGGGGCGTGAGAGGGTGAGAGAGACGTATAATAACAGGTGTAATCAGGGCGTGAGAGGGTCAGAGAGACATGTAATAACAGCTGTAATCGGGGCGTGAGAGGGTGAAAGAGACGTGTAATAACAGCTCTAATCGAGGCGTGAGAGGGTGAGAGAGATGTGTAATAACAGCTGTAATCGGGGTGTGAAAGGGTGAGATAGACGTATAATAACAGCTTTAATCAGGGTGTGAGAGGGTGAGAGAGACGTATAATAACAGCTGTAATCGGGGCGTGAGAGGGAGAGAGAGACGTGTAATACCGCCTGTAATTGGGGCGTGAGAGGGTGAGAGAGACGTGTAATAACAGCTGTAATCGGGGCGTGAGAGGGTGAGAGAGACGTATAAAAACAGCTGTAATCCGGGTGTGAGAGGGTGAGAGAGACGTGTAATAACAGCTGTAATCAGGGTTTGAGAGGGTGATAGAGACGTGTAATAACAGCTGTAATCGGTGTGTGAGAGAGTGAGAGAGACGTGTAATAACAGCTGTAATCGGTGTGTGAGAGGGTGAGAGAGACGTGTAATAACAGCTGTAATCGGGGCGTGAGAGGGTGAGAGAGACGTATATTAACAGCTGTAATCGGGGCGTGAGAGGGTGAGAGAGACGTGTAATAACAGCTGTAATCGGGGCAAGAGAGGGTGAGAGAGACGTGTTATAACAGCTGTAATCGGGGCATGAGTGGGTGAGAGAGACGTGTAATAACAGCTGTAATCGGGGCATGAGTGGGTGAGAGAGATGTGTAATAACAGCTGTAATCGGGGCGTGAGAGGGTGAGAGAGACATGTAATAACAGCTGTAATCAGGGCGTGAGAGGGTGAGAGAGACGTGTAATAATAGCTGTAATCAGGGCGTGAGAGGGTGAGAGAGACGTGTAATAACAGCTGTAATCAGGGTGTGAGAGAGTGAGAGAGACGTGTAATAAGAGCTGTAATCGGGGCGTGAGAGGGTGAGAGAGACGTATAATAACAGCTGTAATCAGGGAGTGAGAGGGTCAGTGAGACGTATAATAACAGCTGTAACAGGGCGTGAGAGGGTGAGAGAGATGTGTAATAACAGCTGTAATCTGGGTGTGAGAGGGTGAGAGAGACATGTAATAACAGCTGTAATCGGGGCGTGAGAGGTTGAGAGAGACGTGTAATAACAGCTGTAATTGGGGTGTGAGAGGGTTAGAGAGACGTGTAATAACAGCTGTAATCGGGGCATGAGTGGGTGAGAGAGACGTGTAATTACAGCTGTAATCGGGGCATGAGTGGGTGAGAGAGACGTGAAATAACAGCTGTAATCGGGGTGTGAGATTGTGAGAGAGAAGTGTAATAACAGCTGTAATCGGGGCGTGAGAAGGTGAGAGAGACGTGTAATAACAGCTGTAATCGGGGTGTGAGAGGGTAAGAGAGACGTATAATAACAGCTGTAATCGGGGTGTCAGAGGGTGAGAGAGACGTATATTAACAGCTGTAATCAGGGCGTGAGAGAGACGTATAATAACAGCTGTAATCGGGGTGTGAGAGAGACGTATAATAACAGCTGTAATCGGGGTGTGAGAGAGACGTATAATAATAGCTGTAATCGGGGGTGTGAGAGGGTGAGAGAGACCTATAATTACAGCTGTAACCAGGGTGTGAGAGAGACGTATAATAACAGGTGTAATCGGGGTGTGAGAGGCTGAGAGAGACGTATAAAAACAGCTGTAATTGGGGTGTCAGAGGGTGAGAGAGACGTATAATAACAGCTGTAATCGGGGCGTGAGAGGGTGAGAGAGACGTGTAATAACGCCTGTAATTGGGGCGTGAGAGGGTGAGAGAGACGTGTAATAACAGCTGTAATCAGGGCGTGAGAGGGTGAGAGAGACGTACAATAACAGCTTTAATCGGGGCGTGAGAGGGTGGGAGAAATGTATAACAGCTGTAATCAGGGGGTGAGTGGGTGAGAGAGACGTGTAATAACCGCTGTAATCGGGGTGTGAGAGGGTGAGAGAGACGTGTAATAACAGCTGTAATCGGGGTGTGTAAGGGTGAGAGAGACGTATAATAACAGCTTTAATCGGGGCGTGAGAGGGTGAGAGAGACGTGTAATAACGGCTGTAATTGGGGCGTGAGAGGGTGAGAGAGACGTGTAATAACAGCTGTAATCGGGGCGTGAGAGGGTGAGAGAGACGTATAAAAACAGCTGTAATCCGGGTGTGAGAGGGTGAGAGAGACGTGTAACAACAGCTGTAATCGGGGTGTGGGAGGGTGAGAGAGACGTGTAATAAAAGCTGTAATCGGTGTGTGAGAGGGTGAGAGAGACTTGTAATAATATCTGTAATCGGTGTGTGAGAGGGTGAGAGAGACGTGTAATATCAGCTGTAATCGGGGTGTGAGAGGGTGAGAGAGACGTGTAATAACAGCTGTAATCGGGGTGTGAGAGGGTGAGAGAGACGTGTAATAACAGCTGTAATCGGGATGTGAAAGGGTGAGAGAGACGTATAATAACAGCTTTAATCGGGCGTGAGAGGGTGAGAGAGACGTGTAATAACAGCTGTAATCGGGGCGTGAGAGGGTGAGAGAGACGTATAAAAACAGCTGTAATCGGGGTTTGAAAGGGTGAGAGAGACGTATAATAACAGCTTTAATCGGGGCGTGAGAGGGTGAGAGAGACGTATAATAACAGCTGTAATCGGGGCGTGAGAGGGTGAGAGAGACGTGTAACAACAGCTGGAATCGGGGCGTGAGAGGGTGAGAGAGACGTGTAATAACAGCTGTAATCGGGCCGTGAGAGCGCGAGAGAGACATATAAAAACAGCTGCAATCCGGGTGTGAGAGGGTGAGAGAGACGTATAATAACAGCTTTAATCGGGGCGTGAGAGGGTGAGAGAGACGTATAATAACAGCTTTAATCGGGGCGTGAGAGGGTGAGAGAGACGTATAATAACAGCTGTAATCGGGGCGGGAGAGGGTGAGAGAGACGTGTAATAACGGCTGTAATCGGGGCGTGAGAGGGTGAGAGAGACGTGTAACAACAGCTGTAATCGGGGTGTGGGAGGGTGAGAGAGACGTGTAACAACAGCTGTAATCGGGGCGTGAGAGGGTGAGAGAGACGTATAATAACAGCTGTAATCGGGGCGTGAGAGGGTGAGAGAGACGTGTAATAACGGCTGTAATCGGGGCGTGAGAGGGTGAGAGAGACGTGTAACAACAGCTGTAATCGGTGTGTGAGAGGGTGAGAGAGACGTGTAATAACAGCTGTAATCGGTGTGTGAGAGGGTGAGAGAGACTTGTAACAACAGCTGTAATCGGTGTGTGAGAGGGTGAGAGAGACGTATAATAACAGCTTTAATCGGGGCGTGAGAGGGTGAGAGAGACGTGTAATAACAGCTGTAATCGGGGCGTGAGAGGGTGAGAGAGACGTGTAATATCAGCTGTAATCGTGGTGTGAGAGGGTGAGAGAGACGTGTAATAACAGCTGTAATCGGGATGTGAAAGGGTGAGAGAGACGTATAATAACAGCTTTAATCGGGCGTGAGAGGGTGAGAGAGACGTGTAATAACAGCTGTAATCGGGGCGTGAGAGGGTGAGAGAGACTTATAATAACAGCTTAATCGGGGCGTGAGAGGGTGAGAGAGACGTGTAATAACGGCTGTAATTGGGGCGTGAGAGGGTGAGAGAGACGTGTAATAAAGGCTGTAATTGGGGCGTGAGAGGGTGAGAGAGACGTGTTATAACAGCTGTAATCGGGGCGTGACAGGGTGAGAGAGACGTATAATAACAGCTGTAATCGGGATTTGAGAGGGTCAGAGAGTTGTGTAATAACAGCTGTAATCGGGGCATGAGAGGGTGTTTTAGCTGTTTTTAACTGCTACATGGTCCAGTTCTGAGACTCAGGTGCCAAAGGGGGGCACTTGTAGAGGTGGACCAGGGGAACAGTGGACATTATGACTGGTTGGCAAGCTAAAATGTGCAATACACAGCAGGGTATGATCCATTTTGTGTTACAACTCATTCCAAATGTGAATATTACTGAAATCCTCTCTGACGTATGCCACAGTTGCCCTTCTGTCAGTTTGAACCGGACGGGATTGACTTTAAAGCCCACATGCACTGATGAACCTCAGGCACCACAAACCCTCTTGCCTTTTATGGTTTTTCCCTCAGTGCCACTGTCAGTATGTGCTCACATCTGCTGACATTGAGCTCCCAGAAGTCAAGCCACTTCAGAGATGCTCTCACACACTGGTCCGGTCATCACAATTAGGCCCTTGTTAAAGTTGTTCAGTTCTTTTTTCTCCTGCACCTAGCACATTAAACACGAGATCCAACTTTTCACTTACCATCTAAGATCTGTCTGCCGACCTTGATGTGCTGTTTTTGAGATTATCAACATTATTCACTGCCCCTGTGCATGGTTGTAATGTTTTGGCTCTTAGGTGTATATAATAACGGCTGTCAGGTTCTCCATGGTGGATGCAGCGGAGCCGAGCGTACTCCAGGCGGAGCTCACCTGCCCTGTGTGTCTGGATCTGTTCAACGACCCCCACCTGCTTGCGTGTGGACACAACCTGTGCTTGGCGTGTGCGCGTGACCTGCGGCGTCATGCAGACAGGGGGCGCTACTGCTGCCCAGAGTGCCGGGAGAGCTTGCGCTGCAGTAGTCCACTCCAGAAAAACCACCGGCTCGCCAACATCGCCGAGGATTACCGCCGCCGGTCCCGCCCCCAGGCCCCTCCCACAGCCCCACCTCCTGTCAACTGCGACCTCTGTTTCCCTGACGAGGCAGCTGCGGCAGTGAAGACATGTTTGCAGTGTGAGGTGTCCATGTGCTCTGAGCACGTGCAGCCTCACCTGGACCGACCCGCCTTCCGCGAGCATCCCCTCACCGAACCCCGTGGTAACATTCGCAACAGGAAGTGCCCCTCCCACGACGAGATGTACCGCTATTACTGCCGGGATGAAGACATGTTTGTGTGCAACGCCTGTACAATCGAGGGCCGCCATGCTGGACACACCATTCACACCCTGAAGAACACCGTGAGGGACCTGAAGGTCAGGATGACATGCCCAACAATTCACATCACCCATCATCCATCAGTACAGCACACAGAACCCACTATGGATTACTGGAGTTCATACGATTATCTATCAGCACATCATACAACATTTTCAATTGATTACTGCAACACATACCCATGACAGACTAGCATAACCCACAATTAACTTGAAAATTTGATCACCCATGGCTGTGGATGTATCTACCGTGCAGGAGAATATTTTAGTGACATGACAGACCTGGGACTCTGAAGTGAAATACAGACAGAAGTCCAGTTTCACACAATTTATTGGAAATCAGGGTCAGACAGTCTGGTTCTTTAACAGTCAGTGGGTCCTTTGGGTGACTCACAGCTAAGATGTCTGTGAGCTCTGTGGTTGGGTGTTTGAATCCTCATCACACCAATACCAGCTGCGGCCGGAGGTCCGCATGGGCAAAGCAACTAATGGCGCAGCCTCAGTGGAGATGATGGGAGTCAAGCTGGTTAAAATTTGTCCATTCATGGCTCTTTAAGGACCATTTCTTGTTGGCCTGGCACGTGGAGCTGTACAAACTAAATTGTACCCGGACTACATGATCCTACGACTGCATAGGCAGTGTGTAAATGAGCGCGTGACTGCAGAGTGTAGGGAGGTGAGGGCTAGTCGTCACGTGCGGCAGAGGAATCGCGTGTCACGGCGTCTTCCTGCTGAGTCGATGGGAGCGGCCCTCTTTGGCGGTGGGCTGAACAGTTCGGCTGTGTTCAGGTTGAGGAAAAAGGGGAAAAATCAAAAAAAAAACTTTATCTATCCGGAGGATATGTGGCACGAAAGCAGTTGGCAGAGTCAATGTTGAGAAACGAGCAGTAATCCAGAAACTCCTCCTGAGAATCAGTGCTATCAGCGTTGGGAATCACTCCCCTTATCCACGTCCTTATCACCTCTCCATCTCGTAAGTGTCGCCTCAGCACTTTTGCCAGTCTTTTTTTTTCAATCCATTCAGCCTCATTCAAATGCGCAAACTTGAATGGACACAACCTAACTTGCTGTTATTCAAGGGTTTAAATCCTTCTCTGAGGATCCAGTCAATGTCTTTCATTTATTGTGGAAAGTTTATACTGTCTGGCATTGGATAAAAAAAGTGGCAATAAATGGATAATTACTGGGAAAGTTTCATGTGGGTGTGAACTATAACTGCGCTGTATGCAGAAGGGCCAGAGCAAGCATTAGTGACTGGATTTCAGTGAGAGATCAGGGGTGGATCCAGGAATAGGTGAAGGGGGGGGGGGAATGCAGCCTATCTGTTCAATGATTTTCCTCCCAAGGTTCCAAAAATTAAGCTAAAAAAACTTTCAAAGCGCCGTTATACACAGTTTCACGTAAATTGACAACTTTAACCTAAGACTTTCACTTAACTGTCAAAGTTCGTGACCGTAACCCTTTCACTGCTGTTGGTGACTTGGTCAAAATTTCAAAGAGGAAAAAATCATTCAAAATCGTCCAAACCCAATAGTGTTTTCATTGGTATTCATTGGAAAGTGCTTAATGAGAGCTTTCCAGTGAATACAAATGTGCTATGGTTCGAGCGATTTTCAAAAGTTTTGATGTTTCAGGAATGTTAACAAAATCACCACAAGCAGTGAAAGGGTTTGACCATATTTCCCACAAAACATTGATATTCTTAGTTTTTGAGTTTATATAACACCAAATAGCCTCCACCAAAATAATTGCAGTGTATATCTCACATGCAAACCCAGTGGCTAAATGCATCTGTGATTTTAGCAGTTGTTAACAGGTCACCAAACCCCCCCCCCCCCCCCCCAAAGTCCCTAAACCAGGTTTAGTAAAAGAAACCACACTCAACAGCTTATAAAAGTTATCATAATGCTGTGATTGCCTTTTTTCAAAATTGTTCTAAAAGATGCGGCTTTAATGCTTCCAAAACACTCCCAAGTGTTGTGAGAGTAGGAAGTGTTGTCATACACATAATCCGAGTCACCATTAAACTGAATTTCTGCACATGTGAGGGAATTTACTAATCTGGAGGCAGTGGTTGGGTCAGTTATGTCTTTTATTTATATTAAAGATCCTATTTATCCTCAAGATGTTCTGATATAAATTTAATACAATGATGCTGTCCTATATTGTCAACATATTAACTTTTTTTTTAACTGAAACATTATTATTATTATTGTAATTATTATATTTACATGAATAAATGTGAAAAAGAAATGTGACTTTAGGGCCATTTAGAATTTTTCAAGAAGACCATTGAACTATTTTGACTGACTCATGCATTACTTTTTTAAACTAGGCAGTGGATATTTTGCCCTGAACCGGTTTTACATTTCTTCGGCTATTTGGCTGTGACCTCCGGTACACATGTGCAGTTGTGTTATTTTTGGACTTAAAACACAGAAATCTATGGAGTATTTAGTGTAAAAACTCGGTAGCTAGCGAACAACTAATCATGGGTGCATTTCCCAAAAGCGTAGTTGGTAACTACATTAGCAACTTACATAGCTAGTTGGTCCATTCACAGTCAATGGGTCCAAGTAAGTTAACATCAGTGATTTCGGGAAACACATCCCAGCCTTGTCAATGCATAACTGACCTAGTTACACTGCTAATGCGAAATAATTGCGATTCACTGTTTTTTATTAATTTATATGCACTGCAAATAGGTAGCTCAGCAAGCGAACCAGCTTGCTATCCTAGTGTGCAAGCTAGTTTGTTGGTTTCCTAGTCAATGTTAGCTGGCAACCTTTAGATTTGGTGCATATTAATGCCTACTAGCGAGCTAAATGTTTGTGGTGCGACTTCAGCTTAGTTCACGTAATAATGGCTATACACATTTTAAATTGACTTAAATTCATGAAATATAAAGTCAGCTAGCTTACAAGAGAGCCTTTATGCCAACTTAGCTAGCAATATTTCATGTATGTAACTGTGAGCTAGCTAACTAAATGGTGAAGGTATAACTATTCACTATTATCCATTGATTTCTGTGAGCAAGTCCAAAATTAATACAACTGCGCATGTGTACCGGAAGTCATGGCCAAATAGCCGTAGAAATGAGTAACCAGTTCACGGCACAATATCCATTGCGTTTAAAATAATGTTACATATCTTACAGACTCTAAAGGGCAGAGAATAGCTCACTAGCTTCAGTACCGCAGTACTCGCTGGGTACAAGTTTAATGAATGGAATGGAAAATTTGGAAAGTGTTCTGGTATTCCAGGACAAATTTTATTTGGCACCGTAAAACAACAAATCAATATGCATCAGGTCCATCAGTGGGGTCCTTTTGTCAGCTCAAGCAAATTTTAACCGAACGTTGCGATAGCCTAATAATATAAAGTCAGTCTTACCACTTCCATTTCCCCCGGCAAATGAAAACTGCTTGCTACGAGGATCATCATGGCCAAACAGCTGGTCATTTTTTTGCAGCTGAAAGGCTGAGTCTCAAATGTCAGTTTCCTTTATTCTCGAAGCTTTTCCGCTTTACCATTGCTTTCTGACATTTTCGTCTAAAGTCATGAGTCATGGTCGTTGAAATGCGTTTTTAAGACTGTTACCGCAACAGGGGACAAGTAAGGCCATTAGTCAAACAAATTTCCCAGCAAGCTTGCCTTCTTAAACTTTAGGACAAGAACAAAAAAATAAAAAAATTGTACATAGCTTAAGTCCATGTATTGTGTTTTTTTTTTTTTTTATTTGCTAGAAAAGAGTTTCTCGGTCATTCCTATCTCATTAAGCAAGTATGTATAATTGGATGCAAATTAATTTGCCATGATGCAAGACAACCGGAATAGTGAGGTTGAACCATTAAAAGTGATATATAAAGTGTGAGGACTGCTCACAGGTAATAGAATAGGACAGTGTGAAATATAATTTTTGCTGAAAATGTACTCGCATTCACCATTAAAGTATTTCACCTGTCTGCAAAAAAAAGGGGGGGGGGGGGGCCCCCCCCCCGGCCCCCCCCCCCCCCCCCCCCCCCCCCCTTGGATCCGCCACTGGAGATTGTATGAGGATTAAAGCCACTTTGGAATTCTTTGAATTGTTATGGCCCCAATTTGTTATTACAATTTACTACACAACAGCAACAGCAACAGCAAGGGATGACAGACACAATTTAAAACTTACACAAATTTAATTAACAGACAAAGACTAACACTAACCTACAACTAAAGACCAAGATTGAATAAACACAAAAAAACAGAAATATTTACAGTCCCTTTTGTTGGGGTGGCTTGGTGATGTCCTGGGTAAGGAAAATGCTCTGACACAGGCAAAAATCCACAAAAGAAACTTCACAGGTCTTGAACAGAAATGACAGGTCTGGTCACATGTATCCTTCTCCTTGCAATTTCTCCTACTACTTTACTGTCTCAATTATTTTCCGTATATACTCTTTTGCAGACCCCACCCACATTTAGACCTCTTTTTTTTACTTTTCGGGGACTTGCCCCAGACATGTCCAGGACATGTCTAAACATAGCTCCAGTCTGAGCTGAATAAAATAAAAGGTAAATACTGCCATCCAGTGGCCTATATTCACATTACACCTCCATTCCGAAAGGGAAAAATTTTGACTCAAAGGCAAAATTTTTCTTATCAATACAAAATGGTTAAGTGGACACTTGTCTATATATACATATAATACAATATTCAAATAAACACGTGATATATATATACATATTCAAACACGGGACAAGCAATCAGAAATTACATTGTCTGTACCCTTCACATGCTTAATTTCCAAGTGAAACTCCTGTAAAATCAAACTCCAATTCAACAATCTCCGATTCTTGTTTTTCATCTTACTCAAAAACATTAACGGATTGTGGTCAGTGTACACAATCATTGGCTTTTGTCCTGTACAAACATAAACCTCAAAGTGTTGTAAAGAAAGGACCAGAGCCAACAGCTCCTTCTCTATGGTGGCGATTGAACTTCCTGGAGAAGTATGCCACGGGATGCTCAATGTCATCAGAGTCACTTCTCTGTAGGAGCACAGATCCACAAGCTTGGTCGCTAGCATCGACCGCGATGGAGAAACGGTTTGTTGAAGTCAGGAGATTTGAGCACGGGGAAGTGACACAGCAGAGACTTCAGGCGATCGAAGGCTCTCTGGCATGCATCATCCCAAGTGAACTGTACGCCTTTCTTCAGTCGGTTAGTTAGACTGAGAGCAATCTCAGCAAAGTTCTTGCAGAACTTGCGGTAGTACCCGATCATTCCAAGGAAGCGGCGCAAAGCTTTTTTGTTGTCAGGAACTGGAAAGTCCATGATGGCTTGGACTTTAGCATTTATGGGTGCCACCTTACCCTGGCCTATGACGTAGCCAAGATAGGTGACAGTAGCACAACCAAAGTCACTCTTGTTCAGGTTAACAGTCAGGTTAGCCTGGGTCAGGCGCTGGAACAACGTCTCTACATCTTTTAGATGTTCTTCCCAGGAGTCACTCCATGTGATCAGGTCATCGATGTACGCACTCGTGTGTGGCAATCCGGCGATTGTAGACTGTATAATCTTTTGGAATGTGGCTGGGGCATTTTTCATGCCAAAGGGTAGGACTTCATACTGGTACAACCCAGATGGTGTGGCAAAAGCAGAGATGCTCTTGGCCCTCTCAGTTAAAGGCACACACCAATAACCCTTCAATAAATCAATCTTGGTCAGAAACTTTGCTTGCCCTACTCTATCAATACAATCATCAATCCTAGGTATTGGAAACACATCGGTTCTAGTTACAGCATTGACTTTGCGATAATCTGTACAGAATCTAGTACTTCCATCAGGTTTTGGAACTAGCACACAGGGTGAACTCCAATCTGAGTTGGAGGGTCTGATAATATCATGTTCTAACCTGTACTCAACCTCTTTCTCAGCAATCTTTCTCTTTTCAGGATTCATCCGGTACGGATGCTGTTTAATTGGTTTGGCATCACCAACATCTACATCATGAGAGGCTATAGAAACTCTCTTTCGAACATCAGGAAACAGATCCTCATATTTCTTGATCAACCTCTCAAACTGATCTCTCTGTGAGGGTTCTAAGTGCTGGAGTTTTACATCAAGATTTTGCAACACTTCAGAATTTGACAATTTACATGAAAGAACTTCAGCTTTAATTCTAGGTTCATCATCTTGAAACTCCCCCTCATCTTCACACGTTTTGACCATAGGAGAATCTGAAGTGACAGCAGCAACCCTAGCATTTCTGTCATGATAAGGCTTCAGCATGTGAATGTGACACAATTGTTTTGGTTTTCTCCTATCTGGAGTCTTCACAATGTAATTGTGATCATTGAGTTTTGTCAGAATTTCATAAGGACCATGAAATCTAGCCTGCAATGGATTGGACTGCAAGGGAAACAACACAAGGACCTTGTCTCCTGGTTTAAACTCACGGCTTCTAGCCTTATGATCATACCAAGTTTTCATTTTTCCCTGACTTGATTTCAAGTTCTCTTTGGCTAGGTCACAAGCTGCAGGCAATCTTTCCTTGAACTTGCAAACATAGTCTAACAGACTAATTTGCGGCTCTTCCTCTCGCCATTGTTCACTCAACAATAGCAAAGGTCCTCTCACTTCATGACCAAACACTAGCTCAAATGGACTGAATCCAGTAGACTCCTGCACTGCTTCTCTAGCTGCAAACAACAGCAAATGAACACCTTCATCCCAGTCTTTCTCATGGTCATAACAATAAGTCCTCATCATTGTCTTGAGAGTGGAATGAAACCGCTCTAAGGCACCCTGACTTTCTGGATGATAGGCACTAGAAAGAATCTGCTTTGCACCTAGTTCATACACAACCTGCTGAAACAATCCTGAAGTGAAATTGCTACCTTAGTCTCACTGAATTTCCCTGGGAAGGCCAAACAACGTGAAGAACTTTATCAAAGCCTTCGAGATTGCAGTTGCCTTGATGTTACGTAGAGGTATGGCTTCGGGGAATCTGGTAGATGCCCACATGATTGTCAACAAGTACTGATTTCCGGATCTAGTCTTGGGTAATGGACCAACACAATCAACAATGACCTTAGAGAATGGCTCCCCAAATGCTGGGATAGGCTGCAATGGAGCTACAGGTGGGTCTAACTGGTGTTTTCCAACTACTTGACAAGTGTGACAGGTTTTGCTAAAGTTGGAATCTTCTTTCCGAAGCCCAGGCCAAAAGAAGTGTTTCATTATCTTATCAACAGTCTTGTTAACACCAAGATGACCTCCTAAAGGTAAACTATGAGCCATTGTTAAGATCTCATTCCTGTAGACCTTCGGAACAACAATTTGCCTGACCACTGCCCAATCTGCATTGGCAGGGATATCAGGAGGGCGCCACTTCCGCATCAGCACACCATCCTTGAGATAATACCCAACTGGAACTGCGTCTATTTCTTTATCAGGAAGGGCTCTCCTCCTTAGTGCACAAATTTCAGGATCATTCGTTTGCTCCTCAATCAACCGCTTTCTGGACAGAGACAAGTCTCCAGACACATCAGAATCACCAAACCCATCTGGCTGGCTGAACAATGAACTGATAAAAGTGTCTGATAAGTTCTCAAACGGAGAAACCATAGTAGGCCAATCAGAGTCATGAGGCGAACCACCTGAGTCCTGACTATTCAATGTGCTGGACGGCACCACATCATCTTCTTCTTTAGCCTTCTTGGCCATAGCACGAGTCACTGCGCAAGAAGGATACAGAGATGGGTCCTCATCCCCATCTTCAGTGCTCGGCTGTGAAGTAAGATGAACAGGGGGAATTACTTTGCCCCCAGCCAGGTCATTGCCTAGCAACAGAGAAACACCCTTTATAGGTAGACTTGACATAAGTCCCACCTTTACCTGTCCTGTAACTAAATCTGACTTCAGGAATATAGAGCGCAGGGGTACAGATACAGTCCTCCCTTCAATACCTTGTACAAGTATGAAATCCCCTGAACCGGTCTCATCACGTAACTCCAAGGAGTCCATCAACAAAAGTGACTGAGAAGCTCCGGTATCCCTTAAGAAATATATGGGGACAGGAGTAGTATGCTCATTCAGAGCCACAAATCCCTCTGACACAAATGGAAGAAATTCCTCCCTCAAGAAGTCAGCTGTATCAGGCTTTTTAGCCCCACAAGAAGCAGGTAATTTAGCAGATCGGTAATCTACTACAGGGGTTTCTTACCTTGTTTTCACAAAGGCATTTGGTTTGGTATCCTTTTCTTTTTCTTTCTTAGCTTTTAGGAACCAACAGTTAGTTGTAACATGACCAGATTTCTTGCAATAACTGCAAACTAGACCACTTTTGTCTCTGTCAGCTTTCACACTTTGATCAGACCTGTTACTGGATTTCTGAGCACCATCACCAGATTTGTCTTTGTCTTTGGGTGAGGAATCTTGGGTATCACCGTAACCCTTTTTCTGAAATTGGGACCATCTATTGTTACTGCTAGACTGAAATTTGGACTTATGTGTGAGAACATATTCATCTGCAAATTTGGCAGCTGATTGCAAATTCAGTGCTTGCTTCTCATTAAGGTAGGTCTTAACATCATCCTTAACACAGTTCTTGAATTCTTCAACTAACACCATCTCTTTTAGTGAGTTGAAATCGTCCTTGACCTCCATAGAAGTACACCAGCGCTCAAAGCAAACCTTCTTCTCATTAGCAAATTCCACATAAGTCTGATTTTCAGATTTCTTCAGACCTCTGAATTTCTGTCGGTAAGCCTCTGGAACCAACTCATAAGCTATCAAAATAACCTTTGACAACCTCATAATCAGAGGAATCATCTGCAGACAAAGCCGAATAGGCTTGTTGAGCTTTACCCTTGAGGACAGTTTGCAACATCAGAGGCCAGTGTTCCTTTGGCCACTGGCAACTCTTTGCTACCTTTTCAAAACACTGGAAATAGTTGTCAACATCCTTTTCCGAAAATGGAGGCACCAATTTTACCTCCTGGCTAGCCCGAAATTTATTTTCAGTTTGAATTTTAATTTTTAGTTGCTCCATTTGGAGTCTTTCTTCTCTATCGAATTTCTCTAATTCAAAATCTCTCTGTCTTGCAAATTTTTCTAACTCAAATTCTCTTTGTTTTTCTCTTTTTTCCCTTTCTTTTTCTCTTTCCTCCCTTTCTTTCTCTTTTTCCTCCCTTTCTTTTTCTCTTTCTTCCCTTTCAATCTCTAGCATTTTTAATTTAAGTTCCATTTCTATATTTGGATTTTCCACTGGAAACTGTTCCAGATCTCCTGGTGCAAACACATTTTCATCAATGTAATATTCAACTATCTCTCGAGCCAGTCTTGCTTTTCGCATGGCTGGTTTTACCTCAGTCAGCTCCAAATGTCTGCAAATTTCTAGCAGCTCTGTCTTTTTAAAAGACTTCAAAACCTCAACGGTTGGTGATGCCAAGAAATCATCCATTGCTGTTGATCTGTCAATATATTTATATAGGAAAATTCAAAAAACAATTTTACAATTTGAAATGTTAGATTTTCAATAAATTACTCACACAATGGTCTCTCCCGGACGAGCCCCCAATTTATTATGGCCCCAATTTGTTATTACAATTTACTACACAACAGCAACAGCAACAGCAAGGGATGACAGACACAATTTAAAACTTACACAAATTTAATTAACAGACAAAGACTAACACTAACCTACAACTAAATACCAAGATTGAATAAACACAAAAAACAGAAATATTTACAGTCCCTTTTGTTGGGGTGGCTTGGTGATGTCCTGGGTAAGGAAAATGCTCTGACACAGGCAAAAATCCACAAAAGAAACTTCACAGGTCTTGAACAGAAATGACAGGTCTGGTCACATGTATCCTTCTCCTTGCAATTTCTCCTACTACTTTACTGTCTCAATTCTTTTCCTTATATACTCTTTTGCAGACCCCACCCACATTTAGACCTCTTTTTTTTACTTTTCGGGGACTTGCCCCAGACATGTCCAGGACATGTCTAAACATAGCTCCAGTCTGAGCTGAATAAAAAAAAAGGTAAATACTGCCATCCAGTGGCCTATATTTACATTACAGAATTCAATCAATGATCGGGAATCTTTTGTTTTTAATGACTATAATTGATAGAAGAATGTCATAGTGTAAATACTATGTTGAATTTCTGCTTCAGAAATCTGATATTCTTTACTACTTAATTTGGATACCTTCGGCCTATTATAGCTGAAGTGGTTGCAACAAAGGACAGTGATTTTTCTGACATAAGAGATCATTTTTATTTATTGCTGGATAGATAGTTTTGGCAAGTCAAGTAGGCAGTTTGCACATCAGTCATGGCTGAGGAGTTTCATTCATACAATTCATGGAAAACTAGGATGGGACTTAACACGTCCATATTCTAAATCATTTACAGGTACCGATTGCTTGTGAATATTTTTTTTTTTTAATAAATTTGGCATCTCGAATCCCACCCGAATCTGGAATACTCAATTGTTGAACTATGTACAAGGCTTGCTCGTTTGGAACCTCTTGTTGCCAATTCAGGAGAGTGAACACAGTTCATGGCTCTCCTCCGAAGCACGTGCCTGTCAGCCACCGCTTCTTATACACTCATTGGTTGAATCTTTGCAAGTTCAGAACGACGGCGGAGGATACCTGAACACAACCAGGCTTATAGTCTTCCTGACGAGGGCCCATCTGCTCAACAGGAGGCGCTTGAGCATCGAACAAAGCTATTTATCTTATTTCCCATTTCAGACAGTCCCTTCCCAATTTGAAACCCTGTAGCACTATAGGCAATTGTGCGCTACGCTGAAAAGGATGCCGACACTGCCGGTTGGTGATTCCTTGTTAATATTTAACCGTTTCGGGTGTACGACCTATTGATAGTGTAGTATAACTGTGCAAAAATGGAGCAGCTTCATGTCCACGGGCATTTTCATCTTCAGAGACGGGTTAAATACCCATCCCATGGTCATCAGAGAATAACCATGAAATGAGACACAGCTGGGGAAGGGAATAGACGCGAAACATAAACAAATCCAAGGAGACATACTGCTAATAGACGCAGGAGTTGCTGAATAGGAAGAGACACAAATGGCATTCACATGAGGATTGTGGCAGATTCTAAACATTGCAGAATGTTCCCAGATGGTATCATTGTGTAAAATCTATCAAACCCTCCCAATAGCAGTTAAAATCCTATTAGTATGCTATTAACTAACTTAAGCAACCATTTTAGGAGCAGTCCATCCCCAGGGTGGGTACAAAAAAAAAAAGGTTGAAATATTTCTGGGGGTTTAGCTGATGTTATAAGAACGGACATTCCAACTATTCAGAGGGACGGATCTAACGGTACTATCCATTTTGAACTTTGTTGTGATGGATTTTGTTTGTTTTATTTAATCATTTTTTAAGTTCATCTGTTGGGCATGTTTAAATTTGTCACAGTGCTGTCCGTCCACACATGACATTAGACGCGCAGTCTTTCCGTCCTAGTCGCAATAAATGAATGTGCCAAAATGTATACCCAAGTACTTGGCGACAGGCAACCATCATCAAATCCTGCCATTTTCAGATCTTATAAACAACAAACTAAACATGAAAACCTATCAATTTTGCCACAAACAGTATCTTGGTATTGCTAACATTTTTCATTGCGATCATAAGATTCAAGGATGGACAAAATAAGTGAAATTTTCCTGGAAAACCCCCGCCTAAAAGATCCCAAACATCCACGACAATAGCTGTTATTCCATTGAGCATGCGCTAGCAGCATTTGTTCTTCATCTTTCCGCAGCATGTCGTTGCAAGCACATCAGACAAATTTGCGAACCTTGTTGAGTGATTCTGGACGGACTCACGTTTGCAAAATTTATTATGATATTAGGCATATAAACACGTAACACACGTTGGAAAAGTTGACAAGATTTAATGATCCCAGCATAAATTTGCATATTAAGCAGGAGTGTACTTTGGACTGTCAAAGAAGGAACATTTATGGTTAGTTGTGAACATGAGAAACCAGGACGGACAAAAATATAACGTTCGCATTATTATTTTGTAGTAGGGAAAAATGTGGGAAAAATGTCCGTCCTCATGTTCAAGTTCTGGAAATTTTAAGGGTTCAAAATAAGAAAAATTAATAATTTGTGCTTTTATATTTTGCATTTACCAGGTGTGCAATACTAATTATTTTATTCCCCCCCCCCAAGGAGTCATTGGAGGAGCAAGGACAGAAGTTGAGCCGGAAGATCTGCCGCATAGAGAAATTTCTGCGGCAGCATGGCGAGGCTGAAGATTTTCATGAGGTAAGTGTGCAGACCCAACAAATCTGATTTTCCTGTTTGCTCTGTTCTTGTGATCTTACTT
The DNA here is from genome assembly GCA_029721435.1 of Gymnothorax reevesii. Classification (NCBI taxonomy): domain Eukaryota; kingdom Metazoa; phylum Chordata; class Actinopteri; order Anguilliformes; family Muraenidae; genus Gymnothorax; species Gymnothorax reevesii. Next base: position 8,500,992 of record CM056579.1, on the reverse strand, counting down.
CCTGTTTCCTGTGCAGAGGTTTGTGGAGGGGGCGGAGCAGCATTTGAGAGTGGTGGGGGAGCAGATGGACGAGCTCTTGAGGGACTTCCTCTCTGCTCTGCATGAGTGTTTACTGACACGCAGTAGAGCAGGGCCAGAAGAGGCACTGCAGCTCAGCTACGACAGGATCAGGGAGGACTGGGGCAGCTTGCGGCTAACTCAGAGCTACCTCCAGGCTCTGCTACAGGAGAATGACCCCTTCAAATTCCTGCAGGTGAGCCACCACAAATGCACTGCTGGGTCATTCCATGTCAAATCAACCTAATTTTAGGAACTTCCCCTCCAAAAAAAAAAAATAAAAATTTTATTATATTCCCCACAGTGGAAGATTTATATATCTGGTGTGAAATGGTAAAATAATTAAACTCAATTATTTGAGATTTAGCTTCTATTAGGGAGAGGGGGTCAGTTTTAAGAAAATTGCCATAATATTGGAGTAAGTTTGAGGGCCTGAGATATGGGTTTGTTTGCTCTGCAAATGCATAAGTTTCATTTTTTTCATCAGAAAAGTTGCTGAACTCTTGGCTTAAGATACTTTTCTTCACTCAGTGTGTTTAGTTTATCTGTACTGTGGCCCGGAAAAAGCATAAAACACCCATCATGCAGTTTTTTTCCAAATTTAATGTGCATTTATTATTCTGTAACTAATTAAGATAGAGCCCTGAGACTTGGTATGCAAACTGTCAGTCAACATTCTGGTTGTATTACATGTTTTAATAACCTTGGACGTTTGCTTCAGAATGAAAAGTACATATTTTGATCATTATAATGGGTATATATCTCAAAAGGGACACAAGAGATCTATGCCATATTTTTAGTGCTTGAAGGCATGGGTCTTAGGTCTAACATATTAAAAAACTGGAGATGTAAAACTCGTCCTTTAGACTGTAGAGCATGCCAATGACAAAACAAAACTTATGGGTGTGTCAGCTCTTAAAATTCATTTCGGAGGCCCCAAAACTCCCTCCAAAATTAAGGGGATTTTGTTAAAATTGACCCTCCTACCCTAAAATAGGTTAAATTTCAGGAACTAGCAATAATTGAGCTGAAATATTTAACCTTAGTACTGCCAATGCATATATCTCTTGAAATGTGCAAAGTTTTATTAAAATCAAAATTTTGAGGTGGGGGGCTCTGGTTGAGTTGATACGGAATGACCCCGCTGCATTAAGCTAAACTTGTGTTATGGTGACAGGTCTGCTTTCCTAAGCTAACCTTACATTTTACTGTTAGCATTGCTGTACTAAGCTAACCTTGCATTATGCCATTACAGCTCGGCTAAACTAAGCTGAGGCTACATTATGTCGTAACAGCATTACTGTGCAACACTGCCCTTACATTACACTGTGACAGCACTGGTATGCCAGGCTAACCTTACATTGTGTAGTTGGAGCTCTGCAACACTAGGCAAACCTTATATTATGCTGTTGCATCACTACTGTGGTAAGCTAATTGTCATAGAACCAAGAGATTACAGCCAATAGTCTTTTATCAACTTTATTGTACTGGTAAAATTGTGAGCTAGTGGTGAACCGCACCAATGAAACCCAACTGCCAAAGTCTGTGGCTCAGTCTGGTACCAGCGAGAGGCTCTAAAGATTTATGCTGAAACAAGGTGGGCTGATCTTTACAATAAGAATTGAACTGATTGGATACAAAAAGACAAATGGCAGAGAAAACCAACGAAAGATCAACAGAGGGGGGGTGGAGGGACATTCAAAAGATAACAATGGGAGAGGATTGGTTGAATAGGCAGGTGCAGACAGGATGATGGGTCGGGGGGTGGAGAAGAGGGCCTCCTTCTGCCACACTAAGCCTCTTTGTGCCACTGCTGCACCCAACATAATGATATTGCAGCAAAGCTACACCAACATAACTGCATTATGCTGTCACTTTTAATTAAACTAACCTTACATAACACAGCTCTGTTACACTAGAGTAACTGCACATTAGGCTTTTACAGCGCCTTGAACAAGGCTAAGCTTGCATTATGCCATCACAGGGATTGCGTTTACATGATGTAAGAAAAAATTGAATCATTTTATTAGTCCGATTGTAACCGGACTTTTAAAATACATGTAGACATGTTAGTCCAACTGGAATCACGAAATCAAATTTCTCATAGTCTGACTAACACACTCAGATAATGCGGTTACTTGTCGCACTATTCCTCCATGTACACTCTTTAATTGAACCGAACTGGACTATGGGCTCTACACATCTTCCACATTTCATCATGCAGGGCTTTGACCCGGAAGTCTTGTGGAAATGTAGACACCAAATTGATTAGCAGCAACTCTGTGCTCTGCCCAACTGGCAAGTTTGCACAGAACAGTAGCAGTCCTTGTCTGCGAGGGTATTGGTGCTTGAGCATTCACACCTTGGGGGCTCATAACATCTTCCATTAATCCGCATGATTTATCGAATGACTTGTGCTTCATCTGAAAATTTCCCTTCTACTGGCTGTCAGAAAACTCAAGCGACTCTCACCCACTAGTCTTTACTCCTGATCCACATCCAACATCCGTGGGAAGCCCGGGGTGCGTTTCCTGAAAGCACAGATGCTAAATTACATAGTTGGATCACAAACTGTGAATGGACAAACTATGTTAGCTGCTACTTTAGTTAGTAACTACACTTTAGGGCAACACAGTCCCAGGTAGTAGAGAGGGCACAAAGTGGAGCATAGTGGAGGTCACATTAATGGAGCAGTCCAGGGGCATGCGCTGTTGCTGCCTGCCTTCAACTCATAGCATAACCACCAGGGATAGCAGGCATCTCAGCTGTACGAAAAACAGCATGCAGCACGTACAAAATTTACAGAGCCGTTAAGTTGCACAGATTTTCGCCACTTGACATGCTACCAGTTAGCCACCAGCTAACTTGTTTCTCGATTGTTTGGTCTGTGACATAATAGATCAACCAGAAAAAGACCCAGCACGAACAAGCTGAAAAAGAGCATATCATCATCTATTTTAGTGGAGACGGACATGCTTCGTTCAATAAATCATTTCACTTTTTGCACATGTAAACTGGGAGAATGACAGTAGTCTGATTAAATGTCCTAATCGAGCTATTACCGGAGTTTGACTTCACTGTGCATGTAAACCAACACGTCACTGACCTAGCTCATGCGCTATCTCACCCTAAATCATAAATTGCTGTGATTGCTGACATAATTCTATCTGACTAGCAAAATAATCACTATTCGCTGTTCTCTGTTGATTTCCAGATGTGTAAAAAAACTGTGTTAGCTAACTACTGTTACCGAGTCGTGAGAAGTTCACTCCATAGCAGGTGGTTACAACAAAAATTAGAATGCGTGCGGGGCCCCGAGGGCAAGTTTGGGAACCACTAGGGTTGTGGACGGGGCAGGAGGGGGATTGACGGTCTCCATGCTGTATCGGCCTTTGGGCTACAGAGTTATTGAGCCGGGCTTATTATTATACAGAGCTATTGAGCCGGGCTCATTACTATGCAGAGTTATTGAGCCAGGCTTATTATTATACAGAGTTATTGAGCCGGGCTTATTATCATCCTTTTGAAGAATATGTTTCCTCATTGCTGCTTTTTCTTCTCTTTTTGCAGGAGTATACATCAACAAGGAAAAGGTATTTTTTTATCATTACATGAAGTGATTCACATCCCTGCTGAAAATTCCAGCTTTGACCAGCCTAGGCTGGCCAGGCTGGTTTAAGCTGTGTTTTGGACATTTTTAGTTAGTCGACCAGCCTTTTACCAGCAGACTCCAGCTGAAAATACCAGCGTAACCAGCTTTGACCGCCTTCATCAAGCAAAAGAGACCAGCTACACCAGCTATGACCAGCTAATAACACAACTCAGACCATCTTAAACCAGCTTAGAATTCTAGCCGCTAGAATTCTAAGCTGGTTTAAGATGGTCCGAGCTGTGTTCTTAGCTGGTCATCGCTGGTGTAGCTGGTTTCCGTAGCTTGATGAAGGCGGTCAAAGCTGGTTACGCTGGTATTTTCAGCTGGTGAAGGGCTGGTTGATCGACTAAAACTGTCCAAAACACAGCTTAAACCAGCCTGGCCAGCCTAGGCTAGTCAAAGCTGGAATTTTCAGCAGGGATTTTAACATATTTAATTAGTTTTTGTGAAATATAATCATAATAATAATAATAATAATTCTAATAATACACTTTATTTATAAAGCACTTTTCAAAACAGGGTTACAAAGTGCCTTACATAACACAAAAAAAGGAAAAAAAGCAATAAATAGTAAAAGCAATTAAAAACAACTTTAAGATTAACAGAGGTAAAAAGTTGATAGAATACCAAGTAACATACAAAAACACTTTTGTTTTTGCTCCCATTTGTCATGAGATGCATCTGTTATGGACGAAGAACACCGGTGCATTTTATTGATGGCATTTTGAATGCACTGAGATACCGTGATGAGATCCTGAGGCCCATTGTTGTGCCATACATCCATGAACATCACCTCATGTTTCAGCAAGATAATGCACGGCCCCATGTTGCAAGGATCTGTACTCAATTCTTGGAAGCTGAAAATGTCCCAGTTATTGCATGGCCAGCATACTCACCGGACATGTCACCCATTGAGCATGTTTGGGATGTGCTTGACCGGCGTATACGACAGCGCGTACCAGTTCCCACTAATATCCAGCAGCTTCGCACAGCCATTGAAGAGGAGTGGACCAACATTCCACAGGCCACAATTGACAATCTGATAAACTCTATGCGAAGAAGATGTGTTGCACTGCATGAGGCAAATGGTGGTCACACCAGATACTGACTGGTTCTGAGTCCCCAGACCCCCAATAAAGCAAAAACTGCACATTTCAGGGTGGCCTTTTATTGTGGGCAGTATAAGGTACACCTGTGCACTAATCATGGTGTCTGATGAGCATCTTAATGTGGCACACCTGTGAGGTGAGATGGATTGTCTCAGCAAAGCAAAAGTGCTCACTATCACACATTTAGACAGATTTGTGAAAAATGTTTGAGAGAAATGGTAATATTGTGTATCTGGAATGAATTTTAGATCTTTGAGTCCATCTCATGACAAATGGGAGCAAAAACAAAAGTGTTGCGTTTATATTTTTGTTGAGTGTACATATATACATATACACGTATACTTATATATGTAAAGTCAATAAATGGTTACAAATTTGAATCAGACTTTGGCTAAAATTCTGTTTATAAGTTTTCAAAGTCCATCAGCGTACCTTGCAATGCTCTTACACCTAGAATATTAGCCACAGAAATGTTAAACCTCAGTCAAATTTTCTTGAAAGTAAATATCCTTCTGCTGATAATGGAATGGCTAGCCAGCAAACTTGCTATATTTTAAACTGGCCAGTTCTGCCTGTTAACCAGCCTGTTACAAGACTCGTTGCTCCGCTCTAACTGTTCAAGCTCATGAGTGACTGACTACAACAAGACTACTTTGTTTATTAGGAAAAAATAGTATAAAAATCTCTAGTCGCTGACGAACACTGGCGCTGCGCTTTTTGTATAAATTCTGGTCCTTTCATAAAACTTGGTCGCCCCCAAGTGACTTCCGTCACATAATGCTTGTCAAATGACTTGTCTTGTGAGATTTTCGTATCGCTCACTGCTGAAATGGAGTAGAATTAATTGAATCCCGGCTGCCTGCTTGTGTTATACTGCCGCAAATCTTTTCCTGCAAACCATATTCCCAAGATTGGAGTGGTAACTGTAAAATTAAGGAGTCACTTTTGCCAATGGTTTGCCAGAAAGATTGATGTGCTAAGTATATTAAAAGGTGAATTATTACACTTGCTAGCTAGCTAGCTAAATATATTGCTGTTTTAGCTGTAGCATAAAAGAGTGAGTCATCACATGAGCTTGCTACACTGGTGAGCTAGCTATAGCATTAAAGCATTGTTACTTTACCTACCTAGCTAGCAGTTTTAACATGCAAGCAAATTGTGGCCTTATGAGCAAGCTTGCTAGCTAGTTATTTCAGTGCAAGTGAACATTGTATAATGTCTCCTAACGGGACTTCTGTACTGATCATTGAATTTAAATGCTATGAGTCAGCTCATTTATTTCTGTGAATACTTCAAATGACAGGATTTGATGCAAATTGACATGCAGTATGCAGATTTTACAAAAAGCTAGATTTTACATGACACCGGCAGCAACTCGCTTCTGCACTCCTGACCTTGCAGATATTTGAGAACAGGCTAAATTATCCCATGAAGTATTTGTCAATGCAACTGTCAATTTCTTCTGCAGCAACAACAACATGGAATTGCTGTTGCCAAGGTGACGGGATATGTGCAGCTCACAGCCACATTGTGTGATTTTGGATCAAATGAACCTTTGTGTGCATATATTCGAATCTGTCATAGTAAACCATGATCAAGTACCCCTGACTGCGGGCCGCGGAATGGGGCGGGGTGGGACAAAGAGGCGGGAACGGACATCCAATAGGTGTGGTCTATGGTAATGACAAGAACAGCACCATCTGCTGGACGACTGCAAGAAGTACATATACTCGTCTGGACTGGATGGAAATCGTAAATGTATTTAAGTTTATGCGTAAATATGTTAAAATTAAAATTTTACTTTATGAATATTTTATCCCTTTATATATATATATATATATATATATATATAAAAATATTTTAATCTAATGGCCCTGAAGGGGTTTTCCACAATAGTGACCAACTCGCCGTACATTATCCCTGTCACAGAGAAGGGAACATAAAGTGCTTCACAATGACAACAACTATGATACCAAAGTAGCGCAGGAGTTGATAGGAGACACAGGAGAGAGCAGGACACAGAAGGAAAACAGTGAAAAGGCATGAAAGTGCAAAGAGGACATGCTATGGCCCCAGAAGGACAGGGCCTCGACCCCGGGGGCCCTGAGAGCTTGGGTGGGGGTGGGCTTAGCCCGGGGCGCCAGGGAGGACCCCTGGAAATGACTGGGGAGCAGGCCCGGCCCCCCGGAGCCCGCTGGGCGGAAGGGGAAGGTGGCAGCCAAAAGTAATCAGACGGGGTGGGGTCTGCCCCGGGTCGAGCTGGGGGCCTGGTGAAAGGGCTCCATCCCAGCTTCGCCTCACCACAAACCTCATCCCGATAGCCGGCTACAGGGCAGAGATATGGGTAATACTCCGACGGGGCGCAGCTGCATTCCACGGGCCCCCCCCCCCCGGGTCTCTGCTGGGCCGCAGCCCTCCTCAAGGGGCCTCGTCCCATCTGGCCCGGCCCCTCTGAGGTGACCAGCTGGTGGCGACTTGGGCCTTCCCATCCTGGGGAGGCCGGGGGCTGGAACATGTTTGCGCCTTCCGCGGCCGACCGGCACCGCACCCCAGGTTCAGATGGGGCTCCCCTGAAAGGGCTCCCCCACCGCCTTTGCCACCTCCAAACCCAGTCCTTATAGCTTGCTGCAGCGCAGAGTTATTTGCCGAAAAGCCCCCTCTTCCCCTTAGTTTCCCTGCCCCGCCCCGTGGCCCAGCGACCCCCCCCAGGGCGCGCCTTTCTCTTCCAGGTGACTCCCCCCAAAAGGCCCCTGGGGGCCAGGCTCAGGTGCTGCAGGGAAAAGGGTGAACTGGTGTCACGCTCTTCAGCTGGGTGGTCGTAATGTTCTGGAGCAAGGAATCTGATTTTAAAAACTAATGCGGTGATACCACCAGCTTTCAGAAATTTGACTATGTCCCGTGGCGGGTGACCAATTTGTCATATTTCTGAAACATGAGTCCCGGGCTGTGTCCGGCTAGTCAAAAAAAATTACGTCCTGTCCACAGAAACCGAACCACTTCTCTTTAACCTTTGTGGAAAATGTCATAAGATAAAGGACAGGGGTAAAGGGGAATTCCAAACGACTTAGGAAGACAACCGCGCTAGAGAATCCGAATGCACTTACACTAAGCAACGTAATCATCAGTCCCTGCCCATCATATCCAACCCCAATTCCAAAATAGTTGGAACAAAGTGTTAATTGTGAATAAAATCACATGAGCCAATATGTTATTTACAATAGAACATAGATAACATTTCAAATGTTTAAACTGAGACATCTTACATTTTCATCCACAAAATGAGCTAATTTCAAGTTTTATGGCTGCAATTGGTCTCAAAAAAGTTAATAATTAATATTAATATATAAGAGAAATCAGCTGAAAGAACATTTATCATGTAATTAAGTTAATTGGCATCAAGTGTGTAACATGATTGGCTATAAAAGGGATGTCTTAGAGAGGCTGAGTCTCTCAGAAGTAAAGATGGCCAGAGGCTCTCTAACCTGTGAAGGCTTGTGTAAAAAAATTGTGGAATACTTCAAAAACAATGTTCCTCAACGTCAAATTGCTAAGGCTTTGTCAGTCTCATCATCGACAGTGTATAACATCATCAAAAGATTCAGAGAAACTGGAAAAATCTTGGTGCATAAGGGAGTCGGGACAAGGCCGAAGACCTTTACTGGATGCCCGTGATCTTCGGGCCCTCAGACGCCACTGCATCACTCACTGGCATGATTCTGTCATTGACATTACTAAATGGGCCCAGGAATACTTCAAGAAACCACTGTCTGTAAACACAGTCCGCCGTGCCATCCACAGATGCCACCTAAAACTCTATCATGCAAAAAGGAAGTCATTGTTGAGCATGATCCAGAAGCGCCGCCATGTTCTGTGGGCCAAGGCTCATTTAAAATGGACTGTAGCAAAGTGGCAAAATGTCCTGGGGTCAGATGAGTCCAAATTTGACATCCATGATTTCCAACAAGAGCGTTGTGTCCTCCGGGCTGAAGAGGAGAAAGACCACCCCTCCTGTTATCAGCATTCAGTTCAAAAGCCAGCATCTCTGATGGTATGTGGATGCATTGGTGCATATGGTGTGGGACACTTGCATGTTTTAAAAAGCACCATGAATGCTGAAAGGTATATAAAGGTTTAAGAGCAACATATGCTCCCCTCCAGATGACATCTATTCCAGGGAAGGCCTTGTGTATTTCAGCAGGACAATGCAAAACCACATACTGCAGCTATTACAACAGCATGGCTTCGTAGTAGAAGAGTCCGTGTGCTGAACTGGCCTGCCAGCAGTCCTGATATTTCACTGATGGAGAACATTTGGCGCATAATTAAGCGAAAAGTCCGACAAAGGCGACCCAAAACTCTCCAGCAGCTGGAAACCTGTAATAAACAAGAGTGGGATCAAATTCCAATGGCTAAACTCAAGAAACTTGTCTCCTCAATGCCCAGACGCCTCCACTCTGTGTTAAAAAGAAGAGGAGATGCTACACCATGGTCAACAGGCCCCTGTCCCAACTTTTTTGAGACCTGTAGCAGCTTTCAAATTTGAAATGATCTCATTTTATGGATATAATTGTAAAATTTCTCAGTTTCAACACTTGCTATGTTATCTCTGTTTTACTGTGAATTGAATATTGGCTGCTGTGATCTGAAAGTCATTGCATTTTGATTTTATTCACAATTTACACTTTGTCCCAACTATTTCGGAATCGGGGTTGTACCTTCCTTTACGCAGTTGGCCAGATGAATGGTCGTCGCTTTAAATACTGCAGCTGCACAGAATTGTGGGATAGCGTTATCTCCCTTCTTTTTGAAAAGGATGGTTCTGTGTACCCTATGGGGCACCTTTCCTTAACATTTAAAGAATTCGAATCCCCTTGTCATGGCTGTCACGTAATTTTTTCCGGATCATTTATCGGGAGTTAGGCACTTTCCCAGTCAAAAAAGACTATTCGGACGCAGCCCCGTTCTTCAGAAATTCGGGATAAACTTGGGCCGTTTGACAATAACGTTTAGAGGTATTTCCACCACCAAATGGTAGGGAATGTTCAGTGTCGGGACTGATATCCTGCACTCCAAGGCGAGGGCTCACTCACCATAATGGCTCCTTTTTCCAAATTGAATTGTAATCATGTGCACCCTAGGTGATTTCTATTGGTCAAATCCAGTAAACACTGTGGTTAAGTCGGTCTGGATTGGACGTTATGTTTAAAAAGCTGCCATGGCAACACCTGTATTACTTGCAGGGCACGCCCCTTCCACAAATCAGGGGTGTTAGTTTTATTACCCACGCCCGACGAGGCGGCGGGGGTATACAGTTTAGCACCGTCTGTCTGTGTGTGTGTGTGTGTGTGTGTGTGTATGTGTGTCTGTCCACGCGACAGCTCGGCCACCACTGAAGGTAGGGTGACCAAACTTTGTGGGGTAGATGATCCCAGGGTGACCTGTCCAAATTTGCATTTTGAGGTCGAAAGGTCAAAGGTCAAGAGGCGTGGATTAGCATCTCTATAGAGTGCACATCATCTAGTTTGCATTTTCTTCATATTTCAGACGTCATGAACAAACTGCGTCTCCGGGATGCATGCGGAGTTGTGGATCTGCTTCCTGTTCTGTCCTGATGTGTATTTCCATGGTGGACATGGGGTTATCATGAATTGTGAAAGAAAATGTCTAAAAGTCCAAAATTATACTCAGACTGATGACCAACAGCAAATATGGAGGAAATGACACCTGAAGTACATGCATGTCCTCAAAGTATTCCGGAAAATAGTATGTTGAAATCTTAGCCATTCAAATTTTAGAGCAGTTAATCAAAAACATAGAAAAGAGGCAATATTTGCATGTTTATTTTTAGACTAATATCAGAGACAGACCTGTGTGTCAAACACTATAAAGGTCAGGATTATGGTTCAGTACTTGGTGTTTTATGTAAATGGGGAAGCGCTACTTGTTTGTGCACCTTGTTATTGTTCTAAGTTTCTACAAAGTATGTCCATAAAATATCTGAAATAAATCAATAAATAGAATTACAACCCAAAACCAGTGAAGTTGGCACATTGTGTAAATCGTAAATAAAAACAGAATACAATGATTTGCAAATCATTTTTAACATATATTCAATTGAATACACTGCAAAGACAAGTTACTTAATGTTCTAACAGGTAAATTTTGTAATTTTTTGCAAATATTAGCTCATTTGCAATTTGATGCCTGCAACATGTTTCAAAAAAGCTGGCACAAGTAGCAAAAAAGACTGAGAGTTGAGGAATGCTCATCGAACACTTATTTGGAACATCCCACAGGTGAACGGGCTAATTGGGAACAGGTGGGTGCCATGATTGGGTATAAAAGCAGCTTCCCTGAAATGGTCAGTCATTCACAAACAAGGATGGGGCGAGGGTCACCACTTAGTGGACAAATGCGTGAGCTGATTGTCGAACAGTTTAAAAACAACATTCCTCAACGAGCTATTGCAAGAAATTTAGGGATTTCATCATCTACGGTCCGTAATATCGTCGAAAGGTTCAGAGAATCTGGAGAAATCACTGCACGTAAGCGACAAGGCCGAAAACCAACATTGAATGCCCCTGACCTTCGATCCCTCAGGCGGTACTGCATCAAAAACCAACATCAGTGTGTAAAGGACATCACCGCATGAGCTCAGGAACACTTCAGAAAACCAGTCAGTAATTACAGTTCGTCGCTACATCTGCAAGTGCAAGTTAAAACTCTACAATGCAAAGCGAAAGCCAATTATCAACAGCACCCAGAAACGCCACCGGCTTCGCTGGGCCTAAGCTCATCTAAGATGGATTGATGCAAAGTGGAAAAGTGTTCTGCGGTCTGACGAGTCCACGTTTCAAATTGTTTTTGGAAACTGTGGATGTTGTGTCCTCCGGACCAAAGAGGAAAAGAACCATCTGGAATGTTATAGGCGAAAGGTCAAAAGCCAGCATCTGTGATGGTATGGGGGTGTATTAGTGCCCAAGGCATGGGCAACTTACACATATGTGAAGGCACCATTAATGCTGAAAGGTACATACTGGTTTTGGAGCAACATATGTTGCCATCTAAGCAACGTCTTTTTCATGGACGCCCCTGCTTATTTCAGCAAGACAATGCCAAGCCACATTCTGCACGTGTTACAACAGCATGGCTCCGTAGTAAAAGAGTGCGGGTACTAGACTGGCCAGCCTGTAGTCCAGACCTGTCTCCCATTGAAAATGTGTGGCGCATTATGAAAACGTAAAATACGACGACGGAGACCCCGGACTGTTGAACAACTTAAGCTGTACATCAAGCAAGAATGGGAAAGAGTTCCACCTGAAAAGCTTCAAAAATTAGTCTCCTCAGTTCCCAAACGTTTACTGAGTGTCGTTAAAAGGAAAGGCGATGTAACACAGTGGTAAAAAGGCCCCTGTGCCAACTTTTTTGCAATTTGTTGCTGCCTTTAAATTAAAGTCTTTGCAGTGTATTCAGTTGAATATAAGTTGAAAAGGATTTGCAAATCATTGTATTCTGTTTTTATCTACGATTTACATAACGTGCCAACTTCACTGGTTTTGGGTTTTGTAAGAACATCCGTTTGCAATCAGGTTATAGAATCTTCCCCTGGTGTGGTACAGCAATTATGGATTAAATGATACTTCTTCGGGGTTCCTGTAAATGCTGACTAGTTGTGGTAAGAAATCTATATTTTACTCTAAGAGATTAAGTATTGGGCATTCTTTTCAGGCTTTTGGTTACCACAGCGTCTTTACAATAAATGATAATTATAATTTTGAAAACATGCTTTATCTCTACTAATGTGAAGTGATTTTATGACAGGTGATACTTTTATTGAAGGCTATATGAACAGTCAGTTTGAGCCAGTCAGGGCGTCGCGGGGGGGTGCGAGGCCCTGTGCCGACTTGATGCGCGAGGCCCTGCTCACGTGCGCGCGCATTAATCATGTCAGGCTGCTTGCACATAGCTGTTCATTATACCCGGTGGAATGACATCCATTTTTAGACTAAAACAACATTACTGTGGCAATAATTTCAACTATAATTTTTTGGATATCATAAACTTTCAAAGGTAAAAAAATCAACAGCACAACGATTGGCTTTTATCATCAAATCAGCTCAGCTTTTCTATTGGCACATGACAAGTATGACAGTGCGTCTCGGAATTACCATTCAACAAACACTAATACCTAATGGCTCACAGTCACTGGTGACAATCGCTTATTTTGACTAATTTCTATGGAAAAATCTCAGATTAACAAAGGCGTAGTATCCGCTGACAAACGCAACAGTTTAACATTTGATTACGATGCAGTATATTTTCTCATACTAGTCAGTTACAATCGCCCTGCTGCAGAATAGCTTTAAAACATCAGATTCCCGCTCACCATTCATTGATTAGGTGACGGTCACTTTCCTTCCATTTTGGGCCGCAAACTCTGCAATTAAATCGTTATAATCCAGCCTGGATGCAACGTTTTTTTCGATAGACAGAAGGGCGAATCCACATAGTCTCTCCTGCGACATGGAGGTCCAAAAATAGTTTTAAATAACTTTGAAAAGCTTCTCTACCCCGATGTCAGTTATTGATATCGTCAATAAGACCCTGAGCGCAATCTCACCGTTAGGAAAGGCGAGTGAGCAGCGAGACGGAGCATGTTAAGTATGGCGACGTAAAACAGAAAAAAAACAGCTGTTATCAAGATGAAATGGTAAATAATGTAACCGACTCAGTGAATCGTCATTTAAGGAGCACGATGAGTCAAGTTCAGTGGTGTAAAATATGTAGGCTATTTTTATTTAAAAAAGAAAAAAAAAAAAAAAAACACACACCCTAAAGGCGCGAGGTCCTGTACGAAGGCGCGAGGCCCCCTAAAGGCGCGAGGCCCTGTGCGGTCGCACACTTCGCACAACCCTTGCGACGGCTCGGGAGCCAGTTAACTCCATTTTTAAATGTCCTGGTTGCATCCATCACAGCACCAGACTCCAAATGACACGTGGAGCTCATGTGCCAACAAATAGACATACAACCCCAGTTCCAAAAAAGTTGAGATGCTGTGTAAATTGTAAATAAAAACATAATACAATGATTTACAAACCTCATGAACCCACATTTTACTCCCAATAGAACATAGACAACATACCAGATGTTGAAAGTGAGACATTTTACCATTTCATGAAAAATATTAGCTCATTTTGAATTTGATGGCAGCAATGCATCTCAGAACAGTTGGGACGGGGCAACAAAGGCTGGAACAGTAAGTGGTACTAATAAACAACAGCTGGAGGAGCATTTTGCAGCTAATTAGGCCACATGGCAACAGGTCAGTCACATGACTGCTGCTCTAAAATGCTCTTTATACCCAGAGTCTCTCAGAAGTAAAGCTGGACAGAGATTCTCAATCTGTGAAAAACTGCATCGAAAAATTGTGGAACAATTTCAGAAAAATGTTCCTAAATGTAAAATTGCGAAGACTTTGAATCTACAGTACATATCGAGAGAAGAACCATTGAGTCTGGAAAAATCTCTGCACGCAAGGGACAAGGTCGAAGATCAGTATTGGATGCACGTGATCTTTGGGCCGTCCGGTGGCACTGCATTAAAAACCGGCATAATTCTGCACTGGAATTGACTGCATGGGCTCAGGAACACTTCCAGAAATCTTGGTGAACACAGTTCGCTGGGCAAACTACAAATGCAACTTAAATCTGTATCATGCAAAGGAAAAGCCATATGTTGTCATGGAATTCAGCCCACCGGCAAGAGACGAAGGCGGCGGGCACTGGGACCATGTTCCCAGACGGGTGGAAAGGGACCCAAAGGCACAGGCTGAGTAAAAACACAAAAATCTTTAATCAAAATTATAAAGATTAAAATCGTCCCAGAGGGAAGCAGCAGCAAGACAATCCATGGCAGGAATCAGGAGACAAACAGGTGCAGCCCACTCTTACTGTAAATACTAAAGCTTCACCTCCACCTTAACGAGCAATAGGTGTGGCTCGTTAAGGTGGAGGCAAAGAATGCAGCAGGGGAGGGGCCTGCAGGCGAACACCATGACATGTATGAACACGATCCTAAAATGCCGACAATATATATGATGTGTGGTATGGCGCAGGATGATGTGTATATGATGTTTCTCATTGTGTATGGTCTGTCAGTGTGATGTGTGTTATGATGCATTGATGGTTTGTATAATGTGTGATGTACAGGTTACGTAAAGCCCTGAGGACGCAGCCATCATCTCCAGGCAGTGTGCGTTTGGACACAGAGGCACTTACTGAGGTCATGGAGGCCAAACTACAGGAGTTTCAGACTGAGTTCAGACTCCAGATCACTGACCTCATCCGCACCGTGTGTGAGTGTGAGGGGGGGGCATTATACCTGTGTGTGAGTGTGAGGGGGGGCCTTATACCTGTGCGTGAATGTGAGGGGGGCCTTATACCTGTGTGTGAGTGTGAGGGGGGCCTTATACCTGTGTTTGAGTGTGAGGGGGGGAGGGGGCCTTATACCTGTGTGTGACTGTAAGTGGGGGCCTTATACATGTGTGTGAGTGTGAGGGGGGGCCTTATACCTGTGTGTGAGTGTGAGGGGGGCCTTATACCTGTGTGTGAGTGTGAGGGGGGCCTTATACCTGTGTGTTCGTGTGAGGGGGGGCCTTATACCTGTGTGTTCGTGTGAGGGGGGGCCTTATACCTGTGTGTGAGTGTGAGGGGGGCCTTATACCTGTGTGTGAGTGTGAGGGGGGCCTTATACCTGTGTGTGAGTGTGAGGGGGGGCCTTATACCTGTGTGTGAGTGTGAGGGGGGCCTTATACCTGTGTGTGAGTGTGAGGGGGGCCTTATACCTGTGTGTGAGTGTGAGGGGGGCTTTATACCTGTGTGTGAGTGTGAGGGAAGCCTTATACCGGTGTGTGAGTGTGAGGGGGGGCCTTATACCTGTGTGTGAGTGTGAGGGGGGCCTTATACCTGTGTGTGAGTGTGAGGGGGGGCCTTATACCTGTGTGTGAGTGTGAGGGGGGGCCTTATACCTGTGTGTGAGTGTGAGGGGGGCCTTATACCTGTGTGTGAGTGTGAGGGGGGCCTTATACCTGTGTGTGAGTGTGAGGGGGGGCCTTATACCTGTGTGTGAGTGTGAGGGGGGGCCTTATACCTGTGTGTGAGTGTGAGGGGGGCCTTATACCTGTGTGTGAGTGTGAGGGGGGCCTTATACCTGTGTGTGAGTGTGAGGGGGACCTTATACCTGTGTGTGAGTGTGAGGGGGGCCTTATACCTGTGTGTGAGTGTGAGGGGGGCCTTATACCTGTGTGTGAGTGTGAGGGGGGCCTTATACCTGTGTGTGAGTGTGAGGGGGGGCCTTATACCTGTGTGTGAGTGTGAGGGGGGCCTTATACATGTGTGTGAGTGTGAGGGGGGCCTTATACCTGTGTGTGAGTGTGAGGGGGGGCCTTATACCTGTGTGTGAGTGTGAGGGGGGGCCTTATACCTGTGTGTGAGTGTGAGGGGGGCCTTATACCTGTGTGTGAGTGTGAGGCCTTATACCTGTGTGTGAGTGTGAGGGGGGCCTTATTCCTGTGTGTGAGTGTGAGGGGGGACCTTATACCTGTGTGTGAGTGTGAGGGGGGCCTTATACCTGTGTGTGAGTGTGAGGGGGGGCCTTATACCTGTGTGTGAGTGTGAGGGGGGCCTTATACCTGTGTGTGAGTGTGAGGGGGGCCTTATACCTGTGTGTGAGTGTGAGGGGGGCCTTATACCTGTGTGTGAGTGTGAGGGGGGGCCTTATACCTGTGTGTGAGTGTGAGGGGGGCCTTATACCTGTGTGTGAGTGTGAGGGGGGGCCTTATACCTGTGTGTGAGTGTGAGGGGGGCCTTATACCTGTGTGTGAGTGTGAGGGGGGCCTGATACCTGTGTGTGAGTGTGAGGGGGGCCTTATACCTGTGTGTGAGTGTGAGGGGGGCCTTATACCTGAGTGTGAGTGTGAGGGGGGGCCTTATACCTGTGTGTGAGTGTGAGGGGGGGCCTTATACCTGTGTGTGAGTGTGAGGGGGGGCTTTTACCTGTGTGTGAGTGTGAGGGGGGGGGGCCTCATACCTGTGTGTGAGTGTGAGGGGGGGCCTAATACCTGTGTGTGAGTGTGAGGGGGGCCTTATACCTGTGTGAGTGTGAGGGGGGCCTTATACCTGTGTGTGAGTGTGAGGGGGGGCCTTATACCTGTGTGTGAGTGTGATGGGGGCCTGATACCTGTGTGTGAGTGTGAGGGGGGCTTTATACCTGTGTGTGAGTGTGAGGCGGGCCTTATACCTGTGTGTGAGTGTGAGGGGGGGCCTTATACCTGTGTGTGAGTGTGAGGCCTTATACCTGTGTGTGAGTGTGAGGGGGGCCTTATACCTGTGTGTGAGTGTGAGGGGGGCCTTATACCTGTGTGTGAGTGTGAGGGGAGCCTTATACCTGTGTGTGAGTGTGAGGGGGGCCTTATACCTGTGTGTGAGTGTGAGGGGAGCCTTATACCTGTGTGTGAGTGTGAGGGGGGCCTTATACCTGTGTGTGAGTGTGAGGGGGGGCCTTATACCTGTGTGTGAGTGTGAGGGGGGCCTTATACCTGTGTGTGAGTGTGAGGGGAGCCTTATACCTGTGTGTGAGTGTGAGGGGGGCCTTATACCTGTGTGTGAGTGTGAGGGGGGGCCTTTTACCTGTGTGTGAGTGTGAGGGGGGCCTTATACCTGTGTGTGAGTGTGAGGGGGGGCCTTATACCTGTGTGTGAGTGTGAGGGGGGCCTTATACCTGTGTGTGAGTGTGAGGGGGGCCTTATACCTGTGTGTGAGTGTGAGGGGGGCCTTATACCTGTGTGTGAGTGTGAGGGGGGCCTTATACCTGTGTGTGAGTGTGAGGGGGGCCTTATACTGTACCTGTGTGTGAGTGTGAGGGGGGCCTTATACCTGTGTGTGAGTGTGAGGGGGGGCCTTATACCTGTGTGTGAGTGTGAGGGGGGCCTTATACCTGTGTGTGAGTGTGAGGGGGGCCTTATACCTGTGTGTGAGTGTGAGGGGGGCCTTATACCTGTGTGTGAGTGTGAGGGGGGGGCCTTATACCTGTGTGTGAATGTGAGGGGGGCCTTATACCTGTGTGTGAGTGTGAGGGGGGCCTCATACCTGTGTGTGAGTGTGAGGGGGGCCTTATACCTGTGTGTGAGTGTGAGGGGGGGCCTTATACCTGTGTGTGAGTGTGAGGGGAGCCTTATACCTATGTGTGAGTGTGAGGGGGGGCCTTATACCTGTGTGTGAGTGTGAGGGGGGGCCTGATAGCTGTGTGTGAGTGTGAGGGGGGCTTTATACCTGTGTGTGAGTGTGAGGGGGGCCTTATACCTGTGTGTGAGTGTGAGGGGGGGCCTTATACCTATGTGTGAGTGTGAGGGGGGCTTTATACCTGTGTGTGAGTGTGAGGGGGGGCCTGATAGCTGTGTGTGAGTGTGAGGGGGGCTTTATACCTGTATGTGAGTGTGAGGGGGGCCTTATACCTGTGTGTGAGTGTGAGGGGAGCCTTATACCTATGTGTGAGTGTGAGGGGGGACCTTATACCTGTGTGTGAGTGTGAGGGGGGGCCTGATAGCTGTGTGTGAGTGTGAGGGGGGCTTTATACCTGTGTGTGAGTGTGAGGGGGGCCTTATACCTGTGTGTGAGTGTGAGGGGGGCCTTATACCTGTGTGTGAGTGTGAGGGGGGCTTTATACCTGTGTGTGAGTGTGAGGGGTGCCTTATACCTGTGTGTGAGTGTGAGGGGGGCCTTATACCTGTGTGTGAGTGTGAGGGGAGGCCTTATTCCTGTGTGTGAGTGTGAGGGGGGCTTGATACCTGTGTGTGAGTGTGAGGGGGGCCTTATACCTGTGTGTGAGTGTGAGGGGGGCCTTATACCTGTGTGTGAGTGTGAGGGGGGCTTTATACCTGTGTGTGAGTGTG
This sequence comes from Gymnothorax reevesii, assembly GCA_029721435.1. Lineage (NCBI taxonomy): Eukaryota > Metazoa > Chordata > Actinopteri > Anguilliformes > Muraenidae > Gymnothorax > Gymnothorax reevesii. Next base: position 8,482,226 of record CM056579.1, on the reverse strand, counting down.
AGGGGGGCCTTATACCTGTGTGTGAGTGTGAGGGGGGCTTTATACCTGAGTGTGAGTGTGAAGGGGGCCTTATACCTGCGTGTGAGTGTGAGGGGGGCTTTATACCTGTGTGTGAGTGTGAGGGGGGCTTTATACCTGTGTGTGAGTGTGAGGGGGGCCTTATACCTGTGTGTGAGTGTGAGGGGGGCTTTATACCTGTGTGTGAGTGTGAGGGGGGCCTTATACCTGCGTGTGAGTGTGAGGGGGGCTTTATACCTGTGTGTGAGTGTGAGGGGGGCTTTATACCTGTGTGTGAGTGTGAGGGGGGCCTTATACCTGTGTGTGAGTGTGAGGGGGGCTTTATACCTGTGTGTGAGTGTGAGGGGGGCTTTATACCTGTGTGTGAGTGTGAGGGGGGCTTTATACCTGTGTGTGAGTGTGAGGGGGGCTTTATACCTGTGTGTGAGTGTGAGGGGGGCCTTATACCTGCGTGTGAGTGTGAGGGGGGCTTTATACCTGTGTGTGAGTGTGAGGGGGGCTTTATACCTGTGTGTGAGTGTGAGGGGGGCCTTATACCTCTGTGTGAGTGTGAGGGGGGCTTTATACCTGTGTGTGAGTGTGAGGGGGGCCTTATACCTGTGTGTGAGTGTGAGGGGGGCTTTATACCTGTGTGTGAGTGTGAGGGGGGCCTTATACCTGTGTGTGAGTGTGAGGGGAGCCTTATACCTGTGTGTGAGTGTGAGGGGGGCCTTATACCTGTGTGTGAGTGTGAGGGGGGCCTTATACCTGTGTGTGAGTGTGAGGGGGGCCTTATACCTGAGTGTGAGTGTGAGGCGGGGCCTTATACCTGTGTGTGAGTGTGAGGGGGGGCCTTATACCTGTGTGTGAGTGTGAGGGGGGGCTTTTACCTGTGTGTGAGTGTGAGGGGGGGGGGCCTCATACCTGTGTGTGAGTGTGAGGGGGGGCCTAATACCTGTGTGTGAGTGTGAGGGGGGCCTTATACCTGTGTGAGTGTGAGGGGGGCCTTATACCTGTGTGTGAGTGTGAGGGGGGGCCTTATACCTGTGTGTGAGTGTGATGGGGGCCTGATACCTGTGTGTGAGTGTGAGGGGGGCTTTATACCTGTGTGTGAGTGTGAGGGGGGCCTTATACCTGTGTGTGAGTGTGAGGGGGGGGCCTTATACCTGTGTGTGAGTGTGAGGCCTTATACCTGTGTGTGAGTGTGAGGGGGGCCAAATACCTGTGTGTGAGTGTGAGGGGAGCCTTATACCTGTGTGTGAGTGTGAGGGAGGCCTTATACCTGTGTGTGAGTGTGAGGGGAGCCTTATACCTGTGTGTGAGTGTGAGGGGGGCCTTATACCTGTGTGTGAGTGTGAGGGGGGGCTTTATACCTGTGTGTGAGTGTGAGGGGGGCCTTATACCTGTGTGTGAGTGTGAGGGGAGCCTTATACCTGTGTGTGAGTGTGAGGGGGGCCTTATACCTGTGTGTGAGTGTGAGGGGAGCCTTATACCTGTGTGTGAGTGTGAGGGGGGCCTTATACCTTTGTGTGAGTGTGAAGGGGGGCCTGATACCTGTGTGTGAGTGTGAGGGGGGGCCTTATACCTGTGTGTGAGTGTGAGGGGGGCCTTATACCTGTGTGTGAGTGTGAGGGGGGCCTTATACCTGTGTGTGAGTGTGAGGGGGGCCTTATACCTGTTTGTGAGTGTGAGGGGGGCCTTATACCTGTGTGTGAGTGTGAGGGGGGCCTTATACCTGTGTGTGAGTGTGAGGGGGGCCTTATACTGTACCTGTGTGTGAGTGTGAGGGGGGCCTTATACCTGTGTGTGAGTGTGAGGGGGGGCCTTATACCTGTGTGTGAGTGTGAGGGGGGCCTTATACCTGTGTGTGAGTGTGAGGGGGGCCTTATACCTGTGTGTGAGTGTGAGGGGGGCCTAATACCTGTGTGTGAGTGTGAGGGGGGCCTTATACCTGTGTGTGAGTGTGAGGGGGGGCCTTATACCTGTGTGTGAATGTGAGGGGGGCCTTATACCTGTGTGTGAGTGTGAGGGGGGCCTCATACCTGTGTGTGAGTGTGAGGGGGGCCTTATACCTGTGTGTGAGTGTGAGGGGGGGCCTTATACCTGTGTGTGAGTGTGAGGGGAGCCTTATACCTATGTGTGAGTGTGAGGGGGGGCCTTATACCTGTGTGTGAGTGTGAGGGGGGGCCTGATAGCTGTGTGTGAGTGTGAGGGGGGCTTTATACCTGTGTGTGAGTGTGAGGGGGGCCTTATACCTGTGTGTGAGTGTGAGGGGGGGCCTTATACCTGTGTGTGAGTGTGAGGGGGGGGCCTTATACCTATGTGTGAGTGTGAGGGGGGCTTTACACCTGTGTGTGAGTGTGAGGGGGGGCCTGATAGCTGTGTGTGAGTGTGAGGGGGGCTTTATGCCTGTGTGTGAGTGTGAGGGGGGCCTTATACCTGTGTGTGAGTGTGAGGGGAGCCTTATACCTATGTGTGAGTGTGAGGGGGGGCCTTATACCTGTGTGTGAGTGTGAGGGGGGGCCTTATACCTGTGTGTGAGTGTGAGGGGGGCTTTATACCTGTGTGTGAGTGTGAGGGGGGCCTTATACCTGTGTGTGAGTGTGAGGGGGGCCTAATACCTGTGTGTGAGTGTGAGGGGGGCTTTATACCTGTGTGTGAGTGTGAGGGGTGCCTTATACCTGTGTGTGAGTGTGAGGGGGGGCCTTATACCTGTGTGTGAGTGTGAGGGGAGGCCTTATTCCTGTGTGTGAGTGTGAGGGGGGGCCTGAGAGCTGTGTGTGAGTGTGAGGGGGGCTTGATACCTGTGTGTGAGTGTGAGGGGGGCCTTATACCTGTGTGTGAGTGTGAGGGGGGCCTTATACCTGTGTGTGAGTGTGAGGGGGGCTTTATACCTGTGTGTGAGTGTGAGGGGGGCCTTATACCTGTGTGTGAGTGTGAGGGGGGCCTTATACCTGTGTGTGAGTGTGAGGGGGGGCCTTATACCTGTGTGTGAGTGTGAGGGGGGCCTTATACCTGTGTGTGAGTGTGAGGGGGGCTTTATACCTGTGTGTGAGTGTGAAGGGGGCCTTATACCTGCGTGTGAGTGTGAGGGGGGCTTTATACCTGTGTGTGAGTGTGAGGGCGGCTTTATACCTGTGTGTGAGTGTGAGGGGGGCCTTATACCTGTGTGTGAGTGTGAGGGGGGCTTTATACCTGTGTGTGAGTGTGAGGGGGGCTTTATGCCTGTGTGTGAGTGTGAGGGGGGCCTTATACCTGTGTGTGAGTGTGAGGGGAGCCTTATACCTATGTGTGAGTGTGAGGGGGGGCCTTATACCTGTGTGTGAGTGTGAGGGGGGGCCTTATACCTGTGTGTGAGTGTGAGGGGGGCTTTATACCTGTGTGTGAGTGTGAGGGGGGCCTTATACCTGTGTGTGAGTGTGAGGGGGGCCTAATACCTGTGTGTGAGTGTGAGGGGGGCTTTATACCTGTGTGTGAGTGTGAGGGGTGCCTTATACCTGTGTGTGAGTGTGAGGGGGGCCTTATACCTGTGTGTGAGTGTGAGGGGAGGCCTTATTCCTGTGTGTGAGTGTGAGGGGGGGCCTGATAGCTGTGTGTGAGTGTGAGGGGGGCTTGATACCTGTGTGTGAGTGTGAGGGGGGCCTTATACCTGTGTGTGAGTGTGAGGGGGGCCTTATACCTGTGTGTGAGTGTGAGGGGGGCTTTATACCTGTGTGTGAGTGTGAGGGGGGCCTTATACCTGTGTGTGAGTGTGAGGGGGGCCTTATACCTGTGTGTGAGTGTGAGGGGGGGCCTTATACCTGTGTGTGAGTGTGAGGGGGGCCTTATACCTGTGTGTGAGTGTGAGGGGGGCTTTATACCTGTGTGTGAGTGTGAAGGGGGCCTTATACCTGCGTGTGAGTGTGAGGGGGGCTTTATACCTGTGTGTGAGTGTGAGGGCGGCTTTATACCTGTGTGTGAGTGTGAGGGGGGCCTTATACCTGTGTGTGAGTGTGAGGGGGGCTTTATACCTGTGTGTGAGTGTGAGGGGGGCCTTATACCTGCGTGTGAGTGTGAGGGGGGCTTTATACCTGTGTGTGAGTGTGAGGGGGGCTTTTTACCTGTGTGTGAGTGTGAGGGGGGCCTTATACCTGTGTGTGAGTGTGAGGGGGGCTTTATACCTGTGTGTGAGTGTGAGGGGGGCTTTATACCTGTGTGTGAGTGTGAGGGGGGCTTTATACCTGTGTGTGAGTGTGAGGGGGGCTTTATACCTGTGTGTGAGTGTGAGGGGGGCCTTATACCTGCGTGTGAGTGTGAGGGGGGCTTTATACCTGTGTGTGAGTGTGAGGGGGGCTTTATACCTGTGTGTGAGTGTGAGGGGGGCCTTATACCTCTGTGTGAGTGTGAGGGGGGCTTTATACCTGTGTGTGAGTGTGAGGGGGGCCTTATACCTGTGTGTGAGTGTGAGGGGGGCTTTATACCTGTGTGTGAGTGTGAGGGGGGGCCTTATACCTGTGTGTGAGTGTGAGGGGAGCCTTATACCTGTGTGTGAGTGTAAGGGGGGCCTTATACCTGTGTGTGAGTGTGAGGGGGGCCTTATACCTGTGTGTGAGTGTGGGGGGGGGCTTATACCTGTGTGTGAGTGTGAGGGGGGGCCTTATACCTGTGTGTGAGTGTGAGGGGGGCCTTATACCTATGTGTGAGTGTGAGGGGGGGCCTTATACCTGTGTGTGAGTGTGAGGGGGGCCTTATACCTGTGTGTGAGTGTGAGGGGGGCTTTATACTTGTGTGTGAGTGTGAGAGGGGGCTTATACCTGTGTGTGAGTGTGAGAGGGGGCTTATACCTGTGTGTGAGTGTGAGGGGGGCCTTATACCTGTGTGTGAGTGTGAGGGGGGCCTTATACCTGTGTGTGAGTGTGAGGGGGGGGCCTTATACCTGTGTGTGAGTATGAAGGGGGCCTTATACCTGTGTGTGAGTGTGAGGGGGGCCTTATACCTGTGTGTGAGTGTGAGGGGGGGCCTTATACCTGTGTGTGAGTGTGAGGGGGGCCTTACACCTGTGTGTGAGTGTGAGGGGGGGCCTTATACCTGTGTGTGTGAGGGGGGCCTTATACCTGTGTGTGAGTGTGAGGGGGGGCCTTATACCTGTGTGTGAGTGTGAGGGGGGCCTTATACCTGTGTGTGAGTGTGAGGGGGGCCTTATACCTGTGTGTGAGTGTGAGGGGGGCCTTATACCTGTGTGTGAGTGTGAGGGGGGGCCTTATACCTGTGTGTGAGTGTGAGGGGGGCCTTATACCTGTGTGTGAGTGTGAGGGGGGGCCTTATACCTGTGTGTGAGTGTGAGGGGGGCCTTATACCTGTGTGTGAGTGTGAGGGGGGCCTTATACCTGTGTGCGAGTGTGAGGGGGGGCCTTATACCTGTGTGTGAGTGTGAGGGGGGGCCTTATACCTGTGTGTGAGTGTGAGGGGGGCCTTATACCTATGTGTGAGTGTGAGGGGGGGCCTTATACCTGTGTGTGAGTGTGAGGGGGGCCTCATACCTGTGTGTGAGTGTGAGGGGGGCCTTATACCTGTGTGTGAGTGTGAGGGGGGGCCTTATACCTGTGTGTGAGTGTGAGGGGAGCCTTATACCTATGTGTGAGTGTGAGGTGGGCCTTATACCTGTGTGTGAGTGTGAGGGGGGCCTCATACCTGTGTGTGAGTGTGAGGGGGGCCTTACACCTGTGTGTGAGTGTGAGGGGGGGCCTTATACCTGTGTGTGAGTGTGAGGGGAGCCTTATACCTATGTGTGAGTGTGAGGGGGGGCCTTATACCTGTGTGTGAGTGTGAGGGGGGGCCTTACACCTGTGTGTGAGTGTGAGGGGGGGCCTTATACCTGTGTGTGAGTTTGAGGGGGGCCTTATACCTGTGTCTGAGTGTGAGGGGGGGCCTTACACCTGTGTGTGAGTGTGAGGGGGGGCCTTATACCTGTGTGTGTGAGGGGGGCCTTATACCTGTGTGTGAGTGTGAGGGGGGCCTTATACCTGTGTGTGAGTGTGAGGCGGGCCTAATACCTGTTTGTGAGTGTGAGGGGGGCCTTATACCTGTGTGTGAGTGTGAGGGGGGCCTTATACCTGTGTGTGAGTGTGAGGGGGGCCTTATACCTGTGTGTGAGTGTGAGGGGGGGCCTTATACCTGTGTGTGAGTGTGAAGGGGGCCTTATACCTGTGTGTGAGTGTGAGGGGGGCCTTATACCTGTGTGTGAGTGTGAGGGGGGGCCTTATACCTGTGTGTGAGTGTGAGGGGGGGCCTTACACTTGTTTGTGAGTGTGAGGGGGGGCCTTATACCTGTGTGTGTGAGGGGGGCCTAATACCTGAGTGTGAGTGTGAGGGGGGGCCTTATACCTGTGTGTGAGTGTGAGGGGGGCCTTATACCTGTGTGTGAGTGTGAGGGGGGCCTTATACCTGTGTGTGAGTGTGAGGGGGGCCTTATACCTGTGTGTGAGTGTGAGGGGGGGCCTTATACCTGTGTGTGAGTGTGAGGGGGGCCTTATACCTGTGTGTGAGTGTGAGGGGGGGCCTTATACCTGTGTGTGAGTGTGAGGGGGGCCTTACACCTGTGTGTGAGTGTGAGGGGGGCCTTATACCTGTGTGTGAGTGTGAGGGGGGGGCTTATACCTGTGTGTGAGTGTGAGGGGGGGCCTTATACCTGTGTGTGAGTGTGAGGGGGGGGCTTATACCTGTGTGTGAGTGTGAGGGGGGGCCTTATACCTGTGTGTGAGTGTGAGGGGGGGCCTTATACCTGTGTGTGAGTGTGAGGGGGGCCTTATACCTGTGTGTGAGTGTGAGGGGGGCCTCATACCTGTGTGTGAGTGTGAGGGGGGCCTTATACCTGTGTGTGAGTGTGAGGGGGGGCCTTATACTTGTGTGTGAGTGTGAGGGGAGCCTTATACCTATGTGTGAGTGTGAGGGGGGCCTTATACCTGTGTGTGAGTGTGAGGGGGGCCTCATACCTGTGTGTGAGTGTGAGGGGGGCCTTACACCTGTGTGTGAGTGTGAGGGGGGGCCTTATACCTGTGTGTGAGTGTGAGGGGAGCCTTATACCTATGTGTGAGTGTGAGGGGGGGCCTTATACCTGTGTGTGAGTGTGAGGGGGGCCTTATACCTGTGTGTAAGTGTGAGGGGGGCCTTATACCTGTGTGTGAGTGTGAGGGGGGCTTTATACCTGTGTGTGAGTCGGAGGGGGGCCTTATACGTGTGTGAGTGTGAGGGGGGGCCTTATTCCTGTGTGTGAGTGTGAGGGGGGCCTTATACCTGTGTGTGAGTGTTAGGGGGGCCTTATACCTGTGTGTGAGTGTGAGGGGGGGCCTTATACCTGTCTGTGAGTGTGCGGGGGGCCTTATACCTGTGTGTGAGTGTGAGGGGGGGCCTTATACCTGTGTGTGAGTGTGAGGGGGGCCTTATACCTGTGTGTGAGTGTGAGGGGGGCCTTATACCTGTGTGCGAGTGTGAGGGGGGGCCTTTTACCAGTGTGTGAGTGTGAGGGGGGCCTTATACCTATGTGTGAGTGTGAGGGGGGGCCTTATACCTGTGTGCGAGTGTGAGGGGGGGCCTTATACCTGTGTGTGAGTGTGAGGGGGGGCCTTATACCTGTGTGTGAGTGTGAGGGGGGCCTTATACCTATGTGTGAGTGTGAGGGGGGGCCTTATACCTGTGTGTGAGTGTGAGGGGGGCCTCATACCTGTGTGTGAGTGTGAGGGGGGCCTTATACCTGTGTGTGAGTGTGAGGGGGGCCCTTATACCTGTGTGTGAGTGTGAGGGGAGCCTTATACCTATGTTTGAGTGTGAGGTGGGCCTTATACCTGTGTGTGAGTGTGAGGGGGGGCCTTACACCTGTGTGTGAGTGTGAGGGGGGGCCTTATACCTGTGTGTGAGTGTGAGGGGGGGCCTTATACCTGTGTGTGAGTGTGAGGGGAGCCTTATACCTATGTGTGAGTGTGAGGGGGGGCCTTATACCTGTGTGTGAGTGTGAGGGGGGGCCTTACACCTGTGTGTGAGTGTGAGGGGGGGCCTTATACCTGTGTGTGAGTGTGAGGGGAGCCTTATACCTATGTGTGAGTGTGAGGGGGGGCCTTATACCTGTGTGTGAGTGTGAGGGGGGCCTTATACCTGTGTGTAAGTGTGAGGGGGGCCATATACCTGTGTGTGAGTGTGAGGGGGGGCCTTATACCTGTGTGTGAGTGTGAGGGGGGCCTTATACCTGTGTGTGAGTGTGAGGGGGGGCCTTATACCTGTGTGTGAGTGTGAGGGGGGCCTTATACCTGTGTCTGAGTGTGAGGGGGGGCCTTACACCTGTGTGTGAGTGTGAGGGGGGGCCTTATACCTGTGTGTGTGAGGGGGGCCTTATACCTGTGTGTGAGTGTGAGGGGGGCCCTATACCTGTGTGTGAGTGTGAGGGGGGCCTTATACCTGTGTGTGAGTGTGAGGGGGGCCTTATACCTGTGTGTGAGTGTGAGGGGGGCCTTATACCTGTGTGTGAGTGTGAGGGGGGGCCTTATACCTGTGTGTGAGTGTGAAGGGGGCCTTATACCTGTGTGTGAGTGTGAGGGGGGCCTTATACCTGTGTGTGAGTGTGAGGGGGGGCCTTATACCTGTGTGTGAGTGTGAGGGGGGCCTTATACCTGTGTGTGAGTGTGAGGGGGGGCCTTATACCTGTGTGTGAGTGTGAGGGGGGGCCTTACACTTGTGTGTGAGTGTGAGGGGGGGCCTTATACCTGTGTGTGTGAGGGGGGCCTAATACCTGAGTGTGAGTGTGAGGGGGGGCCTTATACCTGTGTGTGAGTGTGAGGGGGGCCTTATACCTGTGTGTGAGTGTGAGGGGGGCCTTATACCTGTGTGTGAGTGTGAGGGGGGCCTTATACCTGTGTGTGAGTGTGAGGGGGGGCCTTATACCTGTGTGTGAGTGTGAGGGGGCCCTTATACCTGTGTGTGAGTGTGAGGGGGGCCTTATACCTGTGTGCGAGTGTGAGGGGGGGCCTTATACCAGTGTGTGAGTGTGAGGGGGGGCCTTATACCTGTGTGTGAGTGTGAGGGGGGCCTTATACCTATGTGTGAGTGTGAGGGGGGGCCTTATACCTGTGTGTGAGTGTGAAAGGGGCCTCATACCTGTGTGTGAGTGTGAGGGGGGCCTTATACCTGTGTGTGAGTGTGAGGGGGGGGCCTTATACCTGTGTGTGAGTGTGAGGGGAGCCTTATACCTATGTGTGAGTGTGAGGTGGGCCTTATACCTGTGTGTGAGTGTGAGGGAGGCCTCATACCTGTGTGTGAGTGTGAGGGGGGCCCTTACACCTGTGTGTGAGTGTGAGGGGGGGCCTTATACCTGTGTGTGAGTGTGAGGGGAGCCTTATACCTATGTGTGAGTGTGAGGGGGGGCCTTATACCTGTGTGTGAGTGTGAGGGGGGCCTTATACCTGTGTGTAAGTGTGAGGGGGGCCTTATACCTGTGTGTGAGTGTGAGGGGGGGCCTTACACCTGTGTGTGAGTGTGAGGGGGGGCCTTATACCTGTGTGTGAGTGTGAGGGGGGCCTTATACCTGTGTCTGAGTGTGAGGGGGGGGCCTTACACCTGTGTGTGAGTGTGAGGGGGGGCCTTATACCTGTGTGTGTGAGGGGGGCCTTATACCTGTGTGTGAGTGTGAGGGGGGCCTTATACCTGTGTGTGAGTGTGAGGGGGGCCTTATACCTGTGTGTGAGTGTGAGGGGGGCCTTATACCTGTGTGTGAGTGTGAGGGGGGCCTAATACCTGTGTGTGAGTGTGAGGGGGGGCCTTATACCTGTGTGTGAGTGTGAAGGGGGCCTTATACCTGTGTGTGAGTGTGAGGGGGGCCTTATACCTGTGTGTGAGTGTGAGGGGGGGCCTTATACCTGTGTGTGAGTGTGAGGGGGGGGCCTTACACTTGTGTGTGAGTGTGAGGGGGGGCCTTATACCTGTGTGTGTGAGGGGGGCCTAATACCTGAGTGTGAGTGTGAGGGGGAGCCTTATACCTGTGTGTGAGTGTGAGGGGGGCCTAATACCTGTGTGTGAGTGTGAGGGGGGCCTTATACCTGTGTGTGAGTGTGAGGGGGGGCCTTATACCTGTGTGTGAGTGTGAGGGGGGCCTTATACCTGTGTGTGAGTGTGATTGGGGGGCTTATACCTGTGTGTGAGTGTGAGGGGGGGCCTTATACCTGTGTGTGAGTGTGAGGGGGGCCTTATACCTATGTGTGAGTGTGAGGGGGGGCCTTTTACCTGTGTGTGAGTGTGAGGGGGGCCTTATACCTGTGTGTGAGTGTGAGGGGGGCTTTATACCTGTGTTTGAGTGTGAGAGGGGGCTTATACCTGTGTGTGAGTGTGAGGGGGGCCTGATACCTGTGTGTGAGTGTGAGGGGGGGCCTTATACCTGTGTGTGAGTGTGAGGGGGGCCTTATACCTGTGTGTGAGTGTGAGGGGGGCCTTATACCTGTGTGTGAGTGTGAGGGGGGGCCTTATACCTGTGTGTGAGTGTGAGGGGGGGCCTTATACCTGTGTGTGAGTGTGAGGGGGGGCCTTATACCTGTGTGTGAGTGTGAGGGGGGCCTTATACCTATGTGTGAGTGTGAGGGGGGGCCTTATACCTGTGTGTGAGTGTGAAAGGGGCCTCATACCTGTGTGTGAGTGTGAGGGGGGGCCTTATACCTGTGTGTGAGTGTGAGGGGGGGCCTTATACCTGTGTGTGAGTGTGAGGGGAGCCTTATACCTATGTGTGAGTGTGAGGTGGGCCTTATACCTGTGTGTGAGTGTGAGGGAGGCCTCATACCTGTGTGTGAGTGTGAGGGGGGCCTTACACCTGTGTGTGAGTGTGAGGGGGGGCCTTATACCTGTGTGTGAGAGTGAGGGGAGCCTTATACCTATGTGTGAGTGTGAGGGGGGGCCTTATACCTGTGTGTGAGTGTGAGGGGGGCCTTATACCTGTGTGTAAGTGTGAGGGGGGCCTTATACCTGTGTGTGAGTGTGAGGGGGGGCCTTACACCTGTGTGTGAGTGTGAGGGGGGGCCTTATACCTGTGTGTGAGTGTGAGGGGGGCCTTATACCTGTGTCTGAGTGTGAGGGGGGGGGCCTTACACCTGTGTGTGAGTGTGAGGGGGGGCCTTATACCTGTGTGTGTGAGGGGGGCCTTATACCTGTGTGTGAGTGTGAGGGGGGCCTTATACCTGTGTGTGAGTGTGAGGGGGGCCTTATACCTGTGTGTGAGTGTGAGGGGGGCCTTATACCTGTGTGTGAGTGTGAGGGGGGCCTAATACCTGTGTGTGAGTGTGAGGGGGGGCCTTATACCTGTGTGTGAGTGTGAAGGGGGCCTTATACCTGTGTGTGAGTGTGTAGGGGGCCTTATACCTGTGTGTGAGTGTGAGGGGGGGCCTTATACCTGTGTGTGAGTGTGAGGGGGGGGCCTTACACTTGTGTGTGAGTGTGAGGGGGGGCCTTATACCTGTGTGTGTGAGGGGGGCCTAATACCTGAGTGTGAGTGTGAGGGGGAGCCTTATACCTGTGTGTGAGTGTGAGGGGGGCCTAATACCTGTGTGTGAGTGTGAGGGGGGCCTTATACCTGTGTGTGAGTGTGAGGGGGGGGCCTTATACCTGTGTGTGAGTGTGAGGGGGGCCTTATACCTGTGTGTGAGTGTGATTGGGGGGCTTATACCTGTGTGTGAGTGTGAGGGGGGGCCTTATACCTGTGTGTGAGTGTGAGGGGGGCCTTATACCTATGTGTGAGTGTGAGGGGGGGCCTTTTACCTGTGTGTGAGTGTGAGGGGGGCCTTATACCTGTGTGTGAGTGTGAGGGGGGCTTTATACCTGTGTTTGAGTGTGAGAGGGGGCTTATACCTGTGTGTGAGTGTGAGGGGGGCCTTATACCTGTTTGTGAGTGTGAGGGGGGGCCTTATACCTGTGTGTGAGTGTGAGGGGGGCCTTATACCTGTGTGTGAGTGTGAGGGGGGCCTTATACCTGTGTGTGAGTGTGAGGGGGGCCTTATACCTGTGTGTGAGTGTGAGGGGGGGCCTTATACCTGTGTGTGAGTGTGAGGGGGGCCTTATACCTGTGTGTGAGTGTGAGGGGGGCCTCATACCTGTGTGTGAGTGTGAGGGGGGGCTTTATACCTGTGTGTGAGTGTGAGGGTGGCCTTATACCTGTGTGTGAGTGTGAGGGGGGCCTCATACCTGTGTGTGAGTGTGAGGGGGGGCCTTATACCTGTGTGTGAGTGTGAGGGGAGCCTTATACCTATGTGTGAGTGTGAGGGGGGCCTTATACCTGTGTGTGAGTGTGAGGGGGGCCTCATACCTGTGTGTGAGTGTGAGGGGGGCCTCATACCTGTGTGTGAGTGTGAGGGGGGGCCTTATACCTGTGTGTGAGTGTGAGGGGAGCCTTATACCTATGTGTGAGTGTGAGGGGGGGCCTTATACCTGTGTGTGAGTGTGAGGGGGGCCTTATACCTGTGTGTAAGTGTGAGGGGGGCCTTATACCTGTGTGTGAGTGTGAGGGGGGGCCTTACACCTGTGTGTGAGTGTGAGGGGGGGCCTTATACCTGTGTGTGTGAGGGGGGCCTTATACCTGTGTGTGAGTGTGAGGGGGGCCTTATACCTGTGTGTGAGTGTGAGGGGGGCCTTATACGTGTGTGAGTGTGAGGGGGGGCCTTATTCCTGTGTGTGAGTGTGAGGGGGGCCTTATACCTGTGTGTGAGTGTGAGGGGGGGCCTTATACCTGTGTGTGAGTGTGAGGGGGGGCCTTATACCTGTGTGTGAGTGTGAGGGGGGCCTTATACCTGTGTGTGAGTGTGAGGGGGGGCCTTATACCTGTGTGTGAGTGTGAGGGGGGCCTCATACCTGTGTGTGAGTGTGAGGGGGGGCCTTATACCTGTGTGTGAGTGTGAGGGGGGGCCTTATACCTGTGTGTGAGTGTGAGGGGGGCCTTATACCTGTGTGTGAGTGTGAGGGGGGGCCTTATACCTGTGTGTGAGTGTGAGGGGGGCCTCATACCTGTGTGTGAGTGTGAGGGGGGGCCTTATACCTGTGTGTGAGTGTGAGGGGGGGCCTTATACCTGTGTGTGAGTGTGAGGGGGGCCTTATACCTGTGTGTGAGTGTGAGGGGGGCCTTATACCTGTGTGTGAGTGTGAGGGGGGGCCTTATACCTGTGTGTGAGTGTGAGGGGGGGCCTTATACCTGTGCGTGAGTGTGAGGGGGGCCTTATACCTGTGTGTGAGTGTGAGGGGGGCCTTATACATGTGTGTGAGTGTGAGGGGGGGCCTTATACCTGTGTGTGAGTGTGAGGGGGGCCTTATACCTGTGTGTGAGTGTGAGGGCGGGCCTTATACCTGTGTGTGAGTGTGAGGGGGGCCTTATACCTGTGTGTGAGTGTGAAGGGGGGCCTTATACCTGTGTGTGAGTGTGAGGGGGGGCCTTATACCTGTCTGTGTGTGTGAGGGGGGCCTTATACCTGTGTGTGAGTGTGAGGGGGGCCTTATACATGTGTGTGAGTGTGAGGGGAGCCTTATACCTGTGTGTGAGTGTGAGGGGGGGCTTATACCTGTGTGTGAGTGTGAGGGGGGGCCTTATACCTGTGTGTGAGTGTGAGGGGGGGGCTTATACCTGTGTGTGAGTGTGAGGGGGGCCTATACCTGTGTGTGAGTGTGAGGGGGGGCCTCATACCTGTGTGTGTGTGTGAGGGGGGCCTTATACCTGTGTGTGAGTGTGAGGGGGGCCTTATACATGTGTGTGAGTGTGAGGGGAGCCTTATACCTGTGTGTGAGTGTGAGGGGGGGCTTATACCTGTGTGTGAGTGTGAGGGGGGGCCTTATACCTGTGTGTGAGTGTGAGGGGGGCCTTATACCTGTGTGTGAGTGTGAGGGGGGCCTTATACCTGTGTGTGAGTGTGAGGGGGGCCTTATACCTGTGTGTGAGTGTGAGGGGGGGCCTTATACCTGTGTGTGAGTGTGAGGGGGGCCTTATACCTGTGTGTGAGTGTGAGGGGGGCCTCATACCTGTGTGTGAGTGTGAGGGGGGGCTTTATACCTGTGTGTGAGTGTGAGGGTGGCCTTATACCTGTGTGTGAGTGTGAGGGGGGCCTCATACCTGTGTGTGAGTGTGAGGGGGGGCCTTATACCTGTGTGTGAGTGTGAGGGGAGCCTTATACCTATGTGTGAGTGTGAGGGGGGCCTTATACCTGTGTGTGAGTGTGAGGGGGGCCTCATACCTGTGTGTGAGTGTGAGGGGGGCCTCATACCTGTGTGTGAGTGTGAGGGGGGGCCTTATACCTGTGTGTGAGTGTGAGGGGAGCCTTATACCTATGTGTGAGTGTGAGGGGGGGCCTTATACCTGTGTGTGAGTGTGAGGGGGGCCTTATACCTGTGTGTAAGTGTGAGGGGGGCCTTATACCTGTGTGTGAGTGTGAGGGGGGGCCTTACACCTGTGTGTGAGTGTGAGGGGGGGCCTTATACCTGTGTGTGTGAGGGGGGCCTTATACCTGTGTGTGAGTGTGAGGGGGGCCTTATACCTGTGTGTGAGTGTGAGGGGGGCCTTATACGTGTGTGAGTGTGAGGGGGGGCCTTATTCCTGTGTGTGAGTGTGAGGGGGGCCTTATACCTGTGTGTGAGTGTGAGGGGGGGCCTTATACCTGTGTGTGAGTGTGAGGGGGGGCCTTATACCTGTGTGTGAGTGTGAGGGGGGCCTTATACCTGTGTGTGAGTGTGAGGGGGGGCCTTATACCTGTGTGTGAGTGTGAGGGGGGCCTCATACCTGTGTGTGAGTGTGAGGGGGGGCCTTATACCTGTGTGTGAGTGTGAGGGGGGGCCTTATACCTGTGTGTGAGTGTGAGGGGGGCCTTATACCTGTGTGTGAGTGTGAGGGGGGGCCTTATACCTGTGTGTGAGTGTGAGGGGGGCCTCATACCTGTGTGTGAGTGTGAGGGGGGGCCTTATACCTGTGTGTGAGTGTGAGGGGGGGCCTTATACCTGTGTGTGAGTGTGAGGGGGGCCTTATACCTGTGTGTGAGTGTGAGGGGGGCCTTATACCTGTGTGTGAGTGTGAGGGGGGGCCTTATACCTGTGTGTGAGTGTGAGGGGGGGCCTTATACCTGTGTGTGAGTGTGAGGGGGGCCTTATACCTGTGTGTGAGTGTGAGGGGGGCCTTATACATGTGTGTGAGTGTGAGGGGGGGCCTTATACCTGTGTGTGAGTGTGAGGGGGGCCTTATACCTGTGTGTGAGTGTGAGGGCGGGCCTTATACCTGTGTGTGAGTGTGAGGGGGGCCTTATACCTGTGTGTGAGTGTGAAGGGGGGCCTTATACCTGTGTGTGAGTGTGAGGGGGGGCCTTATACCTGTCTGTGTGTGTGAGGGGGGCCTTATACCTGTGTGTGAGTGTGAGGGGGGCCTTATACATGTGTGTGAGTGTGAGGGGAGCCTTATACCTGTGTGTGAGTGTGAGGGGGGGCTTATACCTGTGTGTGAGTGTGAGGGGGGGCCTTATACCTGTGTGTGAGTGTGAGGGGGGGGCTTATACCTGTGTGTGAGTGTGAGGGGGGCCTATACCTGTGTGTGAGTGTGAGGGGGGGCCTCATACCTGTGTGTGTGTGTGAGGGGGGCCTTATACCTGTGTGTGAGTGTGAGGGGGGCCTTATACATGTGTGTGAGTGTGAGGGGAGCCTTATACCTGTGTGTGAGTGTGAGGGGGGGCTTATACCTGTGTGTGAGTGTGAGGGGGGGCCTTATACCTGTGTGTGAGTGTGAGGGGGGGGCTTATACCTGTGTGTGAGTGTGAGGGGGGCCTATACCTGTGTGTGAGTGTGAGGGGGGGCCTCATACCTGTGTGTGAGTGTGAAGGGGGCCTTATACCCGTGTGTGAGTGTGAGAGGGGCCTTATACCTGTGTGTGAGTGTGAGGGGGGGCCTTATACCTGTGTGTGAGTGTGAGGGGGCCTTATACCTGTGTGTGAGTGTGAGGGGGGGCCTTATACCTGTGTGTGAGTGTGAGGGGGGCCTTATACCTGTGTGTGAGTGTGAGGGGGGCCTTATACCTGTGTGTGAGTGTGAGGGGGGCCTTATACCTGTGTGTGAGTGTGAGGGGGGCCTTATACCTGTGTGTGAGTGTGAGGGGGGGCCTTATACCTGTGTGTGAGTGTGAGGGGGGCCTTATACCTGTGTGTGAGTGTGAGGGGGGCCTTATACCTGTGTGTGAGTGTGAGGGGGGGCCTTATACCTGTGTGTGAGTGTGAGGGGGGCCTTATACCTGTGTGTGAGTGTGAGGGGGGCCTTATACCTGTGTGTGAGTGTGAGGGGGGCCATATACCTGTGTGTGAGTGTGAGGCCTTATACCTGTGTGTGAGTGTGAGGGGGGCCTTATACATGTGTGTGAGTGTGAGGGGGGGCCTTATACCTGTGTGTGTGAGGGGGGCCTTATACCTGTGTGTGAGTGTGAGGGGGGCCTTATACCTGTGTGTGAGTGTGAGGCCTTATACCTGTGTGTGAGTGTGAGGGGGGGCCTTATACCTGTGTGTGAGTGTGAGGGGGGCCTTATACCTGTGTGTGAGTGTGTGGGGGAGCCTTATACCTGTGTGTGAGTGTGAGGGGGGCCTTATACCTGTGTTTGAGTGTGAGGGGGGCCTTATACCTGTGTGTGAGTGTGAGGGGGGCCTTATACCTGTGTGTGAGTGTGAGGGGGGGCCTTATACCTTTGTGTTAGTGTGAGGGGGGCTTTATACCTGTGTTTGAGTGTGAGGGGTGCCTTATACCTGTGTGTGAGTGTGAGGGGGGCCTTATACCTGTGTGTGAGTGTGAGGGGGGGCCTTATACCTGTGTGTGAGTCTGAGGGGGGCTTTATACCTGTGTGTGAGTGTGAGGGGGGCCTTATACCTGTGTGTGAGTGTGAGGGGGGCTTTCTACCTGTGTGTGAGTGTGAGGGGGGCTTTTTACCTGTGTGTGAGTGTGAGGGGGGCCTTATACCTGTGTGTGAGTGTGAGGGGGGCTTTATACCTGTGTGTGAGTGTGAGGGGGGCTTTATACCTGTGTGTGAGTGTGAGGGGGGCCTTATACCTGTGTGTGAGTGTGAGGGGGGCTTTATAACTGTGTGTGAGTGTGAGGGGGGCCTTATACCTGTGTGTGAGTGTGAGGGGGGCCTTATACCTGTGTGTGAGTGTGAGGGGGGCCTTATACCTTTGTGTGAGTGTGAGGGGGGCCTTATACCTGTGTGTGAGTGTGAGGGGGGCCTTATACCTGTGTGTGAGTGTGAGGCCTTATACCTGTGTGTGAGTGTGAGGGGGGGCCTTATACCTGTGTGTGAGTGTGAGGGGGGCCTTATACCTGTGTGTGAGTGTGAGGGGGAGCCTTATACCTGTGTGTGAGTGTGAGGGGGGCCTTATACCTGTGTGTGAGTGTGAGGGGGGCCTTATACCTGTGTGTGAGTGTGAGGCCTTATACCTGTGTGTGAGTGTGAGGGGGGGCCTTATACCTGTGTGTGAGTGTGAGGGGGGCCTTATACCTGTGTGTGAGTGTGAGGGGGGCCTTATACATGTGTGTGAGTGTGAGGGGGGGCCTTATACCTGTGTGTGAGTGTGAGGGGGGCCTTATACATGTGTGTGAGTGTGAGGGGGGCCTTATACATGTGTGTGAGTGTGAGGGGAGCCTTATACCTGTGTGTGAGTGTGAGGGGGGGCCTTATACATGTGTGTGAGTGTGAGGGGGGGCCTTCTACCTGTGTGTGAGTGTGAGGGGGGGCCTTCTACCTGTGTGTGAGTGTGAGGGGGGCCTTATACCTGTGTGTGAGTGTGAGGGGGGGCCTTATACCTGTGTGTGAGTGTGAGGGGGGGCCTTCTACCTGTGTGTGAGTGTGAGGGGGGCCTTATACATGTGTGTGAGTGTGAGGGGGGGCCTTATACCTGTGTATGAGTGTGAGGGGGGGCCTTATACCTGTGTGTGAGTGTGAGGGGGGGGCTTATACCTGTGTGTGAGTGTGAGGGGGGGCCTTCTACCTGTGTGTGAGTGTGAGGGGGGGCCTTATACCTGTGTGTGAGTGTGAGGGGGGCCTTATACCTGTGTGTGAGTGTGAGGGGGGCCTCATACCTGTGTGTGAGTGTGAGGGGGGCCTCATACCTGTGTGTGAGTGTGAAGGGCGGCCTGATACCTGTGTGTGAGTGTGAGGGGGGCCTTATACCTGTGTGTGAGTGTGAGGGGGGCCTTATACCTGTGTGTGAGTGTGAGGGGGGCTTTATACCTGTGTGTGAGTGTGAGGGGGGCTTTATACCTGTGTGTGAGTGTGAGGGGGGCGTCATACCTGTGTGTGAGTGTGAGGGGGGCCTTATACCTGTGTGTGAGTGTGAGGGGGGGCCTTATACCTGTGTGTGAGTGTGAGGGGAGCCTTATACCTATGTGTTAGTGTGAGGGGGGCCTTATACCTGTGTGTGAATGTGAGGGGGGCCTCATACCTGTGTGTGAGTGTGAGGGGGGCCTTACACCTGTGTGTGAGTGTGAGGGGGGGCCTTATACCTGTGTGTGAGTGTGAGGGGAGCCTTATACCTATGTGTGAGTGTGAGGGGGGGCCTTATACCTGTGTGTGGGTGTGGTGTGAGGGGGGCCTTATACCTGTGTGTGAGTGTGAGGGGGGCCTTATACCTGTGTGTGAGTGTGAGGGGGGGCCTTATACCTGTGTGTGAGTGTGAGGGGGGGCCTGATACCTGTGTGTGTGAGGGGGGCCTTATACCTGTGTGTGAGTGTGAGGGGGGCCTTATACCTGTGTGTGAGTGTGAGGGGGGCCTTATACGTGTGTGAGTGTGAGGGGGGCCTTATACCTGTGTGTGAGTGTGAGGGGGGCCTTATACCTGTGTGTGAGTGTGAGGGGGGCCTTATACCTGTGTGTGAGTGTGAGGGGGGCCTTATACCTGTGTGTGAGTGTGAGGGGGGGCCTTATACCTGTGTGTGAGTGTGAGGGGGGGCCTTATACCTGTGTGTGAGTGTGAGGGGGGCTTTATACCTGTGTGTGAGTGTGAGGGGGGCCTTATACCTGTGTGTGAGTGTGAGGGGGGGTCTTATACCTGTGTGTGAGTGTGAGGGGGGCCTTATACCTGTGTGTGAGTGTGAGGGGGGGCCTTATACCTGTGTGTGAGTGTGAGGGGGGGCCTTATACCTATGTGTGAGTGTGAGGGGGGGCCTTATACCTGTGTGTGAGTGTGAGGGGGGCCTTATACCTGTGTGTGTGTGTGTGAGGGGGGCCTTATACCTGTGTGTGAGTGTGAGGGGGGCCTTATACCTGTGTGTGAGTGTGAGGGGGGCCTTATACCTGTGTGTGAGTGTGAGGGGGGGCCTTATACCTGTGTGTGAGTGTGAGGGGGGCCTTATACATGTGTGTGAGTGTGAGGGGGGGCCTTATACCTGTGTGTGAGTGTGAGGGGGGCCTTATACCTGTGTGTGAGTGTGAGGGGGGGCCTTATACCTGTGTGTGAGTGTGAGGGGGGCCTTATACCTGTGTGTGAGTGTGAGGGGGGGCCTTATACCTGTGTGTGAGTGTGAGGGGGGGCCTTATACCTGTGTGTGAGTGTGAGGGGGGGCCTTATACCTGTGTGTGAGTGTGAGGGGGGGCCTTATACCTGTGTGTGAGTGTGAGGGGGGCCTTATACCTGTGTGTGAGTGTGAGGGGGGGCCTTATACCTGTGTGTGAGTGTGAGGGGGGCCTTATACCTGTGTGTGAGTGTGAGGGGGGGCCTTATACCTGTGTGTGAGTGGGGGGGGGGCCTTATACCTGTGTGTGTGTGTGAGGGGGGCCTTATACCTGTGTGTGAGTGTGAGGGGGGCCTTATACATGTGTGTGAGTGTGAGGGGAGCCTTATACCTGTGTGTGAGTGTGAGGGGGGGCCTTATACCTGTGTGTGAGTGTGAGGGGGGGCCTTATACCTGTGTGTGAGTGTGAGGGGGGCCTTATACCTGTGTGTGAGTGTGAGGGGGGCCTTATACCTGTGTGTGAGTGTGAGGGGGGCCTTATACCTGTGTTTGAGTGTGAGGGGGGCCTTATACCTGTATTTGAGTGTGAGGGGGGCCTGATACCTGTGTGTGAGTGTGAAGCGGGCCTTATACCTGTGTGTGAGTGTGAGGGGGGCCTTATACCTGTGTGTGAGTGTGAGGGGGGCCTTATACCTGTGTGTGAGTGTGAGGGGGGCCTTATACCTGTGTGTGAGTGTGAGGAGGGGCTTATACCTGTGTGGGAGTGTGAGGGGGGGGGGCTTATACCTGTGAGTGTGAGGGGGGGCCTTATACCTGTGTGTGAGTGTGAGGGGGGCCTTATACCTGTGTGTGAGTGTGAGGGGGGGCCTTATACCTGTGTGTGAGTGTGAGGGGGGCCTTATACCTGTGTGTGAGTGTGAGGGGGGGCCTTATACCTGTGTGTGAGTGTGAGGGGGGGCCTTATACCTGGGTGTTAGTTCGAGGGGGGCCTTATACCTGTGTGTGAGTGTGAGGGGGGGCCTTATACCTGTGTGTGATTGTGTGGGGGGCCTCATACCTGTGTGTGAGTGTGAAGGGGGCCTTATACCTGCGTGTGAGTGTGAGGGGGGCCTTATACCTGTGTGTGAGTGTGAGGGGGGCCTTATACCTGTGTGTGAGTGTGAGGGGGGCCTTATACCTGTGTGTGAGTGTGAGGGGGGCCTTATACCTGTGTGTGTGAGGGGGGCCTTATACATGTGTGTGAGTGTGAGGAGGGGCCTTACACCTGTGTGTGAGTGTGAGGGGGGCCTTATACCTGTGTGTGAGTGTGAGGGGGGCCTTATACCTGTGTGTGAGTGTGAGGGGGGCCTTATACCTGTGTGTGAGTGTGAGGGGGGCCTTATACCTGTGTGTGTGAGGGGGGCCTTATACGTGTGTGAGTGTGAGGAGGGGCCTTACACCTGTGTGTGAGTGTGAGGGGGGCCTTATACCTGTGTGTGAGTGTGAGGGGGGCCTTATACCTGTGTGTGAGTGTGAGGGGGGCCTTATACCTGTGTGTGAGTGTGAGGGGGGCCTTATACCTGTGTGTGAGTGTGAGGGGGGCCTTTTACGTGTGTGAGTGTGAGGAGGGGCCTTATACCTGTGTGTGAGTGTGAGGGGGGCCTTATACCTGTGTGTGAGTGTGAGGCCTTATACCTGTGTGTGAGTGTGAGGGGGGCCTTATACATGTGTGTGAGTGTGAGGGGGGGCCTTATACCGGTGTGTGTGATGGGGGCCTTATACCTGTGTGTGAGTGTGAGGGGGGCCTTATACATGTGTGTGAGTGTGAGGGGAGCCTTATACCTGTGTGTGAGTGTGAGGGGGGGCCTTATACCTGTGTGTGAGTGTGAGGGGGGGCCTTATACCTGTGTGTGAGTGTGAGGGGGGCCTTATACCTGTGTGTGAGTGTGAGGGGGGGCCTTATACCTGTGTGTGAGTGTGAGGGGGGGCCTTATACCTGTGTGTGAGTGTGAGGGGGGCCTTATACCTGTGTGTGAGTGTGAGGGGGGCCTCATACCTGTGTGTGAGTGTGAGGGGGGCCTCATACCTGTGTGTGAGTGTGAAGGGGGGCCTTATACCTGTGTGTGAGTGTGAGGGGGGGCCTTATACCTGTGTGTGAGTGTGAGGGGGGGCCTTATACCTGTGTGTGAGTGTGAGGGGGGGCCTTATACCTGTGTGTGAGTGTGAGGGGGGCCTTATACCTGTGTGTGAGTGTGAGGGGGGCCTCATACCTGTGTGTGAGTGTGAAGGGGGGCCTTATACCTGTGTGTGAGTGTGAAGGGGGGCCTTATACCTGTGTGTGAGTGTGAGGGGGGCCTTATACCTGTGTGTGAGTGTGAGGGGGGGCCTTATACTTGTGTGTGAGTGTGAGGGGGGCCTTATACCTGTGTGTGAGTGTGAGGGGGGCCTTATACCTGTGTTTGAGTGTGAGGGGGGCCTTATACCTGTATTTGAGTGTGAGGGGGGCCTTATACCTGTGTGTGAGTGTGAGGCGGGCCTTATACCTGTGTGTGAGTGTGAGGGGGGCCTTATACCTGTGTGTGAGTGTGAGGGGGGCCTTATGCCTGTGTGTGAGTGTGAGGGGGGCCTTATACCTGTGTGTGAGTGTGAGGAGGGCCTTATACCTGTGTGTGAGTGTGAGGGGGGGGCTTATACCTGTGAGTGTGAGGGGGGGCCTTATACCTGTGTGTGAGTGTGAGGGGGGCCTTATACCTGTGTGTGAGTGTGAGGGGGGGCCTTATACCTGTGTGTGAGTGTGAGGGGGGCCTTATACCTGTGTGTGAGTGTGAGGGGGGGCCTTATACCTGTGTGTGAGTGTGAGGGGGGGCCTTATACCTGTGTGTGAGTTCGAGGGGGGCCTTATACCTGTGTGTGAGTGTGAAGGGGGTCCTTATACCTGTGTGTGATTGTGTGGGGGGCCTCATACCTGTGTGTGAGTGTGAAGGGGGCCTTATACCTGTGTGTGAGTGTGAGGGGGGCCTTATACCTGTGTGTGAGTGTGAGGGGGGCCTTATACCTGTGTGTGAGTGTGAGGGGGGCCTTATACCTGTGTGTGAGTGTGAGGGGGGCCTTATACCTGTGTGTGTGAGGGGGGCCTTATACATGTGTGTGAGTGTGAGGAGGGGCCTTAGACCTGTGTGTGAGTGTGAGGGGGGCCTTATACCTGTGTGTGAGTGTGAGGGGGGCCTTATACCTGTGTGTGAGTGTGAGGGGGGCCTTATACCTGTGTGTGAGTGTGAGGGGGGCCTTATACCTGTGTGTGTGAGGGAGGCCTTATACGTGTGTGAGTGTGAGGAGGGGCCTTACACCTGTGTGTGAGTGTGAGGGGGGCCTTATACCTGTGTGTGAGTGTGAGGGGGGCCTTATACATGTGTGTGAGTGTGAGGGGGGCCTTATACCTGTGTGTGAGTGTGAGGGGGGCCTTATACCTGTGTGTGAGTGTGAGGGGGGCTTTATACCTGTGTGTGAGTGTGAGGGGGGCCTTATACCTGTGTGTGAGTGTGAGGGGGGGCCTTATACCTGTGTGTGAGTGTGAGGGGGGCCTTATACCTGTGTGTGAGTGTGAGGGGGGCCTTATACCTGTGTGTGAGTGTGAGGGGGGCCTTATACCTGTGTTTGTGAGGGGGGCCTTATTCCTGTGTGTGAGTGTGAGGGTGGGCCTTATACCTGTGTGTGAGTTTGAGGGGGGGCCTTATACCTGTGTGTGTGAGGGGGGCCTTATTCCTGTGTGTGAGTGTGAGGGGGGGCCTTCTACCTGTGTGTGAGTGTGAGGCGGGCCTTATTCCTGTGTGTGAGTGTGAGGGGGGGCCTTTTTCCTGTGTGTGAGTGTGAGGGGGGCCTTATTCCTGTGTGTGAGTGTGAGGGGGGCCTTATACCTGTGTGTGAGTGTGAGGGGGGGCCTTATACCTGTGTGTGAGTGTGAGGGGGGCCTTATACCTGTGTGTGAGTGTGAGCGGGGCCTTATACCTGTGTGTGTGAGGGGGGCCTTATTCCTGTGTGTGAGTGTGAGGGGGGGCCTTATTCCTGTGTGTGAGTGTGAGGGGGGCCTTATACCTGTGTGTGAGTGTGAGGGGGGGCTTTATACCTGTGTGTGAGTGTGCGGGGGGGCCTTATACCTGTGTGTGAGTGTGAGGGGGGGCCTTATACCTGTGTGTGAGTGTGAGGGGGGCCTTATACCTGTGTGTGAGTGTGAGGGGGGCCTTATACCTGTGTTTGAGTGTGAGGGGGGCCTTATACCTGTATTTGAGTGTGAGGGGGGCCTGATACCTGTGTGTGAGTGTGAAGCGGGCCTTATACCTGTGTGTGAGTGTGAGGGGGGCCTTATACCTGTGTGTGAGTGTGAGGGGGGCCTTATACCTGTGTGTGAGTGTGAGGGGGGCCTTATACCTGTGTGTGAGTGTGAGGAGGGCCTTATACCTGTGTGTGAGTGTGAGGGGGGGGGGGCTTATACCTGTGAGTGTGAGGGGGGACCTTATACCTGTGTGTGAGTGTGAGGGGGGCCTTATACCTGTGTGTGAGTGTGAGGGGGGGCCTTATACCTGTGTGTGAGTGTGAGGGGGGCCTTATACCTGTGTGTGAGTGTGAGGGGGGGCCTTATACCTGTGTGTGAGTGTGAGGGGGGGCCTTATACCTGTGTGTGAGTTCGAGGGGGGCCTTATACCTGTGTGTGAGTGTGAGGGGGGGCCTTATACCTGTGTGTGATTGTGTGGGGGGCCTCATACCTGTGTGTGAGTGTGAGGGGGGGCCTTATACCTGTGTGTGAGTGTGAGGGGGGCCTTATACATGTGTGTGAGTGTGAGGGGGGCCTTATACCTGTGTATGAGTGTGAGGGGGGCCTTATACCTGTGTGTGAGTGTGAGGGGGGCTTTATACCTGTTTGTGAGTGTGAGGGGGGCCTTATACCTGTGTGTGAGTGTGAGGGGGGGCCTTATACCTGTGTGTGAGTGTGAGGGGGGCCTTATACCTGTGTGTGAGTGTGAGGGGGGCCTCATACCTGTGTTTGTGAGGGGGGCCTTATTCCTGTGTGTGAGTGTGAGGGTGGGCCTTATACCTGTGTGTGAGTGTGAGGGGGGGCCTTATACCTGTGTGTGTGAGGGGGGCCTTATTCCTGTGTGTGAGTGTGAGGGGGGGCCTTCTACCTGTGTGTGGGTGTGAGGCGGGCCTTATTCCTGTGTGTGAGTGTGAGGGGGGCCTTATACCTGTGTGTGAGTGTGAGGGGGGCCTTATACCTATGTGTGAGTGTGAGGGGGGCCTTATACCTATGTGTGAGTGTGAGGGGGGGCCTTATACCTGTGTGTTAGTGTGAGGGGGGCCTTATACCTGTGTGTGAGTGTGAGCGGGGCCTTATACCTGTGTGTGTGAGGGGGGCCTTATTCCTGTGTGTGAGTGTGAGGGGGGGCCTTATTCCTGTGTGTGAGTGTGAGGGGGGCCTTATACCTGTGTGTGAGTGTGAGGGGGGGCTTTATACCTGTGTGTGAGTGTGAGGGGGGGCCTTATACCTGTGTGTGAGTGTGAGGGGGGGCCTTATACCTGTGTGTGAGTGTGAGGGGGGGCCTTATACCTGTGTGTGAGTGTGAGGGGGGGCCTTATACCTGTGTGTGAGTGTGAGGGGGGCCTTATACCTGTGTGTGAGTGTGAGGGGGGCCTTTTACCTGTGTGTGAGTGTGAGGGGGGCCTTATACCTGTGTGTGAGTGTGAGGGGGGCCTTATACCTGTGTGTGAGTGTGAGGGGGGCTTTATACCTGTGTGTGAGTGTGAGGGGGGCTTTATACCTGTGTGTGAGTGTGAGGGGGGGCCTTATACCTGTGTGTGAGTGTGAGGGGGGGCCTTATAGCTGTGTGTGAGTGTGACGGGGGCTTTATACCTGTGTGTGAGTGTGAGGGGGGGCCTTTTCCTGTGTGTGAGTGTGAGGGGGGCCTTATACCTGTGTGTGAGTGTGAGCGGGGCCTTATACCTGTGTGTGTGAGGGGGGCCTTATTCCTGTGTGTGAGTGTGAGGGGGGGCCTTATTCCTGTGTGTGAGTGTGAGGGGGGCCTTATACCTGTGTTTGAGTGTGAGGGGGGGCTTTATACCTGTGTGTGAGTGTGAGGGGGGGCCTTATACCTGTGTGTGAGTGTGAGGGGGGGCCTTATACCTGTGTGTGAGTGTGAGGGGGGGCCTTATACCTGTGTGTGAGTGTGAGGGGGGGCCTTATACCTGTGTGTGAGTGTGAGGGGGGCCTTATACCTGTGTGTGAGTGTGAGGGGGGCCTTATACCTGTGTGTGAGTGTGAGGGGGGCCTTATACCTGTGTGTGAGTGTGAGGGGGGCCTTATACCTGTGTGTGAGTGTGAGGGGGGCTTTATACCTGTGTGTGAGTGTGAGGGGGGCTTTATACCTGTGTGTGAGTGTGAGGGGGGGCCTTATACCTGTGTGTGAGTGTGAGGGGGGGCCTTATAGCTGTGTGTGAGTGTGAGGGGGGCTTTATACCTGTGTGTGAGTGTGAGGGGGGGCCTTTTCTTGTGTGTGAGTGTGAGGGGGGCCTTATACCTGTGTGTGAGTGTGAGGGGGGCCTTATACCTGTGTGTGAGTGTGAGGGGGCCTTATACCTGTGTTTGAGTGTGAGGGGGGCCTTGTACCTGTCTGTGAGTGTGAGGGGGGGCCTTATACCTGTGTGTGAGTGTGAGGGGGGCCTTATACCTGTGTGTGAGTGTGAGGGGGGGCCTTATACCTTTGTGTGAGTGTGAGGGGGGCCTTATACCTGTGTGTGAGTGTGAGGGGGGCCTTATACCTGTGTGTGAGTGTGAGGGGGGGGCCTTATACCTGTGTGTGAGTGTGAGGGGGGCTTTATACCTGTGTGTGAGTCTGAGGGGGGGCCTTATACCTGTGTGTGAGTGTGAGGGGGGCCTTATACCTGTGTGTGAGTGTGAGGGGGGCCTTATACCTGTGTGTGAGTGTGAGGGGGGCCTTATACCTATGTGTGAGTGTGAGGGGGGCCTTATACCTGTGTGTGAGTGTGAGGGGGGCCTTATACCTGTGTGTAAAGCCTCACACCTGTCTGTAGGTGCACAGAACAGCGGAGAGGAAGAGGAGGAGGCAGCAGAGGAGGAAGAGGAGGTGGTGGAGGAGGAAGAGGAGGATGACTCTGAGAGTGATGAAGAGGAAGATGTTGTCCATGATGTAGAGGGTAATGAAGTGGCTGAAGATGATGAGAGTGGATCTGCTGGTGATGTGTACGAGCCTGAGGAAGAGGAGGGTGAGGAAGAGGTCTCCTCTGACTGATGGGAGTGTGGCTTACAGCTCTGTGCCCCACACAGGCCAGCTGATCTGATTTACTGGGATCACACAGTGACCAGCGGAGCACAAGACATAAATTGAATTATGAATTCTCCTTTGTTCCAGTTAAAATCACCATTCTTGGGTCTTTTGAATTTTGAGGCTATTATTAAAACTACGAATGTGAAGAAAAACTGAGATCTGTCATGTTCTTGAATATTCTGACCTTGCAGACTAACACGCGTGTACATATAAACGCTCACACACACAAACATGCGCACACATGGCTGCATAAATGCCCACCTCGACGCACAAAAAAACCTGATTCTCATGAGCGATTACAGTCACGGACCAATCACAATCGAGGGGCTGTTTCCCCGGGCGTTTAGGGAGGGTGAGTCCGCGGTCCGTTCCTGTGCTCGTTAGCAGGTAATATCATGGAATCTCATACAGCCCTTGTGAAACTGAATGATTAAAGAGTATTTTATCAACCTCATCTTGCTGCACTAATCAGACAGGGGGAAGGACCTGCTTCCTGTCCTCACAATCCCTCATTTTTCCTTTTTTTTCACAACAATAACTACTATTTACTCAGAAGTTTGGAACAAAAAAGTACTCACAAAAATTTGGACAGAAATAAAGTCGGAATCATAAACCTTGGTATCTAATAAGTCAGTTCGTTGAGTCAGTAATACTGTACTCAGTCCTCCTGTACTCGGTCATACTGTCGTCAACCATATTAACTGAGTTAATTTTATTAGATGAAGGGCAATTAAAATGTGGGTTTGAAAGTAAATATTTTTTCTTTAATTAAAAATTTTTAAATTTAAAAGTCCCGCCCCACACTTGACTCGGGACGGTAAAAGACTATTTGTGCATCTAACTAAAGGATCTAACATCTGGGGAAAAAACCCCAAAAACGAGAAATTCCGAAGGACGTGCACAAAACATTGCTTAATTGTTTAGCATCTTCAAATAAAAATGAAAAACACATAGTTGACCGTGAATTTCACAGTGTTGTAATTCTCCCGCTGGGAGATAAAGGGTTAAGCGGTTGTAGGGCATATTCATTACCATCATGTTCCGATTCCATGATTAGCATTTCTGATGCAGGATATGATCAGGGGTCTTGTGGGTGTTGGGCTGAGCCGCACAGGCTGGTCAGAGGCTCTCCTTCTAGCACAGCCCAGGGGTCTTGTGGGTGTTGGGCTGACTCGCACAGGCTGGTCAGAGGCTCTCCTTCTAGCACAGCCCAGGGGTCTTGTGGGTGTTGGGCTGACTCGCACAGGCTGGTCAGAGGCTCTCCTTCTAGCACAGCCCAGGGGTCTTGTGGGTGTTGGGCTGACTCGCACAGGCTGGTCAGAGGCTCTCCTTCTAGCACAGCCCAGGGGTCTTGTGGGCGTTGGGCTGACTCGCACAGGCTGGTCAGAGGCTCTCCTTCTAGCACAGCCCAGGGCTGTTGTGGGTGTTGGGCTGACTCGCACAGGCTGGTCAGAGGCTCTCCTTCTAGCACAGCCCAGGGGTCTTGTGGGTGTTGGGCTGACCCGCACAGGCTGGTCAGAGGCTCTCCTTCTAGCACAGCCCAGGGCTGTTGTGGGTGTTGGGCTGACTCGCACAGGCTGGTCAGAGGCTCTCCTTCTAGCACAGCCCAGGGGTCTTGTGGGTGTTGGGCTGACTCGCACAGGCTGGTCAGAGGCTCTCCTTCTAGCACAGCCCAGGGGTCTTGTGGGTGTTGGGCTGACTCGCACAGGCTGGTCAGAGGCTCTCCTTCTAGCACAGCCCAGGGCTGTTGTGGGTGTTGGGCTGACTCGCACAGGCTGGTCAGAGGCTCTCCTTCTAGCACAGCCCAGGGGTCTTGTGGGTGTTGGGCTGACCCGCACAGGCTGGTCAGAGGCTCTCCTTCTAGCACAGCCCAGGGGTGTTGTGGGTGTTGGGCTGACTCGCACAGGCTGGTCAGAGGCTCTCCTTCTAGCACAGCCCAGGGGTCTTGTGGGTGTTGGGCTGACTCGCACAGGCTGGTCAGAGGCTCTCCTTCTAGCACAGCCCAGGGGTCTTGTGGGTGTTGGGCTGACTCGCACAGGCTGGTCAGAGGCTCTCCTTCTAGCACAGCCCAGGGGTCTTGTGGGTGTTGGGCTGACTCGCACAGGCTGGTCAGAGGCTCTCCTTCTAGCACAGCCCAGGGGTCTTGTGGGTGTTGGGCTGACTCGCACAGGCTGGTCAGAGGCTCTCCTTCTAGCACAGCCCAGGGGTCTTGTGGGTGTTGGGCTGACTCGCACAGGCTGGTCAGAGGCTCTCCTTCTAGCACAGCCCAGGGCTGTTGTGGGTGTTGGGCTGACTCGCACAGGCTGGTCAGAGGCTCTCCTTCTAGCACAGCCCAGGGGTCTTGTGGGTGTTGGGCTGACTCGCACAGGCTGGTCAGAGGCTCTCCTTCTAGCACAGCCTAGGGGTCTTGTGGGTGTTGGGCTGACTCGCACAGGCTGGTCAGAGGCTCTCCTTCTAGCACAGCCCAGGGGTCTTGTGGGTGTTGGGCTGACTCGCAAAGGCTGGTCAGAGGCTCTCCTTCTAGCACAGCCCAGGGGTCTTGTGGGTGTTGGGCTGATCCGCAAAGGCTGGTCAGAGGCTCTCCTTCTAGCACAGCCCAGGGGTGTTGTGGGTGTTGGGCTGACTCGCACAGGCTGGTCAGAGGCTCTCCTTCTAGCACAGCCCAGGGGTCTTGTGGGTGTTGGGCTGACTCGCACAGGCTGGTCAGAGGCTCTCCTTCTAGCACAGCCCAGGGCTGTTGTGGGTGTTGGGCTGACTCGCACAGGCTGGTCAGAGGCTCTCCTTCTAGCACAGCCCAGGGGTCTTGTGGGTGTTGGGCTGACTCGCACAGGCTGGTCAGAGGCTCTCCTTCTAGCACAGCCCAGGGGTCTTGTGGGTGTTGGGCTGACTCGCACAGGCTGGTCAGAGGCTCTCCTTCTAGCACAGCCCAGGGGTCTTGTGGGTGTTGGGCTGACTCGCACAGGCTGGTCAGAGGCTCTCCTTCTAGCACAGCCCAGGGGTCTTGTGGGTGTTGGGCTGACTCGCACAGGCTGGTCAGAGGCTCTCCTTCTAGCACAGCCCAGGGGTCTTGTGGGTGTTGGGCTGACCCGCACAGGCTGGTCAGAGGCTCTCCTTCTAGCACAGCCCAGGGGTCTTGTGGGTGTTGGGCTGACTCGCACAGGCTGGTCAGAGGCTCTCCTTCTAGCACAGCTCAGTTCAGCTCTTTAACACCGTTTAAAGGCCGTGGGAGACGTGTTTGTATCGCCACCTCACCCTGACTGACCTGAGAAGGACACTCTACTCTGGCTTTCAGAGAAAGGGAACTACATGCCCCCGTCATATAGCAGCAACATTTCAGTTTCTATAAACATTATACTGTACGTAATTTGATTGCTTCCTTCCAACCAGTTTTTGTGTTAACCTGCTCTCTTTTCATGAAATCCACAAATCACAATCACAAAAATACATTTATTTTTTCAATATTTTTTTCCTGTATGGATCAGTTGCATGATTACAAAAGTCGTCCAAGGCGCAGTGTCTGCCTGTGATAGTGCGCACATCATGATTGTCCTCGTGGGAATGTGTCCCCAGCGAGACACATAGCGGTAGAAATGTCTCACAGTCAGAGGGAGGACTTTCCCCTACATTCACTGACACGCAGCGGATCTGTGTGGAGCCCCTGATCACTAAAGTACCCAGCAGTGTGAGCAGAGCTGTGTTTGGCCTGAGTCCTGACGCGCTTCCAGCGTCAGTCTCCCCGCTGTGACTGCCTACATCAGGTCCTCAAATCCTCAAATCCTGTGTGAAATCATGGAACAGCAGCCTGCAATATCGAGGAAACCAGACTTCACCTATACAACAATCACTGAAATTTTCATTGCTCCACCTGTGGGAAGTAGTGAGCCTAAAAGTTATCCGGAAGCATCTTGCAGTGTGAAGCGCAGGCCGAGGGGTCTTCCTGCAGCAGACATGTCCCAGCTCTCTCCCCTGTTCGCCTGGTGGCACTTCAAACGGGACAGTGACCAAGGATTTGCGAAAAGCACTTAGTGGTTGAATCACCTCTGTTTTTAGAGATAGACTTGGACTTAGTATTATAGTCGTGAATGAAAACAATGTGTCTCCGTACTTCCCTTTCATTGGGACTCCAGATGTACTACTCAGTCACACATTCAAATTACTATATATTCCTTTATCAGGGAATGAGAATATTCTGATCTGAGAGTTATTTTGTACCCTTGATCAACTTTTTGTTCCTGTCATTGCACCACCCTGCATCATTTTTGTTGAATAAAATCCAGTTCTTGTTTCTTACTAACTTTAGGGTGCCAGTTCTGACAATAGTGTCAGTTTGGTTCTGGTGCGTCACATTTTCTCACAATGTATGATGAGCATTTCATAGCATTGTCACTTTCGACAACCACTTGTACAATTAGGAAGTGCTTAACCACTGGAAAAACTGGAAAAATTATGATTTCTGTTTTCCTCTGAACCGAGGGAGAACTAGTGTTCAATTCTTGGCTGATTTTCACATGCAGAATGATACTCAGGACATTATTTTGTGCGTTATCCTGATGTCAGGCGCAGTAATATGGCCTCTGACAGAGGGAAATGCAGACATGATACAGATGTTTTCTGCTACATCTGTGGTGTTTCACTACACCCAAACAGCATTTGTTGCTGTTTTCATTGGTGCATAAAAGTCGATTTCCATGATATAATAAGAAATATCTTCATTTTTATTTTGCGAAAAAACTGTGATAGAAACTTTTTCCTGGCAACTCAGCATCCTCAAAATTAGGTAATGAGGCCTTTTTGGGATTTCATTTCAACATGCAGGGTGATGTTATTTATTCATTCCCTGTGACAGCTTTTTTATAAACAAGCTGTTTGGGAGACATGCACGGAGAAAACCTTTTCGCACTCACAATCATAAACGCAAACGTCTGGAGTTCGCTAAGCGGTACTGGGACTTCAACTGGGACCGTGTGCTTTGGTCAGATGAGACCAAGATAGAGCTTTTTGGCAACAAACACTCTCCTCCATGCATCTGAGTCCAGACTTTACCTTCCTGTCTTCCTCACACCTGAGTCTAGACCTTAACTTCCTGTCTTCTGTGCATCTGAGTCCAGACCTTAACTTCCTGTTCTCTGTGCATCTGAGTCCAGACCTTAACTTCCTGTCTTCCGTGCATCTGAGTCCAGACCTTAACTTCCTGTCTTCCGTGCATCTGAGTCCAGACCTTAACTTCCTGTCTTCTTCACACCTGAGTCCTGACCTTAAATTCCTGTCCTCACACCTGAGTCTAGACCTTAACTTCCTGTCCTCTGTGCATCTGAGTCCAGACCTCAACTTCCTGTCCTCCATGTATCTGAGTCCAGACCACAAATTCCTATCCTCCAAGCATGAGTCCAGACCTTTACTTCCTGTCCTCTTCACACCTGAGTCCAGACCTTAACTTCCTGTTCTCTGTGCATATGAGTCCAGACCTTAACTTCCTGTCTTCCGTGCATCTGAGTCCAGACCTTAACTTCCTGTCTTCTTCACACCTGAGTCCTGACCTTAAATTCCTGTCCTCACACCGGAGTCTAGACCTTAACTTCCTGTCCTCTGTGCATCTGAGTCCAGACCTCAACTTCCTGTCCTCCATGTATCTGAGTCCAGACCTCAACTTCCTGTCCTCCTCACACCTGAGTCCAGACCTTAACTTCCTGTCCTCTGTGCATCAGAGTCCAGACCTTAACTTCCTGTCCCCCTCACACCTGAGTCAGACCTTAACTTCTTGTCCTCTGTGCATCTGAGTCCAGACCTTAACTTCCTGTCCTCCGTGCATCTGAGCCCAGACCTTAACTTCCTGTTCTCAGTGCATCTGAGTCCAGACCTTTACTTCCAGTCCTCCATGCATCTGAGTCCAGAACTTAATTTTCTGTCCTCCGTGCATCTGAGTCCAGACCTTAACTTCCTGTCCATTGTGTATCTGAGTCCAGACCTTAACGTCCTGTCCTCCGTGCATCTGAGCCCAGACCTTAACTTCCTGTTCTCAGTGCATCTGAGTCCAGACCTTAACTTCCTGTCCTCCGTGCATCTGTGTCCAGACCTTAACTTCCTGTCCTCTTCACACCTGAGTCCAGACCTTAACTTCCTGTCCTCTGTGCATCAGAGTCCAGACCATAACTACATGTCCTCTGTGCATCTGAGTCCAGACCTTAACTTCCTGTCCTCACGCCTGAGTCCAGACCTTAACTTCCTGTCCTCTGTGCATCTGAGTCTAGACCTTAACTTCCTGTTCTCTGTAAATCTGAGTCCAGACCTTAACTTCCTGTCCTCACGCCTGAGTCCAGACCTTAACTTCCTGTCCTCTGTGCATCTGAGTCCAGACCTTAACTTCCTGTCCTCTGTGCATCTGAGTCTAGACCTTAACTTCCTGTTCTCTGTAAATCTGAGTCCAGACCTTAACTTCCTGTCCTCTGTGCATCTGAGTCTAGACCTTAACTTCCTGTTCTCTGTAAATCTGAGTCCAGACCTTAACTTCCTGTCCTCTGTGCATCTGAGTCCAGACCTTAACTTTCTGTCCTCTGTGCATCTGAGTCCAGACCTTAACTTCTTGTCCTCCGAGCATCTGAACTGTGAACAAAGCACAACTGTTACAAGATTTTTGTTTTGCTGTTGCTGGACTCAAACTGGGCCTGAACCTTTTCTTCTCAAAGTGATGTCAGGTTATATGTGTGTATCTACCAAAGATCATGCTTCTGAACAAAGCAAAATTTTAAATCTGATATCAAATTTAAAGAGTGTCTCTGTGTTTTCAGGGACTTTTACTATTTATAATGACCTTCACAGTCCCCAGTCGTGAACATTAAAATCTGTGGTGAGGCCTCATGCTGTCAAATCAAGTACTATAACATACATACATGGTCTTTATTTAACCAGATAGACGAACTGAGTTAAAATCTCTTTTACAGTTGTGACCTGGCCAAGAGGGCAGGCTGCATATTCACATAACACACAAAAACATAATAAAAAAAGCAGAAAGAAAGACCCTGAGCACAGGAACAGGAAGACTGATGTCCACCGTGATGCTGTTACGAAGCACTGACTCCCCGGCGGTACATCTCTGGACTTTTACTTTAATTATTCTGATAAAATTTGCTCAGTAAAAACTGTGCATTCAAATGTTCATGTAAGTTAGTAATAAATGCTGATTTGGCTTCAGTTTCCCAAAGTTCCTCTGTACCGCTGTCAGGGTGGCACTGACGGTTACGCAGGTCCATGTTTTTCCGCAGAACCTCCAGAATTTCTCACTCTTCGGGGTGTGAAGGACCCAGCAGTGTTCAGGCCAGTGATTCAGGAAAAAGGCTTCCCGGGCTGCAGTGGCGGGAGGCTGACACTGGCGGGCGCTGTGGGGTTCCTGCGCCGGGGCCTGGTGCTTGCCCTGATGGTCATGGTGTTGTGGTTTCCTATCTGCACGGCTTTTGCATTGGAGATACGGACGGCCGAATTCCCTTAAAGAGAAAGAGAATCTCCGCGTTCATACAACATTGAAACTAAATTTAACAATAGTGCAAATCTCACTGGTAGTTATATAATGTTAGGCAGTTACAGTGGGGTGAGAAATGAGTGAAAACCAACCTTTAGAATCTCGCACTGGAGTCTCACCCTGAGAACAGAAACACATATCAGGCTGAAAAAAAACAATCCCTGTCTCCACAAACAATCCTTATACACACAGTACTGTTTACACAAACAATCCCTTAAACAAACAGTACTGTCAACACAAACAATCCTTTAAACACACAGTACTGTCTACACAAACAATCCTTATACACACAGTACTGTCTACACAAACAATCCCTTAAACACTCAGTACTGTCGACACAAACAATCCCTTAAACACACAGTACTGTCTACACAAACAATCCCTTAAACACACAGTACTGTCTACACAAACAATCCCTTAAACACACAGAACTGTCAACACAAAAAATCCTTATACACACAGTACTGTCTCCATAAACAATCCCGTAAACACACAGTACTGTCGACACAAACAATCCCTTAAACACACAGTACTGTCTACACAAACAATCCTTATACACACAGTACTGTCTACACAAACAATCCCTTAAACACACAGTACTGTCTACACAAACAATCCAGTAAACACACAGTACTGTCTACACAAACAATCCTTATACACACACAGTACTGTCTACACAAACAATCCCTTAAACACACAGTACTGTCTACAAAAACAATCCCTTAAACACACAGTACTGTCTACACAAACAATCCTTATACACACAGTACTGTCTACACAAACAATCCCTTAAACACACAGTACTGTCTACACAAACAATCCAGTAAACACACAGTACTGTCTACAAAAACAATCCCTTAAACACACAGTACTGTCTACACAAACAATCCTTATACACACAGTACTGTCTACAAAAACAATCCCTTAAACACACAGTACTGTCTACACAAACAATCACTTATACCCACAGTACTGTCTACACAAACAGTCCCTTAAACACACAGTACTGTCTACCCAAACAATCCCTTAAACACACAGTACTGTCTACACAAACAATCCCTTAAACACACAGTACTGTCTACACAAACAATCCTTATACACACAATACTGTCTACACAAACAATCCCTTAAACACACAGTACTGTCTACACAAACAATCCCTTAAACACACAGTACTGTCAACACAAACAATCCCTTAAACACACAGTACTGTCTACACAAACAATCCCTTAAACACACAGTACTGTCGACACAAACAATCCCTTAAACACACAGTACTGTCTACACAAACAATCCTTATACACACAGTACTGTCTACACAAACAATCCCTTAAATACACAGTACTGTCTACACAAACAATCACTTATACCCACAGTACTGTCTACACAAACAATCCCTTAAACTCACAGTACTGTCTACACAAACAATCCCTTAAACACACAGTACTGTCGACACAAACAATCCCTTAAACACACAGTACTGTCTACACAAACAATCCCTTAAACACACAGTACTGTCTACACAAACAATCCCTTAAACACACAGTACTGTCGACACAAACAATCCCTTAAACACACAGTACTGTCTACACAAACAATCCCTTAAATACACAGTACTGTCAACACAAACAATCCTTATACACACAGTACTGTCTACACAGACAATCCCATAAACACATAGTGCTGTCGACACCAGGGGTCCCCAATCTTTCCCAGAAAGGTCCATTGTGGGTGCAGGCTTTCATTGCAACCAAGGAGCTACACACCTGATGCTACTAATCAAGGTTATTAGCAGAGTCCAGGGGTTAATTTGTCGTATCAGGTGTGTAATTGTTTGGTTGCAATGAAAGCCTGCACGCACACCGCCCTTTCTGGGAAAGATTGTGGACCCCTGGTCTACACAAACAATCCCTTAAACAGACAGTACTGTCTACACAAACAATCCCTTAAACACACAGTACTGGCGACACAAACAATCTTTATACACACAGTACTGTCTACACAAACAATCCCATAAACACACAGTACAGTCTACACAAACAATCCCTTATACACACAGCACTGTTTACACAAACAATCCTTATACACATGGTGCAATCTCTGTCCCTACATGGTCTCTGTTCACACACACACACACACACACACACACACACACACACACACACTCACACTCTCTCTCTATACACATGCACACTATTTTTATACAAACATGTACAGTATCAACTTACACTACCAGTCAAAAGTTTTTGGATACCCCAATATTTTCTGTAATTGTTAGAATTTATGTTATGTTCTTGTGGAATAGTTTCATTTTGGTTCTATAACTGAAAGGTATGAAACTGAACCCCAATGGATAAACCATGTATATAACAAAACTAATTAAGAAAATATGCTTAGCGGGGGCGAAGGCAGTACCCCTCAGCCCTGACACACTGAATCAGAGGTGAAGGAGTTTGAGCCGGAGCGAAAGGTCAGTGTGGTACAAAACCTGGACGAGGTACGCCTGCCCACCATGGCAAGTACACATACCCAAAATCAAGTTCCTAACACAAGTAATGACAGATAAATGGTCCAGACAAATTTTCCCACCTGCCGCCCGTCTGCAAAGGGGATGGCAATACCCTCTGCCCCTTATTCAGGAATGAGGGGTAAAAAACCAGGATCAGTCATTTTGTCAGTATGTAAGCAGATCAGTAATGACGGTCTAACCCAGTGATTCCCAAACCTCTGCTGGAGTCACACCTGTCCTGCAGGTGTTAGATCTGCCTGCTCCAGCACAGGTGAGTCACATGATCTACTCATTATCAAGCAGCTTCAGGGGGTTGATATCGAGCTGATTATTTCAATCACCTGTGCTGGATTCCTTGTGGATTTTTCTTGAAAATGTATTATTTATAATAAACCAGTATTGGGTTCCAGTAATCAATTGTAAACATACATGTAAGATAAAGACTTCACAAAATCTCTGTGAGTGCAAAAACTTTAGACTGGTAGTGCACAAGCTATCTAAATACACACTGTCTCCAGCCACAAACTTACACACTTGAGCGCGCGCGCACACGCACACACACAAACACACACACACAGAAGCACATTATACACACACACACGCGCGCACGCACATCATACACACGCACTCACACTGCACCTCACCTTACACAATCCTTCAAAGCTCAGTTTGGAGGAGGAGATTGGTATTTGATTGGCAGGATGTAAGGACGGATCATCTGACATCATTCTGATTGGGTGGTGTCGAGCCGCCGCTGAAAGGAAACACACTTTTGTTATGATCTGTATCTGTCTGATTTTGTGTTTATTATTTTTCATGTTTAACCCCTTTGTGCAGAAGCCAAATTTGGCTATTCATGGGTTACCCACTTTAATGCTGTATAATTCAAGATTTAAGCTTCACAAAGAGGAAAAATGTGGCTCAATTCAGGAAAGACACTTACAGCATTTAGAATTACATTGTATTTCAGTTTATTTTCATGATTTTGGTAGAGAAAATGAGCTGCAAACATAAAAAATCTTCATGAGAATTCACCATTGAAATTGCAAAAAAAATAATTCTGACGATTGAAAAACTGCTGGGGCTTAAAACTATACATTTCTGGTATCATAAACTCCTTGAGCACAAGTAGAATTCATCTTCAACATTACATTCTAGATTACCTACATGCTATTAGCCAAATTATACAGCTACCCAAGTGTCTCCCCAAAGTCTCAAAATGATTTGCTGTCAAATCATTAAAAAAATCATGTATTTAACACAATTAAAGCTTTCAGGCATGAAATTTAATATTGTAATGTGAATATAGGCCACTAGATGGCAGTATTTACCTTTTTTTGTTAAGCTCAGACTTGAGTCATGTTTAGACATGTCCTGGACATGTCTGGGGCAAGTCTCAGAAAGTAAAAAAAAAAGAGGTCTAAATGTGGGTGGGGTCTGCAAAAGAGTATATAAGGAAAAGAATTGAGACAGTAAAGTAGTAGGAGAAATTGCAAGAAGATGACCAGACCTGCCAGTCTGTTCAAGACCTGTGACGTTTCTTTTGTGGATTTCTTTGCCTGTGTTTGAGCATTTTCATTATCCAGGACATCACCAAGCCACCCCACAAAAAGGGACTGTAAATATTTCTTTTTTTTTCCTAATCAATCTTGGTCTTTAGGTTCATTAGTTGTTAGTTAGTTGTTATTGTCTTTGTCTGTTAAATTAAATGTGTTTAAGTTTTAAAAACTGTGTGTCATCCCTTGCTGTTGCTGTTGTGTTATAAATGTAATAACAAATTGGGGCCATAACAAATTGGGGGCTCAAGGTCCGGGATAGACCATTGTGTGAGTAATTTATTGAAAATCTAACATTCCAAATTGTGAAATTGTTTTTGTGAATTTTCCTAGATATATATTGACAACAGCAATGGATGATTTCTTGGCATCACCAACCGAAGGGGTTTTGAAGTCTTTTAAAAAGACAGAACTGCTAGAAATTTGCAGACAGTTGGAGCTGACAGAGGTAAAACCAGCCATGCGAAAAGCAAGACTGGCTAGAGAGATAGTTGAATATTACATTGATGAAAATGTGTTTGCACCAGGAGATCTGGAACAGTTTCCAGTGGAAAATCCAAATATAGAAATGGAACTTAAATTAAAAATGCTAGAGATTGAAAGGGAGGAAAAAGAAAAACAAAGGCAGTTTGAGTTGGAAAAATTAGCAAGAGAAGAGAAAAAGAAAGGGAGGAAAAAGAGAAACAAAGAGAATTTGAGAGGGAAGAAAAAGAAAAACAA
Organism: Gymnothorax reevesii; assembly: GCA_029721435.1. Lineage (NCBI taxonomy): Eukaryota > Metazoa > Chordata > Actinopteri > Anguilliformes > Muraenidae > Gymnothorax > Gymnothorax reevesii. Next base: position 8,443,172 of record CM056579.1, on the reverse strand, counting down.
AGGCAGTTTGAGTTAGAAAAATTAGCAAGAGAAGAAAAACAAAGAGAATTTGAGAGAGAGAAAGAGGAAAGAGCAGAAAGAGAGAGACAGAGACAGAGAGATTTTGAATTAGAGAAATTTGATAGAGAAGAAAGACTCCAAATGGAGCAACTAAAAATAAAAATAGCAACAGAAAATAAATTTCGGGCTAGCCAGGAGGTAAAACTGGTGCCTCCATTTTCGGAAAAGGATGTTGACAACTATTTCCAGTGTTTTGAAAAGGTAGCAAAGAGTTGCCAGTGGCCAAAGGAACACTGGCCTCTGATGTTGCAAACTGTCCTCAAGGGTAAAGCTCAACAAGCCTATTCGGCTTTGTCTGCAGATGATTCCTCTGATTATGAGGTTGTCAAAAAGGTTATTCTGAGAGCTTATGAGTTGGTTCCAGAGGCTTACCGACAGAAATTCAGAGGTCTGAAGAAATTTGAAAATCAGACTTATGTTGAATTTGCTAATGAAAAGCAGGTTTGCTTTGAGCGCTGGTGTACTTCTATGGAGGTCAAGGATGATTTCAACTCACTAAAAGAGATGGTGTTAGTTGAAGAATTCAAGAACTGTGTTAAGGATGATGTTAAGACCTACCTTAATGAGAAGCAAGCACTGAATTTGCAATCAGCTGCCAAATTTGCAGATGAATATGTTCTCACTCATAAGTCCAAATTTCAGTCTAGCAGTAACAATAAATGGTCCCAATTTCAGAAAAAGGGTTACGGTGATACCCAAGATTCCTCACCCAAAGACAAAGACAAATCTGGTGATGGTGCTCAGAAATCCAGTAACAGGTCTGATCAAAGTGTGAAAGCTGACAGTGACAAAAGTGGTCTAGTTTGCAGTTATTGCAAGAAATCTGGTCATGTTACAACTAACTGTTGGTTCCTTAAAGCTAAGAAAGAAAAAGAAAAGGATACCAAACCAAATGCCTTTGTGAAAACAAGGTTAGAAACCCCTGTAGTAGATAACCAATCTGCTAAATTGCCTGCTTCTTGTGGGGCTAAAAAGCCTAATACAGCTGACTTTGTGAGGGAGGAATTTCTTCCATTTGTGTCAGAGGGATTTGTGGCTCTGAATGAGCATACTACTCCTGTCCCTATATATATCCTAAGGGATACCGGAGCTTCTCAGTCACTTTTGTTGATGGACTCCTTGGAGTTACGTGATGAGACCGCTTCAGGGGATTTCATACTTGTACAAGGTATTGAAGGGAGGACTGTATCTGTACCCCTGCGCTCTATATTCTTGAAGTCAGATTTAGTTACAGGACAGGTAAAGGTGGGACTTATGTCAAGTCTACCTATAAAGGGTGTTTCTCTGTTGCTAGGCAATGACCTGGCTGGGGGCAAAGTAGTTCCCCCTGTACATCTTACTTCACAGCCGAGCACTGAAAATGGGGATGAGGACCCATCTCTGTATCCTTCTTGCGCAGTGACTCGTGCTATGGCCAAGAAGGCTAAAGAAGATGATGTTGTGGTGCCGTCCAGTACATTGAATAGTCAGGACTCAGGTGGTTCGCCTCATGACTCTGATTGGCCTACTATGGTTTCTCCGTTTGAGGACTTATCAGATACTTTTATCAGTTCTCTATTCAGCCAGCCGGATGGGTCTGGTGATTCTGATGTATCTGGAGACTTGTCTCTGTCCAGAAAGCGGTTGATTGAGGAGCAAACTAATGATCCTGAAATTGGTGTACTAAAGAGGAGAGCCCTTCCTGAAAAAGAAATAGATGCAGTTCCAGTTGGGTATTATCTCAAGGATGGTGTGTTGATGCGGAAGTGGCGCCCTCCTGATATCCCTGCCAATGCAGATTGGGCAGTGGTCAGGCAAATTGTTGTTCCGAAGGTCTATAGGAATGAGATCTTAACAATGGCTCATAGTTTACCTTTAGGAGGTCATCTTGGTGTTAACAAGACTGTTGATAAGATCATGAAACACTTCTTTTGGCCTGGGCTTCGGAAAGACATTTCCAACTTTTGCAAAACCTGTCACACTTGTGAGGTAGTTGGAAAACACCAGTTAGACCCACCTGTAGCTCCATTGCAGCCTATCCCAGCATTTGGGGAGCCATTCTCTAGAGTCATTGTTGATTGCGTTGGTCCATTACCCAAGACTAGATCTGGAAATCAGTACTTGTTGACAATCATGTGTGCATCTACCAGATTCCCCGAAGCCATACCTCTACGTAACATCAAGGCAACTGCAATCTCGAAGGCTTTGATAAAGTTCTTCACGTTGTTTGGTCTTCCCAGGGAAATTCAGTCAGACCAAGGTAGCAATTTCACTTCAGGATTGTTTCAGCAGGTTGTGTATGAACTAGGTGCAAAGCAGATTCTTTCTAGTGCCTATCATCCAGAAAGTCAGGGTGCCTTAGAGCTGTTTCATTCCACTCTCAAGACAATGATGAGGACTTATTGTTATGGCCATGAGGGGGACTGGGATGAAGGGGTTCATTTGCTGTTGTTTGCAGCTAGAGAAGCAGAGCAGGAGTCTACTGGATTCAGTCCATTTGAGCTAGTGTTTGGCCATGAAGTGAGAGGACCTTTGCTATTATTGAGTGAACAATGGCAAGAGAAAGAGCCGCATATCAGTCTGTTAGACTATGTTGGCAAGTTCAAGGAAAGGTGGCGTGCAGCTTGTGACCTTGCCAAAGAGAACTTGAAATCAAGTCAGGGAAAAATGAAAACTTGGTATGATCATAAGGCTAGAAGCCGTGAGTTTAAACCAGGAGACAGGGTCCTTGTGTTGTTTCCCTTGCAGTCCAATCCATTGCAGGCTAGATTTCATGGTCCTTATGAAATTCTGACAAAACTCAATGATCTCAATTACATTGTGAAGACTCCAGATAGGAGAAAACCAAAACAATTGTGTCATATAAACATGCTAAAGCCTTATCATGACAGAAATGCTAGGGTTGCAGCTGTCACTTCAGATTCTCCAATGGTCGAAACGTGTGAAGATGAGGGGGAGTTTCAAGATGATGAACCAAGAATTAAAGCTGAAGTTCTTTCATGTAAATTGTCAAACACTGAAGTGTTGCAAAATCTTGATGTAAAACTCCAGCACTTAGAACCCTCACAGAGAGATCAGTTTGAAAGGTTGATCAAGAAATATGAGGATTTGTTTCCTGATGTTCCAAAGAGAGTTACTATAGCCTCTCATGATGTAGATGTTGGTGATGCCAAACCAATAAAACAGCATCCGTACTGGATGAATCCTGAAAAGAGAAAGATTGCTGAGAAAGAGGTTGAGTACATGTTAGAACATGATATTATCAGACCTTCCAACTCCGATTGGAGTTCACCCTGTGTGCTAGTTCCAAAACTTGATGGAAGTACTAGATTCTGTACAGATTATCGCAAAGTCAATGCTGTAACTAGAACTGATGTGTTTCCAATACCTAGGATTGATGATTGTATTGATAGTGTAGGGCAAGCAAAGTTTCTGACCAAGATTGATTTATTGAAGGGTTATTGGTGTGTGCCTTTAACTGAGAGGGCCAAGAGCATCTCTGCTTTTGCCACACCATCTGGATTGTACCAGTATGAAGTCCTACCCTTTGGCATGAAAAATGCCCCAGCCACGTTCCAAAGGATGATACAGTCTACAATCGCCGGATTGCCACACACGGGTGCATACATCGATGACCTGATCACATGGAGTGACTCCTGGGAAGAACATCTAAAAGATGTAGAGACGTTGTTCCAGCGCCTGACCCAGGCTAACCTGACTGTTAACCTGAGCAAGAGTGACTTTGGTTGTGCTACTGTCACCTATCTTGGCTATGTCATAGGCCAGGGTAAGGTGGCACCCATAAATGCTAAAGTCCAAGCCATCATGGACTTTCCAGTTCCTGACAACAAAAAAGCTTTGCGCCGCTTCCTTGGAATGATCGGGTACTACCGCAAGTTCTGCAAGAACTTTGCTGAGATTGCTCTCAGTCTAACTAACCAACTGAAGAAAGGCGTAAAGTTCACCTGGGATGGTGCATGCCAGAGAGCCTTCGATCACCTGAAGTCTCTGCTGTGTCACTTCCCTGTGCTCAAATCTCCTGACTTCAACAAACCGTTCTCCATCGCGGTCGATGCTAGCGACCAAGCTTGTGGATCTGTGCTCCTACAGAGAAGTGACTCTGATGACATTGAGCATCCCGTGGCATACTTCTCCAGGAAGTTCAATCGCCACCAAAGGAACTATTCCACAATAGAGAAGGAACTGTTGGCTCTGGTCCTTTCTTTACAACACTTTGAGGTTTATGTTTGTACAGGACAAAAGCCAATGATTGTGTACACTGACCACAATCCGTTAATGTTTTTGGGTAAGATGAAAAACAAGAATCGGAGATTGTTGAATTGGAGTTTGATTTTACAGGAGTTTGACTTGGAAATTAAGCATGTGAAGGGTACAGACAATGTAATTGCTGATTGCTTATCCCGTGTTTGAATGTGTATATATATATCATGTGTTTGAATATTGTATGATATGTATATATAGACAAGTGTTCACTTAACCATTTTGTATTGAAAAGAAAAATTTTGCCTTTATGAGTCAAAATTTTTCCCTTTTGGAATGGAGGTGTAATGTGAATATAGGCCACTAGATGGCAGTATTTACCTTTTTTGTTAAGCTCAGACTTGAGTCATGTTTAGACATGTCCTGGAAATGTCTGGGGCAAGTCTCAGAAAGTAAAAAAAAAAGAGGTCTAAATGTGGGTGGGGTCTGCAAAAGAGTATATAAGGAAAAGAATTGAGACAGTAAAGTAGTAGGAGAAATTGCAAGAAGATGACCAGACCTGCCAGTCTGTTCAAGACCTGTGACGTTTCTTTTGTGGATTTCTTTGCCTGTGTTTGAGCATTTTCATTATCCAGGACATCACCAAGCCACCCCACAAAAAGGGACTGTAAATATTTCTTTTTTTTTTCCTAATCAATCTTGGTCTTTAGGTTCATTAGTTGTTAGTTAGTTGTTATTGTCTTTGTCTGTTAAATTAAATGTGTTTAAGTTTTAAAAACTGTGTGTCATCCCTTGCTGTTGCTGTTGTGTTATAAATGTAATAACAAATTGGGGCCATAACAATATGAACGAATGATTTTCTGGTTGAGTTTAGTATGAATTTATCAATATCAGTGCAGTTGAATATCAGTAATATCACCAGTAACCTCTCCAAATACGAACGTGCCTTTTCTCCATAATAAAGTTTAGAGTTTTGGCCATTTTTCTTCAAAGCCAGCACAAACACGCATTAAATAAACTGCTAATTAAACGGTCAGAACATTCACCCTGTAATGAAAGCTACCAGTCCCCTCTTCAAAGCTCACGAACCCATTTCAACACTTATAAGGAGCAAGTACACCTCACTAACACAGTAATATCTGAATTCTGAAATATACCTTATTTTAACTGAACAGACACTCCACTTTCAGGGAATATCAAATCCATTGCGTCTCCCGATTCAAAAGAAACGTGCAATGAACGTACCGGGGGTCCACACCAAAATGCACGGGCAGTTCGCGTTTTAAACAGGAAAAAAACCTCGACATTCGACTTTGTTGAGTACATATACATTCCGAAACAGAAAAAAAAAAAAACAAACAAAAATAGCAGCCTGACCTCTTTCGTGAATCCCTCCTCCAGAGACATTGACTGTATAAAATAGAGACCGATGTATCCAGTTGCAAGATCCTGTTTCATTCGAAATAATTCCAATAGAGCATATTGTTCTCATTTAAATCCTGTAATGTAACTGAACACTTCAAGGCCAGTTTTGCGAACCGATTTTCTATAAATCCCGTCTATTTTAGCCGCGTAATGTGCATAACGTAGACAGGATACAACCGAGCCTGCTGATACGCATTGGTTTGTATGCTCTGTGTTTGTCCAATCAATGTGTTTCACTTACTCTAAAATGTTTAAACACTCGGGAATTGGATAAGAAACGAGCCAATCAATAGATTGTTATCAGGGAAACTTCACGAGGCCATGAAGTGTAACTCTACAATTACGCAGAAGAGCTTGAGTGTATGGTTGAGTGATTTGCTATCAACGCCAGTACTCGGGTGGATATAAGGAAGCGCTGGATTTGGCAATGAAGGAATCTACGCGTAAATCCACGGTAGGGAACTACAATTTTTTTTGTATGGGACAACTGTAATAGGCAATAGAATGTGAGAGAATCAATACCATGTCGATTTTTTTGCCTCAGAAAACTGATTTGTATGAACTACTAATTGGAATACTGTTAGCTCACTGTGGCTAAACTGGTTGCTACTAAGGATAAAGATTTTTACTGTGTCAAGATATCGTTTTTTCAAACTGCTGAATCGACACTATGGGCAAGGATACTGACCAGTTTGCACATCAGGCTTAGCTGAGGAGTTTAATTCATGCAGCTCTCAAAAAACAGGGCGTGGAGTGAACTTCCCCATATTCAGAACCGCGTTCGAGGTCTGCTTGCTTGTGAACATTCAATAACTGATCCGGGGGTGCCATCTAGTGATCGAGTACAGTAACAGCGTACTTCCAATTTGCAGGTCTATAGACGCGGGCATCTACATCTGCAGAAAGGGGTTAATTAATCCATTCCATTATTGCATTGTACCTTGTCTCCCCTGTAATGTCTGATATGAATTGAGGTATCACGCCAGTGACTCCCCTGTCTGTGTGCAGACATGATTCGGGTGATTTCGGAAGTTTCCCGGTATTTCACAAACTTCCTTCGAGTCTCGTTTTTACCTTCCTTCCCGCTTTTCTGAAATGACCGTATCAATTAACCGCTAGGATGCTTAGTTAGAACTGCTAATTTTACTGTAGACTAATCCCTTTGTCTGTACAGTAACTAACTAACTAACTAACATTCATGTGTTTTGATTGGGGTGCGGCACGGTGGCACAGTGGTTAGCATTGCTGCCTCACAGCAAGAAGGTCGTGGGTTCGAATCCGGCCTGGGGCCTTTCTGTGTGGAGTTTGCATGTTCTCCCCGTGTTGCGTGGGTTTTCGCCGGGTACTCCGGTTTCCTCCCACAGTCCAAAGACATGCATATCAGGCTAATTGGAGACATCAAATTGCCCATAGGTATGAGTGTGAGAGTGAATGGTCTGTGAATGGTGTGTGCGCCCTGCGATGGATTGGCAAGCTGTTCAGGGTGGGTCCCTGCCTTAGCCCGTAGTCAGCTGGGATAGGCTCCAGCTCGCCCCGTGACCCTAGTGAGGAATAAGCGGGTATTATGCTCTGCAGCTCCGCCCCTGTTGCTTTCTCTGCCTCCCTGCATTTGCGAGAATCTCGCACAATGACCACGCTGCACAGCACGGGTGACCGAGCCTTCTGCTCGGCTGCTCCCAGTCGGTGGAATGCTCTCCCTGGCCATCTGAGAGCACCACAGACTGTGGATTCTTTTAAGCGTAGCCTTACTTACCTTTCCCTGGCCTTTTTTTTTTATCTATGTATCATTGTTTGGTTTGTGTTGTTTTACTATGCTTTATTGTAGCACTTTGAGATTTCTTTAATGGAAAGTGCAATATAAATAAAATTTATAATTACTTTCCTGCACTCGTCGTCTGTGCACTTAGAACTCCTTGACCGGAGCTGTTTATCTGTCATAGGCTGTCTGCGTGGATCCTGTCCGCGTTTTGGTTTTCACCCATTGTTTGTGGGTTAGGACTTCCCCATGTGTGCTTACCTCTGTAATTAGTCTTATCCCATTCACCTGTTCCCTGCATAGCATGTGACTTCCCTCTTGTCTATTTAAAGTCTTCACTGCAGTTCATTCTCTGACAGAACATTGATCAGTTCTCATCTGTGCAGAGCTCCTCGTGTGCCTTTTGTCCAATGCTTCCTCATGACTGTTTCTCCCGACCTGGAGATTGCCTTGCCCTTCTGTTCCTGATTTGTCTTTTTGGATTTTGACCTGTTTTTGTACGACCAGATATATGTTTTGGATGCCCTGTGTATGACCTACGTTTCTGGATTTCGACTGTGAGTTCTGGCTTACTGTCTATGTACCGTTGCACATCTGCCTTGCTGGTTTTGACCCCTTCTTGTCTCGTCGACTCTGTTTTTTGGACATTGTTCTTGGCTGGCAATTCTTGTGTCCTCTGGTCCCGACCCTTTTTGCAATAAAGGCTCATGATTTTTGGATTATCCCTGAGTCGCGATTGGTTCCTCCTCGTTACACTTTCCTCAAGTACCCCTCTCTCCCTCTCCCTCTCGCCGGTCCTCTCTCCGTGTCCCGTCTTCCCAGTCTTTCTGTCCATTACTCCTCTAATCCTCATCCTCGGCCTCCGCCGGTTAAGGGAGCAGCGTCAGGATTACTGCGCTTGCTCTGAAACTGCAACCCAAGAAAGCGAATCTGCTCGACCGCAAGTCATAAGCTGCTTCCATCTTTGCCAACCCACCTTTGTTCAGCATCATATGAAATATTTTACTTATACCGTCATTATGGTTTTTATACGGTGGACATTTCTATGTAAACTGGAAGATTCAGAGCACTATTTTAAGCTTCAGCCGAGGGATACAAAGAATTTACACTGGTTGCCACCGCTAATAATTATTAAAGAAGAAAAATACCTTCTAGATTTCGACTTGCAGTCAAACAAATTTACTTCTTTGAAAGCTGTGAGCTCGTGCAGTAATCGACAACTGCTATCAAGTCACATCGTCCTCTCTGGTCTCCTCTGGCAATCCAATCAGCTCACAGTGCTGTAGCCTTATGAAATTACGCTCACTCCACTCCACACTACGCTCCGCACACAGTAGCACACCCATGGGCTGAAGGTAAATCACCTTTGGACTTCCAGGGAGAGACGAATTCTTGAGCAGTTTCCTGGGAGAAACAAAATGAAAATTCACGTAAAATAGCGACCCCAACCTCTACTGGCAGTAAAGGGGAACTGCATGGCCACAAACCACCGCTTGGCAGGGCCGTTTTTCAATAATGTGATGAACAGAATGTATTCAAGACTATTTTAAAGAAAAACAGTTACCTGCGCTGGGAACCGAACTTCAGTCTTACGATCAAGGGCATCGATGGCACGTGCTAATCCAGATCAGATGAGAAAGAAAGGGAGGGGGGGGGGGGGCGGGCGGGGGTTTAGCACATGCTGCATCAGAGCGCAATATGCCTTTGTTGTCCATTCTAATGAAATGAAATCTACGTTGTAATTTTATTCATTGAGCGCATATCACATAAGATGATCACAACACAACACACAGATATCGCTGGCCTCCCTGTAAAAAAAGATGGACACAGCGCCTGGGTCTGAAAGTGAAGCCAATGCGGAAGAGCCTTGAAATTGCACTCTTTATTGGCCAGCAGATGGCGATGTCAGTGGTTGCAGAAAGAAGTCTGCTATAGAAGTCTATGAGAAAATGACCATACTTTCCCACCTAATTAATTATCTCAATAATGATTGTCCACATTATTTTATGGTATCGATCGCAAGTTTCAAGTCTCCTTCGTTATATCATGATGTTCATTTTTGTAAATTATGGTCCCACATAGACTAGAATAAAGGATAAAGCCAGAATGCTTTAGGGGCGTGGCTGTGCTGTGATCCTCGTCAGCTACGGTCAGATACACACTTAGATCCACCCCTCGCCCCTCCATGGATCTTCAATCCTCGCTATCGTCCAATAGGAATCACATCCGGTTTCAAAATGACACCATAGCGCTGTTCAAATTGGCTAAATCGAGGCCTCCTGAATGGTGTCCTGAAACCAGTGGGTGAAATCAAGGTTTCTTCTTCCATCTTTATATACAGTCCGTGATTTAACCTCTACCATTGTTGGCAGCGGCCGTTTTCTATTCTATAGGTGAGAAAATCCTCCAAACATTTACAAGAGAGAAAATCGGCAACACTGTGTCACCGGTAGACACGAGCCAAGTCATTTGTACATGTAGGAAAAAATTTCTCGTTCGAATTGAAGTGCAGTGAATTAGAAATATGTTGTGTATTTGTGGTAGGTACGGTTTGTATTTGTAAAACAGAATATATTAGTTTGTTAATGGTGTTCTATATTTGCAAACCACACTGTTTGTTTGAAAATTGTTTTTATATTTGTTTATATATAAAATGACAGTATGTTCTTTTGGACGGAATGGCAGGTTGATCAGGTTGGAGAGTGCAAGGTTCTACCATTTTGATCTGGGCTGGCAGAGATTCGAAGTGATGTCATCCTGGAGCAATAGGAAGATGTATCGCGCTCTTCGTCCTACAGAAATAGAGAGAGAGAGTAACATAAATTCACCTCTTCCTTTAAAATCCTTGTTTGTATTGAGGACCTTTGACAGAGGAGAAAAGCTTAAAGCAGTTGCAGTGGTGCAGTTATGATAGTACGGCAGCAGTGTACAAAGCATGTGATGTAAGTTAACGCCAATGCAGCAGTTGGCAAACGGCAGAGTATTGATGAAACTTTGCGATCAAAGCAGTCCAAATACAACCCCAAATCAGTAAAAGTTGAGACGGTATGTTAAATTAAAACTAAATACGAAGCAGTGCTAGTTTTCCAATGATCTTTAAACTGCGGCTATTATATAGCAAACAATGCTGCTCCACATAAATTAATGATTCACCACATGAATTTTGTTGATTTTTCTAAATAAACACTTATTTCAATTTTTAAGTCTAGCAATATATTTCAAAAAAGTGGGAACAGCGAGTTCTTTACCACTTTATAATGTCATGGTTTGGGAGGTTTGCATGTTGCTTGGACTTTTCTTTGTGGCTCTCGTCCGGGGACGATATCGAATTCCTGGGCCATCGAATTCTTTACCCAGCTGGTTGATTGAGCTGGGGCAGCGCTTCCCCAGAAACTATTGATGGTATTCAAAGACAGCCTTCTGACGTCACGGCAGCAATATTGTTGACATACCGCTGAGGAGCAGAGCGAAGATTTCAATAGAGTTAAATGAGCCGTCATGGCATCCTGATCGCGTTATGACGAGAAAACTTGTTTGATTGGCATCGATCCATATAAACTGGACTCAGCACCATTTACCTGAGATATATCTTTGCTGCCAGCCATGGATTACCCCGATATTTGCCACTATTTAATCCACAGTGTCCGCCTACACTCATCAGAAATGGCAGCGACGCGGTAAGGAGGAGGTAACATTGGCTGCCTCCCAAAGCGCCTGAATTAAATCCTCGTTCTGTAAACTCGCATTTGGCCCAAAACGTCGGTTTTTGTGTCCGCATTAATATTTTGTATATCTGTGTCTTAACTGGCTATTTCTGTTGTACAATAAGAGAGTGCTAACCGGACATTTTATAGCCTCTTAAGACATAAATACAAAATCTTAATGCTGATAGCAAAACCGACATTTTGGATAAAACTGTGTTCCACAGAGCGGAAAGGACGCAGGTGTAGCTACAGAACGAGGATTTAATTTCGCCGCTTTTGGATGCAGCCATTAACTCCATTCAACAGTAGCTCACTGTGAATCTTGTAAGTCAATAATGTCGACTGTCATATCAGCTGTCTTGACGTCGCCTCCTACCAAAACAATGTCAGGCATCGGTAGCAGCACCTCGCATCATTTATCACATCGAGCAGCATTCACTATCAGACAAAACAATCTCAGACTAATAAAACCGTTATCTACCAGTGATTAAATGCTGTGCACACGCTTTACTGGGGAAAGTGGCTTATCTAACTCTAACGTTAAATGATGGGAATAGACTTTGCTGTAAGGAGTAGCCTGAAGTCTCTCCTATTGATTCAAGCCACAGGTCTCTCCTCCGCTGGCTCAACTCCTCTGCCTCTCTCCCCTCTCTTTTCCTCACAGAGGGTATTGCAAAAATCTAACGCCATTTTTTTTGTTGTTGTTGCTGTTATTAGAACAGCCATGAACCACACCGCAAACCATGTTGAACCAACCAGGGCTGATACGATCGCTAAAGAATGCGAGGTAGAAGCCTCTCGATAGAGTAGCGTCAGGAATGTTAGTGGGGGTGTCAAGAATATGGCCGCATCGAACGTTGATGATGCGGATCGAATACCAAGGATATAAGCAGGATGTCCGGCACGCTTCCTTCGCTAGAGTGTCTGCGTTTAGCTTTGCACTATGGCTGAAGATATCAGTAGTCAAGTTTTTTATGACTTTCTATCTATTGTTGGAGTTTCTTCTCCCTTTTTCTAACCCGCTTTGCTTCCGTGGTTCGGACTATTATACGTCCTTTGGAAGCACGAGTACTTGCGTTTGGTTTATATTATTCTCTGTGTTTGTACTGTGTTCATGCTGCTCTCTTTCTCTCTGTTGTTGCGCTTGACCTCCATATACTACCGGCCATTACATATAATTTTGCCATTCATTTTAAAAAGCACTTGTAATACATGTTCAGCAACTAAAGACACTAATCTATCAAGTGTTTCAGGTGAACTTTTTTCTAATTCTTCCAGCAAACAAGTACTACAGTGTGCAACAATTTTTGGTCTTTGTTGAGGCATTTTGCATTTTGGGATAAGGTGGGACAGCAAGCAGGCCAGTCTAGCACCAGCACCCTCCCTTACACAGCCATGCCTTTGTAATGCGTGCAGAATGCTGTTATGGATTGTCTTGTTGAAATATGTATTAACAATCTTGGAAAAGATGTTATCTTGAAGGCAGCATGTGTTGTTCCAAAATCTTTGTATTTTCTTCAGCGTTCATGGTGCCTTCATGAAAGTGCCAGAGACCCTTCCTGAGGGCACTGACACAACCCCATACCAAGACCGAGACTTTGGGACTTTGCTGACAACAGTCTGGACGGTCCTTTGCTTCTCTGATTGAAAGCACATGGTGTCCATTTCTCCCGAAAAAGACCTGAAATATTGGTTGTTCGACTAAAATAAAAAAGTAAAAATGTCCACTGCGTGACGGCCGATCACAGATGCCTCCAAGCCAAGAGGTCAATGGTGCTTCTGGACACGATTCACGTCTCCTTTTTGCACAGTAAAGTTTTGGCTGGCATTTGTGTCACTACATAAGTAATCCTGTGCCCATGTGGTTATAGATTTATGGATAAATGCAGTATAGTTGTCTGAGTGAGCAGATATCACTGCACCCTTGCCTTTCCTGCTGAGAAATTCCTCCAGAATCCTTGAATCTTTTAATAAAGTTCTGCACCACAGAGGGAGCGACATCCGAATCCCTTCCTCTGGTTTTTTTATTTTGAGGAGCACCGTTTTCAAGCCTTTCAGTGAGTTTCTCAGGTGTTTGAGGCAGTTTGGGATCCTCAGCTCATACTCACCCCTGCAGCTCGTTTTCAAGCCTTTCAGTGAGTTTCTCAGGTGTTTGAGGTAGTTTGGGGATCCTCAGGTCATTATCGCTCCTGCAGCTCGAGGCCCTTCCTGGATGCTGCTTTTGATGCTGATATCAGCTTATTCCAAATGCATAATTATTCTAATTTTTTACCATATTTGCAGTCCTCAAGTGTCCGTTCTAACTTTTAATGGTGTGCATTGCTGGCCGGAATGGCAGGATTGGTTGTATATTTACAAATAAAATGAAGGTTGCCAGACAAAAGATAAAATATCTTGTCTTTGTACTATCTGCAATAAGACAATGGTCAATGTAAATTTACAATCACTGCATTCAGTTCTTATCTGCTTTTTCCATACTATCTCATGTGGGGCTGTAAGAGTGAAAAGGCAGTGAAATAACAGCATTATTTAGAGTGTAGTTAGAGTGTAATCATAGCCTAATAATTGCAGGGTAATATTTAGGGGAAAATTACTGCAGTGTAATATTAAAGGGAGTGTAACTGCAGTGCAATATTTAAGGGAGTATAACTGCTGTGCAATATTTAGGGGACTATAACTGCAGTGTAATATTTAGGGGAGTATAACTGCAGTGTAATATTTAGGGGAGTATAACTGCAGTGTAATATTTAGGGGACTATGACTGCAGTGTAATATTTAGGGGAGTATAATTGCAGGGTAATATTAAAGGGAGTGTAACTGCAGTGCAATATTCAAGGGAGTATAACTGCTGTGCAATATTTAGGGTACTATAACTGCAGTGTAATATTTAGGGGAGTATAACTGCAGTGTAATATTTAGGGGGCTATAACTGCAGTGTAATATTTGGGGTATTATAATTACAGTGTAATATTTAGGGGACTATAATTGTAGTGTAATATTTGGTGTACTATAATTACAGTGTAATATTTATAGGACTATAATTGCAGTGTAATATTAAAGGGACTATAACTGCAGTGCAATATTTAGGGGAGTATAATTGCAGGGTATTATTTAGGGGAGTATAACTGCAGTGTAATATCTAGGGGACTATAACTGCAATGTCATATTTAGGGGACTGTAAATGCAGTATAATATTTAGGGGGCTATAACTGCAGTGTAGTATTAAGGGGACTATAATTGCAGTGTAATATTTAGGGGAGTATAACTGCAGTGTAATATTTAGGGGGCTACAACTGCAGTGTAACCTTCGGGGTACTATAATTACAGTGTAATATTTATAGGACTATAATTGTAGTGTAATATTGAGGGGACTATAAGTGCAGTGCAATATTTAGGGAAGTATAGTTGCAGGGTAATATTTAGGGGAGTATAACTGCAGTGTAATATTTAAGGGAGTGTAACTGCAGTGCAATATTTAAGGGAGTATAACTGCTGTGCAATATTTAGGGTACTATAACTGCAGTGTAATATTTAGGGGAGTATAACTGCAGTGTAATATTTAGGGGACTATAACTGCAGTGTAATATTTAGGGGGCTATAACTGCAGTGTAATATTTGGGGTACTAAAATTACAGTGTAATATTTAGGGGACTATAATTGCAGTGTAATATTTGGGGTACTATAATTACAGTGTAATATTTATAGAACTATAATTGTAGTGTAATATTAAAGGGACTATAACTGCAGTGCAATATTTAGGGGAGTATAATTGCAGGGTAATATTTAGGGGAGTATAACTGCAGTGTAATATCTAGGGGACTATAATTGCAATGTCATATTTTGGGGACTGTAAATGCAGTGTAATATTTAGGGGGTTATAACTGCAGTGTTATATTTGGGGGTGTATAACTGCAGTGTAATATTTAGGGGAGTAAAACTGCAGTGTAATATTTAGGGGGCTATAACTGCAGTGCAATATGTAGGGGACTATAACTGCAGTGTAATTTTTAGCGCAGTATAACTGCAGTGTAGTATTTAGAGGACTATAATTGCAGTGTAATATTTAGAGGAGTATAACTGCAGTGTAATATTTAGGGGAGTATAACTGCAGTGTAATATCTAGGGGACTATAACTGCAATGTAATATTTAGGGGAACTTAAATGCAGTGTAATATTTAGGGGACTATAACTGCAGTGTAGTATTTAGGGGACTATAATTACAGAGTAATATTTAGGGGACTATAACTGCAGTTTAATATTTAGGAGAGTATAACTGCAGTGTAGTATTTAGGGGAGTATAACTGCAGTGTAGTATTTAGAGGACGATAACTGCAGTGCAATATTTAGGGGAATATAACTGCAGTGTAATATTTAGCGGAGTATAACTGCAGTGTAGTATTTAGGGGACTTTAATTGCAATGTAATATTTAGGGGAACTTAAATGCAGTGTAATATTTAGGGGACTATAACTGCAGTGTAGTATTTAGGGGACTATAATTACAGAGTAATATTTAGGGGACTATAACTGCAGTGTAATATTTAGGGGAGTATAACTGCAGTGTAATATTTAGGGGAGTATAACTGCAGTGTAATATTTCGGGGGGTATAACTGCAGTGTAGTATTTAGAGGACGATAACTGCAGTGCAATATTTAGGGGACTATAACTACAGTGTAATATTTAGGGGACTACAACTGCAGAGTAGTATTTAGGGGACTATAACTGCAGTGTAATATTTAGGGGAGCATAACTGCAGCGTAATATTTAGGGGAGTATAACTGCAGTGTAATATTTAGGGTACTATAATTTCAGTGTAATATTTAGGGGAGTATAACTGCAGTGTAACATCTAAGGGACTATAACTGCAGTGTAATATTTAGGGGAGTATAACTGCAGTGTAATATTTAGGAGTGTATAACTGCAGTGTAATATTTAGGGCAGTATAACTGCATTACCAGTGCTTTGGACACCTGATGGACAGCATCACTAATTCCTCGACAGTGCAGCTCACATGCTTTCTCTGTCACTGGAAGACAGTCTGAATATAAAACACAATGCAACACAATACAGGCAGTATATCAGAATACAAACAACATAATACAATGCAATATACACACAATTCAATAATAGAACAAACACAATATATCAGAGTAGAAACAATAGCAAAACATACAATAGACATACAATACAATAACACAATGCACAATATATTAGTGTTGTGATTCTGCCTGTTTGCCTTGTCTCTGCCCTGCCTTGCCATGCCCACGATCTGTCTGCCATTTTTCAAATTTGGATTTTTGCCATGTCTGACTATTCTTTGTAATGTGTATTGTGATTTGGTTGCTTTGATTTATTCATGTATTGTCTTAGTTTAATTTTTCCATGTTTTACTTTTTACCATAGTTTATTCCAGTCCATGTTTTGCTTTTTACCATGCATTGCACTTTGTCTCCCCCTGTCTGGTCTTTTGTCATGTGATTGCTCACAGCCCCAGCACCGCGTGCCACACTTTCTGGTGATTTAATGGTTTCTGGGTTTCAACCATTCCTTCCATTCTCGTTTACTTCCTTCATCTTGCTTTTTCTAGATTACTAACCAATACTAATAGTTTGTTGTTTTTAGCTAAATTACTAACTAAGACTAACATTGTATATAATACTTACTAATAAGCAGTAGGGATCTTATAGCTGCACTCTAATAATTGACTAACGATCTCTCAGCAGTCACCCTATTCTAGTCTCCGCCTCTTGCATTCACTCAATTTACTTTACTGTGTTTCCAGCAGATTCTCTGGACCTGTCTTATCACTGTTTTGCCGCTCACTCTGTGCACTTAGAAAACCCAAACCAGATCTGTTGCTCTGTCCATAGGATTGTCTTGTGATCCCTGTCCGCGTTTTGGTTCTCTCTCTTGTTCCGTCCTTTATAATTAGCCTCATTTCCTGTGTTCTGTGTACCATGTGATTCCCCTGGAGTGTATATTAGGAGTCTTTTCTCTGCACTTCCTTGTCAGATCGTTTCTCTCAGTTTACTTGTACCACGCTTCTCTCGCCTTGTTCTCTCAGTGATACCTTTCTGACTGGACCGTCCGACTTTCTGATTTTTGGCTTTGTGATTTTGGATTTATTGTTGCATCTGTGTTTTTTGACCCTTTTCTGCCCGACTGTGAGTTCTATGATTGCTGCCCTGGTTAGGGTTAGGATTACACCCATTGGATTTTGGCTTTGCTTCTCTGATATACCTGTGCCTGTGTACCAAACCCATTTTTGTCCGACCACAAGTACTGTGATCGCTGCCCTGGTTTTTGTCTCTATTTTTGCCCAACTGGTTTGTGAGTTTTGGAGAGTGGACTTTGTACCTTTGCATTCTGCCCTGTGGGGGTTTACCCTGCTAATAAATAAAATAAAATCAGATCTACTGCATTTCCTGGTTCTCGTGATTGGTTCCTGATCGCACCCTCACAATTAAAGTGCAAATAACATATTACAGTGCAATAAACACGAAGTACATTAACACAAGATGCACTACTCAAATACAAGACAGCACAAATACACATAATAATACAAAAACAGAACACAAACAATAGAGAAACACAATATGACCACAGAGCAACTCCAACACAGGGCAACTGCAACACAGTTCAAGTTAGACTCAGTACAGACACGTCGCAAAACTCTGACTCACTGACTGAGTGACTGACTGGAACACTGACTCATCGGCTGAGTGAGTGAGTGGCAGACCTCTCTCCGGTCTCTTACCGTGGAATGAAGGTCGTTTTTGGGGGCTGGGGTCCCAGCATCGCTCCATGAGCTCAACAACCTCCCCCAAACCTGCAGCTGCCCCCCGATCCACGCCCTTCAGGCAGGGCCTATCCCCCTCTGGTACCCTGAACCGGACTATACAGGACAGAACATCTGCGAGAGGGAGGAAGAGAGAGAGAGAGAGACATACAGACAGACATATTAGAGAGGAACACTCAGCGCATACAGTACGGATTTTGCCTTGAACAACGGAACAAATATGGCTGTGGCAGCCATATTTGGAATAAAATTCCTCTCATAATGTAATCTATTGTTCTTTGGCAAATGGCCCACACTTCCAGGAAATATTGAAATTGATTGAGAAATTTGAGAGATATTGTCTGGACAAACAAATAAACAGACAAACAGGAAGCAGCTATTGGCTCATCTCAAAGTTGCCTTGTCTGGATAAGATTTTAGAATCACTTGTTAAGCAACAACTTTGCAGCCTCTTAACTTTCAACAACATTTAAAATTCACAACAATCGAGCTTCAGGCCTGGACACAGCACCATTACAGCAGCTTCAGGGGTTATAAATGATTTAGTAACAGCAGTGAATACTTAGTAAACAAAAATGTGCCGCCCTGTTTATTGATTTAACAAAAGCTTTTGATACAGTAGGCTATTTTATTTAAAATCTTGTTCTCCATTGAACTTGATTGTATAGCCTCCTCATGGTTCCAGGAGCACCTCTCTAATAGAACACAAACCATTATAAATGGGGATGTGAGGTCTCAATTTTTAAAGATAAAGAAGCACCCCAAGGATCCATACTTGGACTAATTTTACTCACTGTTTATAGCAATGATATTGCTTGTAATATAGCAAATGGCAAGGCTCATTTTTATGCAGATGACACAGTGCTTTATTCCTCTGCACCAACATGCACCCAGGCCCTTATGTATCATATATGACCATTTAGTAGCCCGGGCGTTTATTTCGCAAAATCGACTTGGACCCCAGGCGTTTATAAGAACCAGGCAGGTATTTGCGACAGGCCATTATTTATTTTTGCACCGACCTGCACCAGGCCAGGCTTTCCTACACAGTTATAAACAGACTGAATTTAACTGTTACATCAACGCATCGTCTCCTTGTCATTTTAACTGTTAGTGGAGTCCTGCGCGCATTTAACCGTGGTTTACACTGAACATGCACTGAACTTAGAAGTAAAGTTATTGTAAAATTACAGTTAAAATTACGGGCTAAAAGGTGCCAGTTAATTACTTGGCAAAAAGGGCTTCAGTTTATTCGTTTATTAAAGAACAGTGTATCCGCGGAAACTGAAACTGGTGCGGTTTCATTTACATACTTTAGTTTTGAGACTTCTACATTGATCCCAGAATGAGCAACACGCAGTATCATCCTGTTAGCCATCGTCTCAGGGCACAGACGGACTAAATGAAGACAACAAGTAGGTATGAACACTTTAGAATGAAGCTGTTCCAATCTTAATACACAAAGCATGCATATAAATTCATATATGCTCATAGGGGTCTATTCTCCCATAAGCACGTCAGTCCTTTTTTACGCGATTCGAGTTAAGCGCTTTTGAGTTACGCCTATTCTCCCCTACGCGCTTTGATCACGCCCACAGCGCTTAACTTCAGAATGTAGGCGGCCTTATGAAAGAGGTGTGACTGATCCAAAAGAGAGGCAGACTCTGTACAAAGCTCATTGATTATGGCTATCAGGAAAACATGGAACAAGGATTTGCTGATTAACCATGAAAATGCAGTTGTGGTCCATGGAAAACGCAAACCAGACTTTAAATTTGAATATCATGGGCCTGCTGATAAAACCTTGTATCTCCAAACTGATAAGAAACAAAAACTCGTATGTCCATTATTCTTACATGCAAAATTAAACATTTTTATTTTAAACTATATTTATCCATTTATATCATAGTATTATTATTATTTTATTTTATATTTCTTCTTTATTTCCCTGTGAAGTTTATCATTTTGAAGATACGAGGTTTTATCAGCAGGCCGATGATATGCAGCTGTAATAGTAGGCCTATGAATGTCTGTGCCAATTACAAGTAGTGCAGACATCTCCTTTTTTATTTCTTACTCTAGCCACCATGGCATTAAAGCCATGCAAACAAAGAAATTGCTGCGATAATGAAATAATATATAAAGAATTTAGCGCTTCTCAATCAGCGCAATCAGATCATTGAAAATGTTCCCCTCCAACACCAGCCTGTTTTTTCTGTGGAAGACAGGGAAGAAGACAAAGTCACACAAAAATAACAATCAGAGACAGTTTATATGATCTCATTTAGAAATTCCGCTCTTGAAATCTCAAACTACTCTGATGTCAGGTTTGCAACTAAAGGACATGGAAACGCTTTAACAAGGATTCTTACCCCGCACGCGGTCATCCCCCCGCCCCAAAACCGCCTCATCAATGACGGAATTCCATATCCGTAGCCTATTATGTCCCATTTGATTTGAGCAACACGTTCACTTGAACTTGTGCCTAATAGTTTATTATAATCAATTATCCCATTTACTGATAATGACTCTTCCCATGTCGGCTATTCTTTATAGGCTAAAATTGATTAACAAATGGGTAGTGCTTTGGTATTGGCCAGGGTAGGGCTCAATCTAGAGTAGCCTATTTAATATCTTTATTCACACATTAAAATACACAGTATTATCAATGGTAAAAAAATTACAAAGACAGGAGTTAGTTAATACAGATATCCTCATTTAGAAAATCAATCTCGTCACTCGTGAGAATATCACAACTTTTTAGATTATCACGAACATACAGGGCAGTCGGATTTGTAAATAGAACACGAAGACAATGATGGCGACGTCGAGCCAAAGCCGAAAACCAAATTTCACAGATGTTGGTGTGCGGCTGATCCGAGGAATTAAGCTGCGAATCGCTCTGGATGTGGCTTCGGTGGGGAGATGTAAGCGCAGTATCCCCGATTTAAAGCATAAATGGAGAGATCTGCGGGGCGCTGTAAAAGCCAGGCTCTCTGCACACCAGAGAAGTGTACACACAACAGGTGGTGGGCAACCATCATCCCCTGTGCATTTCACTGCACTGGAGGAGGAGATGGCATCCACTCTTCTGCAGTGGAAGTGCATGAAGAAGAACTTAGAGCGTCAACGAACTGTGTCAGACACCTTGACACAGATGCCTGTGATATGTGTATGACATCACCAGCCACTCTCTGGAACGACCCAGATGCCAGGAGCGACAGCGCAGTTCTGACGCTGATGACCACGGGTATGTTTTGTGGATAATTTCTGCGGCTGGATAGCTGTTCATCCAGAAGTCGGCAAAGATAGATGATTGCCTCATGCACGGTCCAGACGAAAGCGCCGGATGCACTCGATGTTTGTTAGTCCCAGGATGTCCAAACGAAGCCGATATATGCGTGGTCGTCTTCGAGCTCGGCACGCTCCTCTCACTCTTTCCCAATCACGCAAGAGTGCAAGCAAATGCAGGACTGGCATTTTGGTTTTAGATTTTAAGGGCATGGTAGAATGATGGTCTTATGTATACTCGTATTAATTGTTTTGCATTTATAATTGAACTGATTGGAGAAGAGGCTGATGCGTAATATCATGTGATGATTTCATTTGATTAATTATTATGGCTATGACAAATGTAGCTTAGAAATAGCTTAGAACAATCAAATATTAAATGTGTCAACCTTTACCATGTTAAATAAAACAAGAGCCATCAGGCGATGGCATATCCCCCCGACCCCCAGCAAAATCGTAGAACAGTAATTTGTGAAGAGTATGTCTCAGAAAACATGATATTTTATGAACTATGAATATCTAGTCCAGGCATGATCACTATTTACATCATCTTTCCATGGAAAACCTCAGAAAAAGAGCATAAGCAAGAGTCATCTGGAGATGACATATCCCGACCCCCACAAATGGTAACTCAAGCTTTTAAGATGAAGATATTAGAATGCAGAGTTTGCATGTGTGTGAAGAGATGTCATGATCACTAGTGGTCACGTAAACGGATTCTGTATTCAGGAAAACATCTTGACATAGTGGATAATGTGTCTATGAATTGAGTTTAATGAACCTAGATCATATGGTTTGGGAGATACGCCCCAAGCAAGACAGCCACCCTCAAAGCCAATCCAAGTTCCCCGTCTCCATAGAAACTTCGAAAAAGAAATGAATCAATAAACTCCAAAATAGGAAAAGGCAGATCTACTCGTAGTGGGTTATATATTTGTGATGTTAGGTGAACCTAGGACACACAGTTTAGGAGATATGCTCCAGACAAGGTAGCCATCCTCAAAGTCAATCTAAGTTCAATGTTTCCATGGAAACCTGAGGAATTAAATAATCTAGAAGCTTCAAAATAGCAAGAGGCGCATCTCCTCATACTGGTTAATATATCTGTAACGTTTGGTGAACCTAGGCCATACGGTTTAGGAGATATGCTCCGGACAAGGTAGCCACCCTCAAAGTCAATGTAAGTTCAATGTTTCCATGGAAACCTGAGAAATTAAATAATCTAGAAGCTTCGAAATAGCAAGAGGCACATCTCCTCATACTGGCTAATATATCTGTGACGTTTGATGAACCTAGGCCATACGGTTTAGGATATATGCTCCGGTCAAGACAGCCACCCTCAAAGTCAATCTAAGTTCACTGTTTCCATGAAAACCTCAAATATTAGATAATGTAGAAGCTTCAAAATAGCAAAAAGCACATCTACCCATTGTGGTTAATATATCTGTGACGTTTGGTGAACCTAGGCCATACGGTTTAGGATATATGCTCCGGTCAAGACAGCCACCCTCAAAGTCAATCTAAGTGCACAGTTTCCAAGGAAACCTCAAATATTAGATAATGTAGAAGCTTCAAAATAGTAAAAGGCACATGTACTTATAGTGGTTAATATATCTGTGATGTTTGGTGAACCTAGGCCATACGGTTTAGGAGATATGCTCCGCACAAGACAGCCACCCTCAAAGTCAATGTAAGTTCACTGTTTCCATGGAAACCTCAAATAGTAGATAATATAGAAGCTTCAAAATAGCAAAAGGCACATCTACTTGTAGTGGCTAATATATCTGTGACGTTTCGTGAATCTATGACATACGGTGTAGCAGATATGCTCCGGACAAGACAGCCACCCTGAAAGTCAATCTAAGTTCACTGTTTCCATGGAAACCTCAAATATTAGATAATATAGAAGCTTCAAAATAGTAAAAGGCACATGTACTCATAGTGGTTAATATATCTGTGACGTTTGGTGAACCTAGGACATACGGTTTAGGAGATATGCTCCGGACAAGACAGCCACCCCCAAAGTCAATGTAAGTTCACTGTTTCCATGGAAACCTCAAATAGTAGATAATGTAGAAGCTTCAAAATAGCAAAAGGCACATCTACTTATAGTGGTTAATATATCTGTGACGTTTCGTGAATCTATGACATACGGTGTAGCAGATATGCTCCGGACAAGACAGCCACCCTCAAAGTCAATCTAAGTTTACTGTTTCCATAGAAACCTCAAATATTAGATAATGTAGAAGCTTCAAAATAGTAAAAGGCACATGTACTCATAGTGGTTAATATATCTGTGACGTTTGGTGAACCTAGGACATACGGTTTAGGAGATATGCTCCGGACAAGACAGCCACGCTCAAAGTCAATCTAAGTTTACTGTTTCCATGGAAACCTCAAATATTAGATAATGTAGAAGCTTCAAAATAGTAAAAGGCACATCTACTCAAAGTGGTTAATAGATCTGTGACGTTTGGTGAACCTAGGCCATATGGTTTAAGAGATATGCTCCGGAGAAGGTAGACACCTTCAAAGTCAATCTAAGTTCCACGTTTCCATGGAAACCGCAAAAATGAAGAAATCAAGAAACCTCAAAATAGTAAAAGGCACATCTACTCATACTGGTTAGTATATCGGTGAAGTTTGGTAAACCTAAGATGCATAGTTATGAAGATATGTTCCGGACAAGAAAATCATTACAGACAGACAGACAAGTGAATGGACGGACGGACATACTGATGACTATATCCCCCCGCCATTTATATGTCGGGGGGATAATAAAATTAATGTTAAAATTCGGCCTATAACCGACATCAAAAGCAATTTTCTATTTTGCCTTATGTTGGCGCTTGACCTTAATACAGCCCTCAAAACTGATTAACAGAAAAAGTGTGTAAGCCAGGGTGAGAATATGCGTAAGTGTTTTTTGCCAGAGAAACACCCGGAAACACCCCGATTTTGGCCTTGCTCCGCCCCAAATGCGTAACTGCCTTCGGGGCACGTAATGCACAGACTTGAGTCGACGGGAGAATACGCTTAGGCTGAAAAGCGCGTAGCTACGTGCTTTTTTCGACGTACGCGCATGGGAGAATAGACCCCATAAAGACTAGTTTCTTCCAGGTATAGACCTGAGTCAGACTCGCAGGCACAGCTGAATGCATATGCTTTTTCTTTGTACGAAACAAAAACGTAGGTAACTGAGCGATTATATCAAGGTTAAGGCAATCGTAGGGCTCATTCTTTAGCTTTGCCAATAATGGAGCTTAAATATTGTTAATTTACAATTCCTTATTCATGTCCTTTTTTTTTTTTTTTTATAAATTTGGCATCTCCAATCCCACCTGAATCTGGAATGCCCAATTGATGAACTATGTACAAAGCTTGCTCGTATGCGACCCCTTGCTGCCAACACAGGATAGTAAGGACAGTTCACGGCTCTCCTCCAAAGCACGTGCCTGTCAACTACTGATTCTTATACACTCATTGGTCGAATCCTCGTAAGTTCAGAACGAGGGCGGAGGATACACGGACATGAACAAACCCAGAGTCTTCCTGACGAGCGGCCGTCTGGCCAACAGGAGGCGCTGGAGCAACGAACAAAGCTGATTATGGATCCCGAATCCGGCAGTACCTTCCCAATTTGAAACCCTGTAGCGCGATGGCCAATTGTGCGCTACTCTGAAAAAGCTGCCGACCCCTGCTGGTGAGATTCGTGTCCTTTTTTAAGTATGAAAAGATAAAAAAAGAACACGGAAAACAAGTCCTCCACCCAAAAAAAATAAAAAAATTGTCGACACCCATGTTTACTGTTTACATGCACCTCATTGGACATTTATACATACGCAAGAAGGCAGAGCTATTCTGCCGTGCGCTTTGGTCCAGCCAATGACGTTGTCCACTCTAGTTTTTTTTTTTTATCTCTGTGCCAAAGACCGTCTGCTTTTTCCCCACATCTTTGTTGACATCAGATATACATACAAAGACAAACTGAAGCTTGTTTTAGCATCTGTGTTACCACAACATGGGGTAACACAGACGTTTGTATACAATAGTGCAAATAGCCTGGGCGTTAAATTGAACTGGCGTTTAATACGCAAAATGAGGTCGGACCCCCGGCAGCTCTTTGCAGACAGGCGCGTATTTGCATGCAGGCGATTATTTGGTCGTATACGGTACTTACAATCTGCTTTTAATGTTTTACAGCAAGCTCTAGCTGGTCTTAAACTTGTTTTAAATAATGATAAAACTAAGTTCATGATCTTTGCTGCACGGAATACAATTATGCCAAATGCTTCCATTTTCTCATTGACTGGTGCTCAAATTGAGCAGGTTCAGTCCTACAAATACTAAGGTATCTGGCTGGATCATGACTTCTCTTTCAAAACTCATGTGGCAAACTTATCCAAAAAAAATTCAAACGAAAATTGAGTTTCTTTACAGAAACAGATCCTGTTTTTCTATAAACTGCTGGAAAACAATTTTCCAGGTGACAATCTTACCCATATTTCACTGTGGGGATGTCCTGAACATGCATGCCTCTAATAGTACCGTAAGACCCATGGATAAAATTTATCATAGCAGAATGCGCTTCATCACAGGTCATGGTTTCCAAACCCATCACTGTGCGTTATATGGTTCAGTAGAGTGGTTTTCCCTTCATTATAGAAGGAAGCTACATTGTATTTTATTCATCTATATAGTAGCATTGCTAGGCAAACTTCCTTCACATCTTACTAAGCTTTTGTCCATTAAAGTCACAAGTCAGCACATCGGATCACATGAGTGGATCGTGTAAGAGGCTAGATCAAAGGACAAGATCAAATTCGAGTCCTACAAGAAATTAATTTTGGATATGATACTAAAAGAGGTCATTTGTACTTGTCTTTAGTTTTAATGTAGTATGATGTCACCAGTCAGTCACCATCCATGTGAAAAATGCAATAATATACAGTCTGCCAATTTGAAAATGTTTTATTAAGAATTGAACAGGACTGATATTGAAAGTTGAGGGAGAGATTGATTATCTGTAAGATGAATATAAATAATGAAGACGGAGTGTAATAAATGGAAGTATTAGTTGCTGTGTCAGGTCAAACGGAGAATGAATGACTCACCTTGATAGGGCTCCCTGCCCGTGATGATGGACCAGAGCAGAATGCCGTAACTGAGAGAGACGGAGACGGAGGGGTCAAATGGGATGTAAGAGAATGTAACAGAGGGGTAGAAATTTACGCAGATGAGTCACGTAGATATTTTAGTAAGTTTTCATTCATAATAAAATGACAAACACACACTTTATGAGAGTGTAACGCATGCACCGAGGCATAACAAACCCTTAAAGAATATATACACCTCCTATTGGTCAGAAAAAAACCCTACTGTCAGAAAATAAATACCTCCAATCAAAATGTACACATGTCCTACTGGAATATGAACACATCCAATTCACATAAAAATACTTCCTACTGGTACATAAACTGCCCCTGTGGTAATATAACTGCCTCCATTCAAGACATAAACTCATATTTACAGAATAAAAACACCTCTTTTTGGTACAACCCCAATTCCAAAATAGTCGGGACGAAGTGTAAATAAAATCAAAATGCAATGACTTTCAGATCACATGAGCCAATATGTTATTTACAATAGAACATAGTTTCAACATTTGAAATGTTATCTGAGACATTTTACATTTTCATCTACAAAATGATCTTATTTAAAATTTTCTGGCTGCAACAGGTCTCAAAAAAGTTGGGACACAGGCAAAAAAAAGGGCTGAAGAAGCAATTAATATAAAAAAGAATCAGCTGAAAGAACATTTAGCAGGTAATTAACTGGCATCAGGTGTGTAACACAGCTATAAAAGGGATGTCTTAGAGAGGCTGAGTCTCTCAGAAGTAAAGATGGCCATAGGCTCTCCAACCTGTGAAGGCTTGTGTAAAAAAATTGTGGAATACTTTATAAAAAATGTTCCTCAACGTCAAATTGCGAAGGCTTTGAAAATCTCATCATCAACAGTGCATAACATCATCAAATGATCCAGAGAAACTGGACAAGGCCGAAGACCTTTACTGGATGCCCATGATCTTCGGGCCCTCAAACACCACTGCATCACTCACCGGCATGATTCTGTTATCGACATTACTAAATCGGCCCAGGAATACTTCAAGAAACTGCCATCTGTAAACACAGTCTGCCTTGCCATCCACAGATGCCACCTTAAACTCATTAGGTGGCCTTTGCTGAGCATTATCCAGAAGCGCCACCATGTTCTGTGGGCCAAGGCTCATTTAAAATGGACTGTACCAAAGTGGCAGAGTGTCCTGTGGTCAGACGAGTCCAAATTTAACATTCTTGTTTGAAATCATGGGCGTTGTGGCCTCTGGGCTAAAGAGGAGAAAGACCACCCCTCCTGATATCAGCGTTCAGTTCAAATGCCAGCATCTCTGATGGTATGGGGATGCATTAGTGCATACGGTGTGGGGCACTTGCATGTTTTAAAAAGCACCATGAATGCTGAAAGGTATATAAAGGCTTTAGAGCAACATATGCTCCCCTCCAGATGACAGATTCCAGGGCAGGCCTTGTGTATTTCAGCAGGAAAATGCAAAACCACATACTGCAACTATTACAACAGCATGGCTTCATAGTAGAAGAGTCCGTGTGCTGAACTGGCCTGCCTGCAGTCCTGATCTTTCACTGATTGAGAACATTTCGCGCATAATTAAACGAAATATCCGTCAAAGGAGACCCAAAACTCTCCAGCCGCTGGAAGCCTGTATTAAACAAGAGTGGGATCAAATTCCAATGGCTAAACTCGTCTCCTCAATGCCCAGACGCCTCCACTCTGAGTTAAAAAGAAGAGGGGATGCTATACCATGGGAAACAGACCCCTGTCCCAACTTTTTTGAGACCTGTAGCAGCCATCAAATTTCAAATGAGCTCATTTTGTGGATAAAATTGTAAAATTTCTCAGTTTCAACGTTTGCTATGTTACCTCTGTTCTATTGTGAATAAAATACTGCCTGCTGTGATCTGAAAGTCATTGTGATTTGATTTTATTCACAATTTACACTTTGTCCCAACAATTTTGGAATCGGGGTTGTAGATAAATGCCTCTTTGCAAAATATAATAATATAAATATCACCTATGGATGTATAAATTTCTTGTATCAGAATATAAACACCTTGGATTGGTATATAAACACCTGTCAGAATATAAACACCTCCCATAGGTATATAAATACTTCCTATCTGAATATACACCGATGAGCCACAAGATTAAAACCTGCCTGATAGACGGCTTTTGCCATGTGGTAACGTGGGAACTTCCAGCATTAAACCGGGCATATAGATAAGAATCCTTCAGTTTTAAGTCATTTCACATTGACAGCTGTTATCTCTGTATAGATAACAGTATATGTATACTTGGTGATCTAACCATGCTGTGCATTCGAAATTATACTAACAATACAAGAAATCCTGGGGGGTTCGCTAATCGACAGTGTTCCTCTATGTATCTGAATGGGAATCGGACAAACAACGATCTGCTGCACGGGTCTGAACCGCCCCGGATACAGAATTAGCGCCATCTGGCGACCGAGGGTATTACATCTGGCAAGGCCGCTATTCTCACACTGCAACCTTAATGGGCTCCACCTGTGGCCCATCGGAGTGGAGCCTCCAGCAGAGGGCGCTGCAGGCGCTCTGCATTCGCTCCCCGCTGCAGGTCTGCGCAAATGTCAGCAGCCACCGCTCCCTTATCTTTGTGTTATTTAGAACCTCCATTCCTGTTTGTTTTGTCATTTATGTTTGGTTATTAAACTCTTGGCATCGGAGTCTGCCCGCCCTAACCCTAACTCTTCACATCCAGCTGGGCTGAAACCCCGACAGTAAATAATAGTCATGTTTAATAAAGTGTAATGACACGGGGAATAAGTGTTGAACACATGAAGAAAAGGAGGTGCAAAAAGGCATGGAAGCCAAGAAACCAGCTGAAATCTGTCAGTATTTAGAGAGCAATCCTGCCCTCTATCATTTTATTTCATTTATTTGTGCCATGGTTTGTGAACGTGCTTTTTACTCTCCTTGTTACTCTCGTCCCTGACGACATCGTTTTCTTTCCACATCGGATTCTTTACCCAACTGGCTGATTTATCTTCTTTGTTTCTGGGAAGCTTTGCTTCTTTAGGTTTTGGCACTATTGTAAGGTGCCTTGTTAGTTTTTTTCTCTTTTACTGAGATTTCTTTTCTTTCTGGTTGCTCGCTCCGTTTCTGGCACTTAAGCCTTTCGTTTGTTCAGAAACACGAGCTCCTCTCCTCTTTATCTCGCCCAATTACTTTCAGCTGCGTCGGCTCTGTGTTCGGTGCAGCTTCGCCGGCCGCGGCATCTGAAACTCTGCTCTAACCAGCCATTACAATTTGACCTTTATTCATACAGGGAAATGCATTGAGACATCAGTCTCATTTGCTATGGTGCCCTGTTTACAACAGAAAACAATACATTATAAAAAAATATGGGCAATATACAAAAATATTCACAATAAAATCATCATACAACAATACAGTTTATGGAAACAAATCAAAGCAATCACAGACCATAAGCTCTAAATCCTTTATCACCTTTTTGAATTTCTGTAGTGAAATTAATTTATTAAATTTGGAGCACTCTTGAAATGCGTTCCATGTCCTTGAAGCGCAGTAACAGAAGGCAGTTTTTTTTTTTTAACGCGGGGGACCTCAAGAACAAACCACTCCTGAGACCTGGCTTGGTTGTGGCTAGAACACCATTTGATAAAAGTTGTAAGACAATTTGGTAATCTTTGTAGAATTGCTTTGTAGAGAAAAGCATACATTTAGTTTTTGCTGCATTTAAAACTAATTTAAGCTCTAGAAGTGAGTGCTGAAAGGAAGCAAAGGCTGTGTGCAAGGCAGATAACGCCTCATCCAATGAAAAAGGCAGATAACGCCTCATCCAATGAAAAAGCAGCAGAATAAAGCGCTGTATCGTCTGCGTAAATGTGCACCAAAAGAGACCAAATTATTGATATACAAGGTAACAAGAGCACCGGCAACGGTGCATAATACGCCCGTCATGAACATGGATCAGGAAGTGGACAGACAACATCTGGGCCCCATGTGACCTTTGACCTTTGCCAGTGACCTTGACCTTGGAGGGAGGGCCGTAAACATGGTACGCGACACTCTGCTCTGTGATGGTACACGTGTATGAAATATCATGGATGTATCTCAAGCGGTTGAGAGGTTATGCTCCGGACAAGCCCCATCTGGGCCCCATGTGACCTTTGACCTTTGCCAGTGACCTTGACCAGGTGAACGAAATCATGGTGCGCGACACAGCGCCTAGTGATGGTGCACGTGTATGTGAAGTATCACGAATGTAGCTCAAGCGGCTCAGGACTTATGCCCCGGACAAGAAATTGCTAACAGACAATAGACAGACGGACGGACGGACGGACAGACGGACGTACGGGGGTGATGACATAATACGTCCCGTCTTGAGACGGGCGTATAATCAAAAGTAAAGGTCTTGTAAAATGGAATGATCAACTGTGACCGAGGCCCTTGATAGGTCAATAAACAAGACAACACACAGTGTTGCCCACCATCAAGGGCACAAACAATATTGTTCACAACTAGAGATGCAGCAGATATAGTACTGTGACCGGCTCTAAACCAAGACTGAAACTTATATAAAAAAACAATTTCTATTATAAAACAAACAAGAGGCTCCACAAAGCCTGCACTCCGGCTGAGTCTTGGCCTGGGCTAATCGCGATCACGACCCCGAAAAAAAAAAAGGACAACGGAGCCAAATGTTAGACTCGTGGCCTTTTGGCCCTAGTAATTCAGCAGGCGATAAACCAAGGATTCAAGAATCTTTGTGAAACAAGATAGCTTGGAAATTGCCGATAATTATTAAGGCCTCAAATATCACCAGCTTTATGCAGGGCAAATTAATATTGATTGTTTTCATCCTAATTGATGGCCAATAAAAATGTTTCTCATTACCAAGGTGTCACATAAGAAGCATCTCATGATGGGTTAAAGCTAAGAGCTCTTTCAAGACCTTTGCAACCTTATTTTTGCAAATCATACTGATGGCATTGGGTACCGGACACATTTCTAAACTTCTGAATGTTCCAGTGAGCACCGCTGAGGCCATAAATCTGAAGTGGAAAGAACATCATTTCACCATAAACTGACCACAACCAGGAGATTTCTGACAGAGTCAGAAGAACAATCAGAAGCATTTTAAAATAAGTGTGGGCAATGGAGAAATGTGCATCTTGGCCACACAAATAAGGGCATCTAACAAGAATTTCGGTCAATTTTTGTGCTTGGACGCACTTAAATAAGTGTGAATAGTCACTTTGATTCATTAATGAATTAAATCAAACGTCTGCTGCACTCCAGTTTTCCACCCAAACGGTGTTTACTGCAGCAGCAATAGTTTTCCAAACTGCAGCCTTCTGGGCTCCCTTTATGACTCTCTTAAGACTTCCAAATAAAAAAATTTTCTTTTTCTCCATCTCGGACATGATCATTTATATCGTCGGCCTGCTGATAAAACCTCTTATCTTCAAAATGAGAAACTTTACAGGAGAGCAAAAAAAATGTTAAATTTTGCATGTAAGAATGCAGCTGAGCTGTGTTCCGGTAGGATGACTATTTTTCTTCCAAGAATGTATCCAATCGATAAAATTTTGTAAAATAAATAAAAAGCGCATTGCGCTTAATCTAATTGATTGAAATTGTCAGCCAGCTAGCCTGACAAGCGGGTTGTCTCAAAATATAAGTTTAATTAATTTCTCAACACAGGTGTTTTATTTATTTATTAATTTATTTATTTTTCAATCAATGTATTCTTTCATTCATTTAGCCTATTTATCCATTTATCCTATTTATTCATTTTACTAATAATTACAACAACAGCATGACGCCTTCATCGCTGCATATACAAAACCCAAAACCAGGGAAGTTGGCACGTTATGTAAATCATAGATAAAAACAGAATACAATGATTTGCAAATCCTTTTCAACTTATATTCAATCGAATACACTGCAAAGACAAGATGTTTAATGTTCAAACTGAGAAACTTTTTTTTTTTTGCAACTAATCATTAACTTAGAATTTAAAGGCAGCAACACATTGCAAAAAAGTTGGCGCAGGGGCCTTTTTACCACTGCGTTACATCGCCTTTCCTTTTAACAACACTCAGTAAACGTTTGGGAAATGAGGAGACCAATTTTTGAAGCTTTTCAGGTGGAACTCTTTCTCATTCTTGCTTGATGTACAGCTTAAGTTGTTCAACAGTCCGGGGTCTCCGTTGTCGTATTTTACGCTTCATAATGCGCCACTCAAATTTTTTTTTAAATGGGAGACAGGTCTGGACTACAGGCAGGCCAGTCTATTACCCACACTCTTTTACTACGAAGCCATGCTGTTGTAACACGTTCAGAATGTGGCTTGGCATTGTATTGCTGAAATAAGCAGGGGTGTCCATGAAAAAAACGTTGCTTGGATGGCAACATATGTTGCTCCAAAACCTGTATGTACCTTTCAGCATTAATGGTGCCTTCACATATGTGTAAGTTGCCCATGCCTTGGGCACTAATACACCCCCATACCATCGCAGATGCTGGCTTTTGCACTTTGTGCCTATAACAGTCCGGATGGTTCTTTTCCTCTTTGGTCCAGAGGATACGACGTCCACAGTTTCCAAAAACAATTTG
This sequence comes from Gymnothorax reevesii, assembly GCA_029721435.1. Lineage (NCBI taxonomy): Eukaryota > Metazoa > Chordata > Actinopteri > Anguilliformes > Muraenidae > Gymnothorax > Gymnothorax reevesii. The sequence goes on along the minus strand of CM056579.1, from coordinate 8,410,181 downwards.
AAATGTGGACTTGTCAGACCATAGAACACTCTTCCACTTTGCATCAGTCCATCTTAGATGAGCTTGGGCCCAGCGAAGCCCGCAGCGTTTCTGGGTGCTGTTGATAAATGGCTTTCGCTTTGCATTGTAGAGTTTTAACTTGCACTTGCAGATGTAGCGACGAACTGTAGTTACGGACAGTGGTTTTCTGAAGTGTTCCTGAGCCCATGTGGTGATGTCCTTTACACACTGATGTCGGTTTTTGATGCAGTACCGCCTGAGGGATCAAAGGTCACGGGCATTCAATGTTGGTTTTCGGCCTAGTCGCTTACGTGCAAGTGATTTCTTCAGATTCTCTGAACCTTTTGACAATATTACAGACCGTAGATGATGAAATCCCTAAATTTCTTGCAATAGCTCGTTGAGGGATGTTGTTTTAAACTGTTCAACAATCAGCTCATGCATTTGTTCAAAGTGGTGACCCTCGCCCCATCCTTGTTTGTGAATGACTGAGCATTTCAGGGAAGCTGCTTTTATACCCAATCATGGCACTCACCTGTTCCCAATTAGCCCGTTCACCTGTGGGATAAGTGTTTGATGAACATTCCTCAACTCTCTCAGTCTTTTTTGCCTTTTTTGCATTTCAAATTTTATGGCTGCTACAGGTGTCAAAGAAGTTGGGACAGGGGCCTTTGCCATGGTGTAGCATCCCCTCTTCTTTTTAACACGGACTGGAGGTGTCTGGGCATTGAGGAGACAAGTTTCTTGAGTTTAGCCGTTGGAATTTGATCCCACTCCTGTTTAATACAGGCTTCCAGCTGCTGGAGAGTTTTGGGTCTCCGTTGACGGACTTTTAATTTTGCAGCAAATTTTCTCAATCGGTGAAAGATCAGGACTGCAGGCAGGCCAGTTCAGCACACGGACTCTTCTACTATGAAGCCATGCTGTTGTAATAGCTACAGTTTGTGGTTTTGCATTGTCCTGCTGAAATACACAAGGCCTTCCCTGGAAAAGATGTCATATGGGGGGGAACATTTTGCTCTAAAACCTTTATATGCCTTTCAGCATTCGTGGTGCTTTTTAAAACATGCAAGTGTCCCACACCATATGCACTAATGCATCCACATACCATTAGAGATGCTTTTGCACTGAACACTGATAACAGGAGGGGTGGTCTTTCTCCTGTTTAGCCTGCATGACACGACGCCCGTGACTTCCGACGAGAATGTCAAATTTGGACTTGTCTAACCACAGGACACCTTTCCACTTTGCTAATGTCGATTTGAAATGAGCCTTGGCCCACAGAACACAGCGGCACTTCTGGATCATGCTCAACAATGGCTTCCTTTTTGCATGATAGAGTTTTAGGCAGCATCTGTGGACGTCACGGCGGACTGTGTTTACAGACAGTGGTTTCTTGAAGTATTCCTGGGCTCATTTTGTAATGTCAATGACAGAATCATGCCGGTGAGTGATGCAGTGGCGTCTGAGGGCCCGAAGATCACGGGCATCCAGTAAAGGTCTTCGGCCTTGTCCCTTACGCACAGAGATTTTTCCAGTTTCTCTGAATCTTTTGATGACGTTATGCACTGTTGATGATGAGATTTTCAAAGCCTTTACAATTTGACGTTGAGGAACATTGTTTATAAAGTACTCCACAATTTTTTTATGCAAGCCTTCACAGGTTGGAGAGCCTCTGGCCATCTTTACTTCTGAGAGACTCAGCCTCACTAAGACATCCCTTTTATAGCCAATCATGTTACGCACCTGATGCCAGTTAACTGAATTACTTGCGAAATGCTCTTTCAGCTGATTCTCTTACATATTAACAACTTTTTCAGCTTTTATGATACGTGTTGCAGCCATAAAATTTGAAAAAAAGCTCATTTTCTGAATTAAAATGTAAAATGTCAGTTTCAACATTTTAAATATTATCTATGTTCTATTGTAAATAACATATTGGCTCATGTGATGTGAAAGTCATTGCATTTTGATTTTATTCACAATTTACACTTCGTCCCAAGTATTTCAGACTTTGGGTTGTATTAAATAAATTCCAGTAAGCTTGTTCAATACTTTTTCCCTGTGTCATTCCTCTTTATTACAAATAACTTAATTTATTGACTTATTTGTTTTTATTTCTTTGTTTGTGTGGATTACTCGGGTTGTAACAGACATCTGATGATGTCATGTCAATAGTCCCATTAGAAATATATTTACAGAGAAAAATGTTGATGCGTTCAATAGTTATTTTCCCCTCTGTAAAATGAGAAATGCTGAATGCCAGCGTGGGTGGGAGTTATTATTATTATTATTATTATTATTTTGAGTTGGCTATATAGCAGTCAGTAGGCCCTGCGCATTCTTGCTTTATATTGATCCAGCCACTCTGCGTATTTGAATATGATGGACAGTATTCCTATGAATGAGATGCTCCCTTCAGGTTTACAGTGTGCTCTAAAGTCTGTGAACTCAAGTTTATATATCGAATTCATTTCTATCTTCGTGGAATAGCTTTTATTTGAGGCATGTGGAGGCATTTTTGGAAAAAGAGGATGCGTAGTTAGAGTAGGCCATGCACTCAGGGAAGTAAATAATTTTAGCCCATTTAATAAAAAGTTAATTGCGGCAACTTCCAAATAACTTTAGAAATTATTGAAATTGCTTAACGCTATTGAACATTTCATTATAACTTCTAAAAGTTTTTGAGTTGAACGTATAAATTGTAAGTGATAACTTGATGAAGCTAATCAGTTTAAGAAGCTGATGCAGTGAAATGAAAACAGGCTCGCTCCTTTTTTGGAGGGAGGCATGGCCATGCTGTGGATTCACTGAACTGGAATTGTGGGTGAATACAGGTCAAGTTTGGCTCCAAGGTCGAAGTGAATAGCAAGTTTTTAATGTGAATTGTCATTCAGTGCTTATGCAGAAATATTTTGCCTCCAGCACAGTGTCTGGATTGGGGGGGGGGGGGGTACTGACCCCCCAATCATAGCATTGCAGGGCATTCCCCCCCATGTCCACCCTCCACCAATAATCCCATCTGTGCAAGACATTTTGCCATTTCGGAAATGCTCTGACCCGCTTGCCAAGCCATAACGATTTGGCCCTTTTCAAAGTTGCCACATCCCATTTCTCAGACAACCAAGTTTTTAACTATGAGAACTGACTGCTTTCTTACCATCTAATTTCTGCATGCAGACCTTGAAATGCACCCCTGTCACGAGGTAAGTAACGTTATTGGCTTCATCTGAGAGCGGTTTTATTGCTTTGGCTCACTGGTATAACTACCACCCACTGGTTTATAAGTATCTCTCAGCATATAAAAACCTTTTGTTATATAAACACTTTTTATTTGGTGGAAGAGAATTATGGGGCAGTGAGGGTGTACCAGTCATTGTAGGTGAGGGGTGTACATGCAGGCGTATGTAAGAATGTCCTGTGTAACTGTATGGAACAAGCCTACCTGTTGGTGCAGGCGATAGTGTGGGGTGCACTATTATGAGACACACCTGTAGAGGTCAGAGGCCGGTGTAGCCTTGTAGGACAGGGTGAAGGCTTCAGGAGGCATGTAGCTTAATGTCCCCCCATCCATTCCCTGCCCCCTCACACTGGAAATGCTGCGCATCATTCGCGCCAGACCAAAATCTGTGATCTATAACAAACAAACAGACCAAAATCTGTGATCTATAACAAACAAACAGACCAAAATCTGTCATCTATCCAAGACAAACAGACCAAAATCTGTGATCTATACAAGACAAACAGAACAAAATCTGTGATCTATACAAGACAAACAGACCAAAATCTGTGATCTATCCAAGACAAACAGACCAAAATCTGTGATCTATAACAAACAAACAGACCAAAATCTGTGATCTATATAAGACAAACAGACCAAAATCTGTGATCTATACAAGACAAACAGACCAAAATCTGTGATCTATCAAAGACAAACAGACCAAAATCTGTGATCTATAACAAACAAACAGACCAAAATCTGTCATCTATCCAAGACAAACAGACCAAAATCTGTGATCTATCCAAGACAAACAGACCAAAATCTGTGATCTATAACAAACAAACAGACCAAAATCTGTCATCTATCCAAGACAAACAGACCAAAATCTGTGATCTATACAAGACAAACAGAACAAAATCTGTGATCTATAACAAACAAACAGACCAAAATCTGTGATCTATATAAGACAAACAGACCAAAATCTGTGATCTATATAAGACAAACAGACCAAAATCTGTCATCTATCCAAGACAAACAGACCAAAATCTGTGATCTATCCAAGACAAACAGACCAAAATCTGTGATCTATAACAAACAAACAGACCAAAATCTGTGATCTATAACAAACAAACAGACCAAAATCTGTCATCTATCCAAGACAAACAGACCAAAATCTGTGATCTATACAAGACAAACAGAACAAAATCTGTGATCTATAACAAACAAACAGACCAAAATCTGTGATCTATCCAAGACAAACAGACCAAAATCTGTGATCTATATAAGACAAACAGACCAAAATCTGTGATCTATACAAGACAAACAGACCAAAATCTGTGATCTATCCAAGACAAACAGACCAAAATCTGTGATCTATCCAAGACAAACAGACCAAAATCTGTGATCTATAACAAACAAACAGACCAAAATCTGTCATCTATCCAAGACAAACAGACCAAAATCTGTGATCTATACAAGACAAACAGAACAAAATCTGTGATCTATAACAAACAAACAGACCAAAATCTGTGATCTATATAAGACAAACAGACCAAAATCTGTGATCTATATAAGACAAACAGACCAAAATCTGTCATCTATCCAAGACAAACAGACCAAAATCTGTGATCTATCCAAGACAAACAGACCTAAATCTGTGATCTATAACAAACAAACAGACCAAAATCTGTGATCTATAACAAACAAACAGACCAAAATCTGTCATCTATCCAAGACAAACAGACCAAAATCTGTGATCTATACAAGACAAACAGAACAAAATCTGTGATCTATAACAAACAAACAGACCAAAATCTGTGATCTATATAAGACAAACAGACCAAAATCTGTGATCTATATAAGACAAACAGACCAAAATCTGTGATCTATACAAGACAAACAGACCAAAATCTGTGATCTATCCAAGACAAACAGACCAAAATCTGTGATCTATAGAAGACAAACAGACCAAAATCTGTGATCTATACAAGACAAACAGACCAAAATCTGTCATCTATCCAAGACAAACAGACCAAAATCTGTGATCTATACAAGACAAACAGAACAAAATCTGTGATCTATAACAAACAAACAGAACAAAATCTGTGATATATAACAAACAAACAGACCAAAATCTGTGATCTATCCAAGACAAACTGACCAAAATCTGTAACCAAACCAAATTCTATGACCTATGGAGAACCAGACTAAAATATTTGAACTATAAAGTGAGAGGCAAATAAAATCTGGGATCTATTGACAGAGTCAGACCATAATCTGTGATCTATTACTAGAGAACCAGACCAAAGTCTGTGCCCTATGGAGACCCAGACTAAAATACTTGATCTATAAAGTGAGAATCAGACCAAAATCTGGGATCTATGTACAAAACCAGACCAAAATGTGTGAATCAGATCCCCACCAAAATCTGTAATCTTTAAAGAGCAAAACAGGACAGAATCTGTGATCTTTTGGCAACTAAACCAAAATCTATGATCAATATCAAGAGAACCAGACCAAAATATGTGATCAATATTTAGAAAACTAGACCAAAATCAATAATCTTTAAAGAAAAAAACGAGCGGAATCTGTGATCTATAGACAACCAGACCAAAATCTGTGTGACCTCTGGACACCCAGACCAACATATTTGAACCATGAAGTGAGAACCAGACCAAAATCTGGCATCAAGAAACAGAACCAGACCAAAATAAGTGATTTATGAGAATGAACCAGATCATATCTGCCATCTACAGTTGCAATCAAAATTATTCAACCCCCATTGCAAATTTGGTTTAATAGCAAAATTTACAAACTTTCACCTGTTTGTGTTAAGCAAATTAAAAAAAGAACATTTTAAATAGCTCAACACAACTAATATCACTAGCGGTTTCTCCAAATTTAACATAAAATGCCATTTTAATAACTACTGCAGTCTCAAAATTATTCAACCCCCCGAATAGAATCCCTCATAAGAGCATATTTGCAAATCAGGTGTTGTCTCAAACACACCTAATGCAGCTAATCAAGCAGTTGCATCAGGTTTGCTTGAGATAGACATCAAATACTTGGACTCGCTAGGGGTTTGTTGACAGTGACATTTGATTGCATATCAGAAATATGGCTGTCAAGAGAATTGTCCAAAAAGCTAATAGAGGAGATAATTGCCTGGCACAAATAAGGAAAAGGATATAAAAAGGTAGCACAGACACTGAATGTTCAGAGAGATACAGTTGGAAGCACAGTTCGCAAGCTCAGAGTTAAAGGAAGAGTGGCTACAGTACCAGGATGTGGCAGAAAGAGGAAGCTATCAATGGCTGTCACCAGATTCCTGAGGAGACGGGTGGTCAAGAACCCTCGAATGACTGCAGGAGACAAGCAGCAAGACTTGGAGGCAGGAGGCACTGAGGTTTCAGTTTGTACAGTAGGGCGCATACTAAACGCTGAAGGTCTCCAAGACACACACTACAACTGATCCAAAAGCACAAGCTCCAATATACTCAAAACCATATAAATAAGCCACAGAAGTTTGGGGATATTATTCTGTGGAGTGATGAAACAAAACTGGAATATTTTGGGCTTATGAATCAGTGGTATGTCTGCAGGAGGAAAAAGAAGCATATGCTGAAAAGTACACCCTGCCTACAGTGAAGAATTGTGGGGACTTTTTGAGGCTCTGCGGCTGCCTTGCTTCCGCTGGCACTGGAAACTTGCAAAGTGTGGAGGGAAAGATGGATTCAGTCAAGTACCAGGATATCTAAGGAGAAAATGTCATGCTGTCTGAAAAGAAGCTGACACCTGGGCATCATTGGACCTTCCAACAGAACAATGATCCTAAGCAAACCTCAACATCCACCAAGGCTTGGTTTCAGAAGAAGTCTGGGAAGGTTCTAGAGTGCCTATCACAGTCGCCTCGCTTGAACTCCATATAAAAATCGCTGGTAGGATTTGAAGAAGACAGTTGCAGCATGTAAACCCTAGAATATTAGTGAGCTGGAGGCCATTGTCCATTGTACTACAGGCCAGTGAGTTTAACTTGCATTTTGTGCAAAATATTGGAATCTATCATAAAAGATGAGCTGGACTTATTTCTTGAACGTAACAGTATCTTGAGGGATAGCCAACATGGTTTTCAGAAGGGAAGGTCATGCCTAACAAACCTTCTGGAATTTTTTGAAGAGGCCACCAGGACTTACGACCAGAGCAGGGCTTATGACATCATACACTTGGATTTTCAGAAAGCATTCGATACAGTACCACATAAGAGACTAATTTTTAAAATGAGCTCCATTTGAGTTACAGGAGGTATTCTGAAGTGGATTCAAAACTGGTTACAGGACAGAACACAAAGAGTAGTGGTCAGTGATATCTCATCTGAGCTAGGTATGGTGGGGAGTGGCGTCCACCAAGGATCGGTGTTGGGACCCCTGCTGTTCCTCATTTACATTAATTACCTTGATAGGAATATTGAGAGCAGATTGCTTAAATTTGCAGATGATACTAAATTGGGGGGTTTGGTAAATAGTCTTGGGTCCACTAAACTGATTCAGGATGATTTGGATAGAATCCAGAATTGGGCAGAAATATGGCAAATGAAATTTAATCTAGCAAAATGTAAAGTACATGTAAGTAATAAAAACATTAGACGGGATTACTTCATGGGAGGTTTAAAACTGGAAAGTGCTGCACAAGAGAAAGATCTGGGAGTGATTGTTAATCAAACCCTCACAGGCTCTAGCCATTGTGCCGTAGCAGTTAAAAAAAGCTAATCGGATGCTAGGAAACATTCCCAAAAGTATTGAGTACAAATCTAAGAAGGTGATGCTTCTTTTGTACAACACGTTCGTTAGACCACACCAGGAGTATTGTGTACAGTTCTGGGGACCATACTTCAAGAGAGATATAGAGGCTCTAGAGAAAGTTCAGAGAAGAGCCACTAAGCCTTATTCCAGGTATAAAAGATGAAAGCTACGAGAAGAGGCTGAAGATCCTTAATCTCTTTAGTCTTAAGGAGACTCAGGGGTGATTTGATTGAGGTCTTTGAATATGTTAAAGGGATTAACAAAGTGAATCATGTAGGATTCCTTCGACCAAGTGTTGTGAGTAGAACTCAGGGTCACAAATGGAAGTTGACCAAAGGTAAATTTAGCACTGATATTCGGAAATATTTCTTCACCAAAGAGTAATTTCAATGTGGAATAGCTTACCTGACCATATTGTTGAGGCAGAGACCTTGGGGGTTTTCAAGAGCAGGCTTGACCTGATGCTAGATACCATTGAGTCATTTAGTATCTGAAGGGATATATTCACAATAGTATAAAGAAACTGGCGAGCTTAGTTGGGCTGAAAGGCCTGTTCTTGCCATTCATTATGTTATGTTATGCCATTCGTTATGTTATGCCATTCGTTATGTTATGTTATGTTATGCCATTCGTTATGTTATGCCATTCGTTATGTAATGCCATTCGTTATGTTATGTTACGTTACGTTACGAGGACTGGGCTAAGATTCCTTGGGAATGCTGCCAGAAGCTGTCTGCCCATGCATCTCATCTCCAGCGGGTCAAAGCCGCAAAAGGTTTTCTACTAAGTATTAAAGATGCTTGTCATGAAGGGGCTGAATAATTTTGTGCCTGCAGCAGTAATTAAAAGTGGCATTTTATGTTGAATTTGGAGAAGCCACCTGTAATATTTGTTGTGTTGAGCTATTTAAATTGTTCTTGTTTGATTTGTCAATTGCAAACAGCTGAAAGTTTGTAAATTTTGCAAGGGGGGTTGAATAGTTTTGAAAGCAACTGCATTAAGAGAGAACCTGACCAAAACATGTGATCTATAGTCATAAAACTGGAGCAAAATCTGAGATCTATATGGAGAGAACCAGACTAAAATCTGTCGTCTATAAGAAGCAGTGCATTCATTTCTATGTCGATCCAGGGGTCTTTTTGTGCATGATGATTTTTGTTCCGACCATAATTGTAATCCTAAAATTTTGACAAGGTTCTAATTTTTACCTCCGCCAAAGAGGCTATGTTTTTGCCGTCGTTGGTTTGTCTGTCTGTCTGTCTGTCTGTCTGTGTACAAGATACCTCAAAAAGCAGTGAACGCAGATAATTTTGTGGGTCGGTAGCTATTGCTTCCGGGATGGACCCTACTGATTTTGACCGTGATCAGTCAAACAATATGGTCGCCAAGGCAGCCATCTTGAAGTCCTATGACATGCGATAACTCACTCCCAGTGACATCACTCAAATTTTGTGGCTTGATTGGTCTCACATCAGGGATGGTACCTCAGCTTAAATTTCTTATGAACCATATTCACTCAGCAAGATTTGGACTGTGCTGCATTGGAGGAGGTTTGCACTCTCGGAGCGCCTCTTGTTCTAAATTAAACTATTCAGGCTAAAAAGAATTGTTTACTCTTTTAAGCTACATTATTCCAGTATTACGACAGGGCCTAAGTCAGAGGGCAACAGGTACATGAATGAGGTAAAAATGTGAGAAGGATAAAACCGTAATGGACATAGGCAGCACGGTCTCTGACACCCAAACACCACTAAACTAATCCTACAGCAAGTCTTCAAAGGTTTGATGGGCACTGTGCAGCTTTAATCACTTAAGAGTGCCTTTTTTAAGATCAGCCCAAGGGTGCCAACTCACCATCTCCAAATCTTGTCAGACTTCATAATTATAGAGTTTGGGGCTGGGAAAAGGGAAATCCTTGATTGAGCTAAAAAGGGACAAGACATCACTGAAACAGAGGAAGTTGATTTGAGATAATTATTTGAGCAATAGTTGAGAAGTGGGAAAAACAGAGGAGATCTCATAATTGTACGACCCTGATCTCAATTATGTCTTGGTTGTTTTGAAGGAGAATTAAAGAGAACAGTTAAAAAAAAAAAAAAGATTTCTAAGGTAATCACAGGCAAAATCGAATAAAAGTTTCCCCAAAAAACATAATTCTGCATCCCACTGCTTGGAGGATTTAAGGTTTTTTTTTTTTAGTTGTTCTCTTTAATTCTCCTTCAAAATAACCAAGACATAATTGAGATCAGGGGCATACAATTATGAGATCTCTTCTGTTTATCCCACTTCTCAAGTATTGCTCAAATGGTTATCTCAACTCAACCTACTTTGTCTCAGTGATGTCTTGTCTCTTTTTAGCTTATCTCTTGTTCCTCAGGGACCTTTAGGAGAAGCAACTCAGAAACAAATGATCACAGAATGATACAAATATGAGAAGCTCAAATTCATCTCAAGAGACGAGATTGAGCAAGACATTTTTCCTACAGGCCATTTCTGTGTAGATTTGGCCACATGTTTAAGGTCATTATCTGACTGAAAGACCCAATGACGACCCATCTTCAGCTTTCGGGCAGAGGCCACCAGATTTTGATTTAAATGTCTTGGTATTTCAAAGCGTTCATGATGCCATGCACCCTTACAAGGTTCCCAGGGCCTCTGGAAGAGAAACAGGCCCACAGCATCACCGATCCTCCCCCATACTTCACAGTGGGCATGAGGTGCTTTTCTGCATAAAATACAGTGGTGCACGCACATCAAATGAATACAGGTGCCAGACTGTACCAAAAGAATAGAGAGAAAGAAGATACCCGCACACTGTAACTGTTGCTCCCACAGTGATTAATTCAACAACGTTTCAACCACAATGGTCTTGGTCAGGTGTTAACAGAACTCAGGTCAGGTGTTAACAGAACTCAGGTCAGATGTTAACAGAACTCAGGTCAGATGTTAACAGAACTCAGGTCAGGTGTTAACAGAACTCAGGTCAGGTGTTAACAGAACTCAGGTCAGGTGTTAACAGAACTCAGGTCAGGTGTTAACAGAACTCAGGTCAGGTGTTAACAGAACTCAGGTCAGATGTTAACAGAACTCAGGTCAGGTGTTAACAGAACTCAGGTCAGGTGTTAACAGAACTCAGGTCAGGTGTTAACAGAACTCAGGTCAGGTGTTAACAGAACTCATAGGTAGGAGGGGATATATGTAAATACTGGAGAAGGCATTCTTCTCAGGCAGCCAATCAGCCAGTCCATGGCGTCATGACCTTCAACCAATGATTATAAATGTAATGAGTAGTAAAGTATACAGAATTAACATTCACTTCAGTTCTCGATATATCCAGAATATAAAAATATACAGTGCATATGCGCAATTATGTAGCAAGACAAAATGATGATTAATAATAGAATTAAGATATCCCAACCCCCCAGAGTCTGCACAAGTGCCACACAGACCCACATCACCAAAAAAGGAATTTAAAAAAAAGGCCTCCGTATGGGCTTCAGTGAGGAATGATCATTTTTGGACTTCATTTATGCACGGCACTCTTCTGTTGACTCACATTATTTGAAACTGTGTGGGATTCCGCGGATTTACAATGATCGACACTACTGCGGGCCCGATTGCACCCAGTCTACAGAAAATGTTTGAATAAATAGGGGAAGATTACGATAGAATCATGCTGAAGGATTCTCTCTTTGATGATGTCACCGGCACAAACGCCGACACCGACTCTTTATTTAAAACACTGAAACATCTGACTATAAGAGAATGTAAAGAATATTTACATGCAGTTACCCTCAGTGATTATCTAAGAAACAAGATCATTCCAAGAGGTCTAAGAATACAAAAAGCTCTGTCCCTTGGCTTGAATAATCCCCAGTACTGTGACCGCTGGTGTGAGAGTTTAAAAAAGTGCTCGTTTGATCTCATGACACTGGTTATCCAGGACACAAAAGATCAACTCACCCAAACCAAAGACGAGACACGGAAGATTATTAATGAATTGGACAGTCTATGCACGGACAAGGAGTATTTTACGACACTGAAAAATGAGTTGTGTAATGTGAATATAGGCCACTGGATGGCAGTATTTACCTTTTTTTTTATTCAGCTCAGACTGGAGCTATGTTTAGACATGTCCTGGACATGTCTGGGGCAAGTCCCCGAAAAGTAAAAAAAAGACCAGACCTGTCATTTCTGTTCAAGACCTGTGAAGTTTTCTTTTGTGGATTTTTGCCTTTGTTACAGCATTTTCTTCATCCAGGACATCACCAAGCCACCCCACCAAAAAGGGACTGTAATTATTTCTGTTTTTCTTATTTATCAATCTTGGTCATTTAGTTGTAGGTTATTGTTAGTTATTGTCTTTGTTAATTAAATGTGTTTAAGTTTTTAAAAACTGTGTGTCATCCCTTGCTGTTGCTGTCGTTTTAAATGTAATAACAAATTGGGGCCATAATAGTTGGAACAACTGAAGGAGAAACATCTGGCTGAGATCGAAGCTACCAAGCGCAAAAAATTTGGATGTGATACGAACGATTGTAAGGAAGGGAAGGTTTACTTCTGGAAAAAGTCAGCAACAGCCCAGATTCAACAAGCGCAAGGATTGCACGAAGACCGGCTTCAGCCTAGTCCACCATCTGAATGGCCTTCTTCCTCCTCGATTGACTCTACCTCTAGTAGGCGTTCCTAAAGGGATTCTTTTTTGGGGGATCCCTGAGGGCGTTGACACAGAGCGGTTCGCAAACAAGGAAGGAATCCCCAGCGCCCCGTAAGAAATGCAGACGAGGCATACGCAGATGTACAAGGGTACAACGCCAGGAGCAGACAACGGTAATGAACTTTTCTTCTAAAACTTTGTCTGAGGAATGCATCTCTGCCCTTAGTAAAGGACTTTCTTTCGTACCCACGACCCGTCCCAATGACTTTGACACTATTATTGACTTAGAATTGACTCAGAAATTCTTTATGTCATTGAGACTCAAGGAAATGTTTTATTCTGGTGGAGCAAGAGGTTCTGATGTTACACCTGATGAGTCCAATGTAAACGTATATGATGAGTCAAATTGTGATATACAAAATGTTTTGTCTGTGAACAATGAGTTAGTTTTGCTAAATGTAAGAAAAAGTCTTCTTACACGCCCCCAAGAACAGGAATGCGTCACTGGACACATACTGTCGTTTGGTAGAACATGATGTAAGGACTGCACTCAGATACAAGAAGGAATACAAAACATTTAATCATTTACCCAAAAAGGAAAGGGATGCCCTTACTGAGCTACGCAATGACAAAACTATCAGTGTACGCCCTGCAGATAAAGGTGGTGCTGTCGTTATTCAAAACTCAGCTGACTATGAATCTGAAATATATAGACAGTTGGATGATACCAAATTCTATATAAAATTGTCCTCTGATCCTACAACCCGGTTTAAAACCATGGTTTATGATAGATTGAAAGTATGGCTGATTCATTACATTACATTAAAGGTTCTTAGCAGACGCTCTTATGCAGAGTGATGTAGAAAGTGCACAGGATAAGTCCAAAAGTGCAGAGCTCCTAGGGCGACCTTAAGAAATCTGAATATGATTTTATGAAGAATGACTTTCCTATCACTCCTGTCATCTATACTCTGCCCAAGATCCATAAATCTCCAACCACTCCTCTAGGGGGTAGACCCATTGTCAGCAGCATAGGGTCACTTACTTCTAACATCTCTACCTTTGTGGATCAGTGTCTAAAACCGTGGGTTACCTCTTTGCCATCCTAAACCAGAGACTCCTTTGACCTGATTAATACACTTAAGACGATTGTGTTGCCAAATCAGGATTGCCTTCTTGCTACATTAGATGTTACAAGCCTGTGCACTAACATTCCGCATAGGGGTGGCAGCCTGTGCACTAACATTCCGCATAGGGGTGGCAGCCTGTGCACTAACATTCCGCATAGGGGTGGCAGCCTGTGCACTAACATTCTGCATAGGGGTGGTTTAGATGCAGTGGCCTTTTTCCTTGATCAACTGCCACCCATGAACAAACCCAGTGTTGAATGTATTACTGACTTGCCTGAGCTAGTTTTAACCACTAACAATTTTCTTTTTAAAAATGATTTCTTTTTGCAAACTAAGGGGACTGCCATGGGTAGCACCATGGCTCCTAATTATGCAAATTTATATATGGGTTTCTTTCAAAAGAACTTTGTCTTAAATCCAGAGGTAAACATGTATTTTTCTAATATTGTTTTATACCGACGGTACATAGGTGATATTTTTAAATCTGGACTGGCTCGGTTGATTCTCTTGTGCAATTTCATCATCATCTGAACTCTGCCAATGAACATCTGAATTTCACCCTTGAATTCAGTCCGGTAGAAATAAGTTTCCTGGATGTTATGGTGAAGAAGCAAGACTTTACTTTACAGACGGATCTATTTAGGAAACCTACGGACAGGAATAACCTATTGCGTGTGGATGGTTTTCACCCCACTCATCTCATTAAGAGTCTTCCTTTGAGCCAGTTTCATCGGGTTAGAAGGATTTGTAGCCAAGTTAAGATACTAATTAAGAACCCCAAGCCAACAATTTAAAAGAAAGATTCTTGGAGAGGGGCTACAAGTCACAATGGTTTAGCTGCAGCAAATACATTCAGGACTGTTACTCAGGACGAATCCCTACAGCCCAAGATTACACTGAATAAGACTGAATCACCCCTCTCTGTGTGACCAAATATTCTCCCATGGGGTCGGAGTTCAGAAAAATTATACTAAAACATTGGTACATAGTAGAATCTGATCCAAGACTAGGACAGGTTTTTAACAAGCCACCTAGACTGGTATTTAGACGCTCTCCCAACATTAGAGACCAGGTAATGAGAGCGTATTTACCCGAGAATAGATATGCTGGTGCCATCAATATCCCTTGTGGTAATTACAAATGTGGGAGTCGTGCACAATGTGGCTACACCACTAGATGCAAGACATACACACACCCACATAGTGGCAAACACATCAGGATCCATGCGGCCATTACTTGTAACACCACTTTTGTTGTTTATTTGATCAAATGCCCCTGTGGACTTGCATATGTTGGTAAAACTTGTAGAGCTCTACGCAGACGCATCAGTGAACATCGCAGCAGCATAAGATGTGGAGATGAAAAAACCCAGCAGCGGCACATTTTAAAAAAGCTGGACACAGCATAAGCTCCCCGCGTTATGTGGGCATTGAGAAAGTAGAGCGGCCACCTAGGGGCGGCAACCATGAACGCCTTCTCTTACAACGAGAGACGTATCACATATATGCCTTCAATACCATATCCCCCTATGGACTCCCCACCCCCCTGATGTCCGACCCCACCCCCTGATGTCCCGACACTGCACATTCCCTACCATTTGGTGGCGGTAATTCCCCTAAATTTTGTTGTCATACAGTCCAGGTTTATCCCAAATTTCGAAGGAGCGGGGCTGAGGCCGAATAGTGTTTTTTGCCAAGTAAAGTGCCTAACTCCCGATAAATGATCCGGAAAATATTACGTGGCAGCCATGACAAGGGGATTCGAATTCTATAAATGTCAAGGAAAGGTGCCCCATAGGGTACACAGAACCATCCTTTTCAAAAAGAAGGGAGATAACGCTATCCCACAATTCTGTGCAGCTGCAATATTTAAAGCGACGGCCATTCATCTGGCCAACTGCGTAAAGAAAGGAACAACCCCAATTCCGAAATAGTAGGGACAAAGTGTAAATTGTGAATAAAATCAAAATGCAATGACTTTCAAATCACAGCGGCCAATATTTTATTCACAATAAAACAGAGATAACATAGCAAGAGTTGAAACAGAGAAATTTTACAATTTTATCCATAAAATGAGATCATCTCAAATTTGAAAGCTGCTACAGGTCTCAAAAAAGTTGGGACAGGGGCCTGTTGACCATGGTGTAGCATCTCCTCTTCTTTTTAACACAGAGTGGAGGCGTCTGGGCATTTAGGAGACAAGTTTCTTGAGTTTAGCCATTGGAATTTGATCCCACTCTTGTTTATTACAGGTTTCCAGCTGCTGGAGAGTTTTGGGTCGCCTTTGTCGGACTTTTCGTTTAACTATGCGCCAAATGTTCTCAATCATATAAATGAAATATCAGGACTGCAGGCAGGCCAGTTCAGCACACGGACTCTTCTACTATGAAGCCATGCTGTTGTAATAGCTGCAGTATGTGGTTTTGCATTGTCCTGCTGAAATACACAAGGCCTTCCCTGGAATAGATGTCATCTGGAGGGGAGCATATGTTGCTCTAAAACCTTTATATACCTTTCAGCATTCATGGTGCTTTTTAAAACATGCAAGTGTCCCACACCATATGCACTAATGCATCCCCATACCATCAGAGATGTTGGCTTTTGAACTGAATGCTGATAACAGGAGGGGTGGTCTCTCTCCTCTTCAGCCCGGAGGACACAACGCTCTTGTTGGAAATCATGGATGTCAAATTTGGACTCGTCTGACCCCAGGACATTTTGCCACTTTGCTGCAGTCCATTTAAAATGAGCTTTGGCCCATAGAACACGGCGGCACTCCTGGATCATGCTCAACAATGGCTTCCTTTTTGCATGATACAGGTTTAGATGGCATCTGTGGATGGCACGGCAGACTGTGTTTACAGACAGTGGTTTCTTGAAGTATTCCTGGGCCCATTTAGTAATTGCAATGACAGAATTATGCCAGTGAGTGATGCAGTGGCGTCTGAGGGCCCGAAGATCACGGGCATCCAGTAAAGGTCTCTGGCCTTGTCCCTGATGCACAGAGATTTTTCCCATTTCTCTGAATCTTTTGATGATGTTATACACTGTTGATGATGAGACCTTCAAAGCCTTTGCAATTTGACATTGAGGAACATTGTTTTTAAAGTATTGCACAATTCTTTTACACAAGCCTTCACAGGTTGGAGAGCCTCTTGCCATCTTTACTTCTGAGAGACTCAGCTTCTCTAAGACATCCCTTTTATAGCCAATCATGTTACACACATGATGACTGTTAACTTAATTACTTGCTAAATGTTCTTTCAGCTGTTTCTCTTATATATTAATTGCTTTTTCAGCCCTTTTTTGCCTGTGTCCCAACTTTTTTGAGACCAAAAAAAATTTGAAATAAGCTCATTTTGAGGATAAAAATGTTAGATGTCTCAGTTTCAACATTTGAAATGTTATGTATGTTCTATTGTAAATAACCTATTGGCTCATGTGATCTGAAAGTCATTGCATTTTGATTTTATTCACAATTAACACTTTGTTCCAACTATTTTGGAATTGGGGTTGGATATGATGGGCAGGGGACTGATGATTACGTTGCTTAGTGTAAGTGCATTCGAATTCTCTAACGTGGTTGTCTTCCTAAGTCGTTTGGAACTCCCCTTTACCCCTGTCCTTTATCTTATGACATTTTCCACAAAGGTTAAAGAGAAGTGGTTAGATTTTTGTGGACAGGACGTAATTTTTTTTGACTAGCCGGACACAGCCCGGGACTCATGTTTCAGAAATATGACAAATTGGTCACCCGCCACGGGACTTAGTCAAATTTCTGAAAGCTGGTGGTATCACAGCATTAGTTTTTAAAATCAGATTCCTTGCTCCAGAACATTACGACCACCCAGCTGAAGAGCGTGACACCAGTTCACCCCTTTCCCTGCAGCACCTGAGCCTGGCCCCCGGGGGCCTTTTGGGGGGAGTCACCTGGAAGAGAAAGGCGCGCCCTGGGGGGGGGTTGCTGGGCCACGGGGCGGGGCAGGGAAACTAAGGGGGGGTGGGGGCTTTTCGGCAAATAACTCTGTGCTGCAGCAAGCTATAAGGACTGGGTTTGGAGGTGGCAAAGGCGGGGGGAGCCCTTTCAGGGGAGCCCCATCTGAACCTGGGGTGCGGTGCCGGTCGGCCGCGGAGGGCGCAAACATGTTCCAGCCCCCGGCCTCCCCAGAATGAGAAGGCCCAAGTGGCCACCTGCAGGTCACCTCCGAGGGGCCGGGCCGGATGGGCCGAGGCCCCTTGAGGAGGGCTGCGGCCCGGCAGAGACCCGAGGGGGCCCGTGGAATGCAGCTGCGCCCCGTCGGAGTATTACCCATATCTCCGCCCTGCAGCCGGCTATCGGGATTAGGTTTGTGGCGGGGCGAAGCTGGGATGGAGCCCTCTCACCAGGCCCCCAGCTCGACCCGGGACGCAGCCAGGGCAGGGCCCAAACCCACCCCGTCTGATTACTTTTGGCCGCCACCTTCCCCTTCCACCCAGTGGGCCCCCCGGGGGCCGGTCCTGCTCCCCAGTCATTTCCAGGGGTCCTCCCTGGCGCCCCGGGCTAAGCCCACCCCCACCCAAGCTCACAGGGCCCCCGGGGTCGAGGCCCTGTCCTTCTGGGGCCATAGCATGTCCTCTTTGCGCTTTCATGCCTTTTCACTGTTTTCCTTCTGTGTCCTGCTCTCTCCTGTGTCTCCTATCAACTCCTGCGCTTAAGGGATAAAATATTCATCAAGTAAGATTTTAATTTTATTTTACTGCGCTTAAGGGATAGAATATTCATAAAGTAAAATTTTAATTTTAACATATTTACGCGCACATTTACGATTTCCAGAGAGTACAAATGAGTCTATGTACTTTTTGCAGTCGTCCAGCAGATGGTGCTGTTCTTGTCATTGCCATAAATCACACCTATTGGATGTCCGTCCCCGCCTCTTTGTCCGACCCCGCCCCATTCCGCAGCCTGCAGTCAGGGGTACTTGTTTTAAACCTACACCACGTTGAAAAAACAGCAGACAAACACTTTACAGTCTACAGAGATGATCATAAAAAATTCTTACCTTTGATATTTTGCAATAAAAAACTGCTCGAGGGTAAATCTGCGCTTGCTATTGTTACCCCAATGTGTTCGTGTTATAACGAAACTAGATCTGCCGGGATAGCATATTCTTTCCCAGGGCGTTGCTTCAAATATCTCAGTTCCGTAGCATTCAGCTTCCTTACAATGTACTTTCCAATCTGCTTTTGGCCTGTAATGCAGTCAGGAAGACTATGTCGATAGGAATTTGATTGTACGAGTCCTGATGATTGTAACGAACACTAAACCACCGTAATCGTAGAAACCGAGCCTGAGCTACAGCCTTGCGTTCCGAGTGCGTCAAACTGAGTCCATGGGACATATGCATGTTCTTGAATAGCGCGACGATATAAACGCATAACTAGTTTGTTTGAGGTATTGTCTGAATAATTCTCCGCTAAATTTACAACATTCATTTTCAAAGTCGTTTTCTGACAGAATCTTTGCACTATTCCACACAAATACTGAGCCTATAACGGTACAGTAGCCTACGTATTTTCCTTCCCCATTCGTTGAATGGGCAATTTCACCATAGACTGTTGTCGATTGGCGCAGCCTATTGGATAAAATGCTGCGCTGCTGAAAGGAAACTGTGAAGGTACGATTCCTGATCAGGGTTTTTTTATTTATTTAATTTTTTTTTTGGAAATAATCGCAGTTGCCTTCAACAAATAATCGTTGGGGTTTTTGTTATTCTTACTTTTCTTTAACATATTTTCACATTGCCTTTGTATTTATCATTTTACTTATTTGTTTTGTTTTTTAATAAATATGCTCCAGTGGAGTCAAACTTAATTTTCATTGTATGTATTATCTTTGAATGAGAAATTGTATAGGCAACAAAACTGGCAGAAATAATAATAATTTTTTTTTTATTCTAAAAATTAAAAAATGTTGTATTTGGTTGGAATGGATGCCTGTAGTGATATATAAGTGATATTTTATGGCCACTTGCTATTCAAAGCTGGCCGTCGGAAATTTTGAAAGTTTGTCCAAAGTTTGGAATGGCTAGCGCCGTCTGTCAACGTCTACATACGTCTGTAAACCAGCTAAAAAACTAACTAAAAAAGTCCAATAAACGTACGCCTTCGTTTTTCAGAGGGAATTGTTAAAAGGCGCAGTGGGACAGTATCTTGAGGAATTTTCCTTTAAATCCTTCTTTAACCTCATGACATTTTTTATCGAGGTTGAGGAAAAGTGGTCAGAAATTGGATGATGGGATGTGTTTTTGACCATTCAACCGCAGACTGCCTTGCCTTCGTCCAGTGGCCTGCTCAGTTTGCGAAAGCCTGGGACTCACCTTTGCTCGAAGGCCGTAGTCCAGAAGGACGTTGCTGGGCTTGAGGTCGAGATGCAGCAGGGGCGGGGAGAGCTGATGGAGGAAGTTCATGCCGAGGGCCACCTCATGGGCCAATCGGAAGGCCAGGGGCCAGGGTGGGGGCCCCCCCATCCTCTTCAGGAGGGACTCCACTGACCCTTTCTCCACCAGCTCCATCACCAGACCCATTTGGCAGCGGACACCCCGGCCCGGGGGTACTCCTCGATACACCCCAAAAACTCGCACCACATACGGGCTCCCACCGTGCCTCATACACTCCGCCTCCTTCAGTAAAGAGCCGCTGGAGCTGGGGAGGAGGCACAGAGGTTCTTTTACTTTGTTTCACCGGAAACATTTCTCTAGTCTGTACGGACGTGGATGTAAGTGAACGATATTACATATTACCCATCATCATCATGCAGCACTTTAATGGCCACCTCCATCCCCAAAACTTTGTGCTTGGCTTTATAGATCTGGCCAAAACCTCCGGCGCCAATCACAACCCAGGACTGCAGGCTGCAGTTTTCAACCAATCCCATCTGCTGCATTTCTTTCTAGAACAGAGACATTCACACTGCACAGAAAGAGAGGGTCAATGTAGTACATACACACTGTATGCATTTTACTGTACAAAATGCGAGCAGCCGCTCGTCACTTTCCTGGAGGAGATCTTCTCCGTGCCGACCGTTCCTCTCACGTCGGACAGAAGCTTATTCCAATAACAATAGTAGGTCTGCCATTGTCAAAATGTGATCACGGTCAAAGTGTCTGCAGGCCTATATATACTGAGCAACAAAAGAAACGCAAGTTAGCTAGTTAGTTAATGTACTCTTATGGTTACTCAGTCAAAGTGACTGCAAAATCAAGGAAAGTTTGATGAAATGAGTGTAACTGTCCACGCGCTAGTAATACATTTTGATTTGCTACAATAATTACGCGCTAACTTATTTTCCAGTCTGCATTTAATTAACTTGCGTTTCTTTTGTTGTTCAGTATATATCTGACTGGATGAGCATGTGACATACTGCACTGCATATCTGTCAAGCCACGCATTGCGCTTAATCAAATTGATTGGAATTGTCAGCCGTCTGGCCTGAGAAGCAGGTTGTCTCAAAATATAAGTTTAATTAATTTCTCAACATAGGTTTTTTTTATATATTAATTGATTCATTTTTCCATTTAGCCCAGTGGTTCTCAAATTCGGTCCTGGCACCCCCTGTGTATACTGGTTTATGTTCCAACCACAATTGCAATCTTAGGATTTTAACAAGCTGCTGATTTGTTTTAATTAGGTGCATTTATGCAAATATCCACATTGAGATATAGTGTAAATATTGGCAGAGGGAAACAATTTAACCAAAAATTTTATCAACATAAATAATCAAAAGGTTCCTCATTGGTGAAACTCTCGACACGTGGTGGCAAAATCCGACAATTTACTTGGCAAACAATGGAGTCACACCTGTTGTGTTTTCTGTTGATTTTATTTGGTTCAGACAGGTTATTTGGGAAAAACTCAAAACACCTGTGTTCAGAAACCTAATTTGGAGCTTATTGATTTTCTCAGAGTCTAATTTAGTCTGTTTTAAAATGTTTTCACATGAAAATCCTAACAATATTGAAAATTAAGCACATTATGTTCAAGGGCTTTTATTCTTCATAGCAGAATGCATATGTCCATCCAAATGTGACTTAAGATGGTAAATAACTACTCTAAACATGGAATGCTGCTAATTAAGAAAAAGTAACAGCTTTTTAAAATCCTAGAATTGCAGTTGTGGCTGGAACAAAAACCAGCATACACAGGGGGGCGCCAGGACCGAGTTTGAGAACCACTGATTTAGCCTATTTATTCATTTTACTGATAAGAGCAACAACAGCATGATCGCTGCATATGGTTTATTACACATTTTGACAGATGCACTCGTTCCTGCATGTAGTTTGCTGTTTTCAAATCTGCGTACACCTGGTCAGACCTGACGTGAGATTTTTGCAGACCGTTCGCTCACATTCAGGTTGATAATCGCCGATCCTTGCGGGAGATTTGGCGTACACCCATTTTTTTGGTGTACACACGATTGATAAATGAGGGCCATTGTGTTCTGATTTTATTCACAATTTAAATTTTGTCCCAACTATTTCAGAATTGGGGTTGTACATTAAAATGGCACCGAGAGAGGGTTAATACAGTATATACACACTGAACACTACAGCACATTAGCACTGCACTGAAAAAGAGGATAGATAATGTATATACAGACTGCACACTACATTAGCACTGCACTGAGAGAGGGTTAATACAGTATATACACACACACAGCAAGCTACTGTACATGAACAGTACTGAGAGTGGGGATTAATACACTATATACACCCAGCACACTACTAGTGCTGGTGAACGAATTAGAATAATTTGAAATAGCGCAATCGTTAAATTTTCTTGATGCATTTTTCTTGTGCAGAAAGCAAATCAGGTGTTCACCGCGCCTGTCCTACTTGTTAAGAGTATTCACAGAACTCGCTACCTGTTAAAAAAATTTGCTCAGCTGAGCTTTCCAAAAGGCCCATTTAGGCAATTTAACTGTGACTCTGTTGTTTCATTGAATTAGAATAATTCATAAGTAATTTCATTGAATTAGAATAAGTGCTCGAATTTTTGTTTTCTGAGAAAAGTCAACCGGAATAGTGACTCAAATTCAAGCCCTTCGCTAACAAGACTTGACCCAAACTAAAATTGCTGAGCAGCTCGGCATCTGCCAGTCTTCCGTCTGCAAAGCTCTAAAGAAAGACTGCAGCAAGCGCACCAACTGTTCCGGCGTCCGGAAAACTTCTGCTCGCGACAACAAGCAGCGGAGAAAGATCGCAGTCAGCAACCGGTTCAAGTCCACTTCTGAGCTCAGAGACCTGTGGAACGAGCAGACCGGCGCCAATGTGTCGAGATCAACCACTTACCGTCGTCTGCTTCAAATCTCGCGTTCCAGCAGTAAAACCGACGCTGAACAAGAAACAAATGGAGAAACGGCTGAAGTGGGCCGAAGTGACGAATCACGCTTTTGCATCTCCTTCGGTGACCAAGGTCCTCGTGTCTGGCGTTGTGGTGGCGAAACCTACAATCACGAGGCCGTGAAAAGATCCGTTAAGTTTCCCCAGAGCGTTATGGTCTGGGGTTGCATGTCCGCTCGGGGTGTAGGGAAACTCTGCTTCCTCAAGAAGACTGTCAAGGCTGCCGTATACCAACATGTTCTGGAAACGTTCCTGATTCCGACTGTTGAGGGACAGTTTGGCGAAGAGGACCTCATATTTCAACAGGATCTTGCACCGGCTCATGCGCCAAAGTCGACCAAAGATTGGTTCGCCAAAAAACAGCTTGAAGTTTTGGCATGGCCGGCCAACTCGTCTGACCTCAATGTCATTGAAAACCTTTGGGCCATCGTCTAGCGGAAAATTCGCGACAGAAAGCCGACTACGCTGGACCAACTGAAGCAGAACATCGCCACTGCCTGGGAAGCTGTGAGTGCGGAAACTTGTGACAAGCTGGTCAAATCGATGCCGCGGAGACTTCAGGCAGTCATACAAGCTAAGGGGGCAGCCACAAAATACTGAGAAAGTGATGATTCTAATTATAATAAAAATTATTCTAATTCAGTGAAAAGGTTTCTCAATTATTTTAATTCAATAAAACAACAGAGTCACAGTTAAATGGCCTAAATGGCCCTTTTGGAAAGCTCAGCTGAGCAAATTTTTTACAGGTAGCGAGTTCTGTGATTACTCTAACAAGTAGGACAGGCGCGGTGAACGCCTGATTTGCTTTCTGCACAAAAAATGCATCAAGAAAATTTAACGATTGCGCTATTTCAAATTATTCTAATTCGTTGACCAGCACTAGTACAGTACATCAATACTGCACAGAGAGATGGTTAATACAGTATATATATACGTACAGCACACAACAGTGCATTAACACTATACATGACAGGAAATTAATTCTGTGCTGAGATAGTGTGGACTCCATCTTTTGCCGTGTATCACGAATGCTGAGAGGATATGCCAACTTGATTTGCTACACTTACTTCTTCAGAACTTCCCCATTTTACAGATCAGCTCCCGTCCCGCTGCTGAGAGCTCGCTAAAAATGTAACCCTTCAGAAAATGTAACGCAAAACTCTGGGCTTACCGCGATACACACGGAGCTGCCTCCAGCTCTGAAGAGGGACCCGCTGTGGTCAGCACTGCTTCAGCTTATTTCTCTGCTTTTCATTGCCGTTAAAATGGCGGAGACAAACCTCAGTTCTGCTGCCTTTTCTCTGACTTCCCTCACGTATTGTGGAGGGAAAGAGGTTGGGACATTAAAGGCAACTTTCACTTCCCCAAACCGCACACAGCAGTGTGCAGGCGCCTCTCGACTGAACAGCAGCCGCCGCCTGCCCCGATCACCTGTTCGCACCAATATTAGGCTCACCTCTATCCGGACACATTTACAGAGAAACTCATGGAATCCCAACCATCTTTTTCGCCAGACCTTTCAAACAGAGCATTTTCAACAAATTTATTTGTAAAAAAAATATGCAGTAAACTGTTTTTGAGAGATAAGACCTGACTGCCAAACAAACAAAAATCGCCCTGGAAACATCAAAGGTCATTTGTGAATAAGTACAGGATTATTATATCGGTGTAACTGAGTTTTTGGGGAGTTAGTGAAGTCAAAAAGGACACTGCCACAGATCCTTAGCGCCGGTGTTCCGACAAATTTTGCTACCTATCAAACTTTGCTACCTCACCGTTCTGCGCTTGCGCAAACCTGAAATCTCGGGCAGCTTCCTCGCTCATATGTTAAGTATCTTCAAAAATCATAAAAATAGATTTATTTTCAGTGCACATTTCGACCTGTAAGTGTACATATATTTGCATGGACACGCTGGGTTTTCCTGAAAACGCAGAAATGGGATAATAATGGCATATATGGGTATATATCTTCAAACAAACTTATCCAACCCATTATAACTATAACATCTGTTTTTGTTATAATAAGCTAACAAATAACTAAGTTAATATTGTAGCCTGATTCGTAACAAAGACTTAACGATCGCTTTGCATTACGGTAGCATTTTTGACAAGGGAGCAAAATTTGACAGAACACCGGCTCGATAATAGAAGGATTTCCATCAGTGGCGGCTCTTGAATTGGCAACAGGGGAAGCCCAAACAATCCCTTAATGTTAATGATTGTTCATCACATGTTTTCAATCATTTAAACAGTGTAGGGCCGTCGGCCGTAACAAAGTTAAGCCAAAACCTCGCCCCTCAAAGCTTAATGACTTAAACCTTTCGCAGTTTACTTTTCTTGATCAGAAGTTGCTCATACGAATTGTTAGAAGAACAGTCAGTTGAGTCAAATTTATTTTCGATAGCATTGTTATACATTGCACCACGAAATTGAGGGGTTTTCTTTCACACATAAATTACGACATAAATTACCATAGGCCTACGCTATAAATTCCGCGCTTAAGAAGCTCACGAAACGGCATAGATGCGCAAATTGATCAGTGAGGCTCATTAAGCAATAAGCTGTGCAACATCGCATTCTTTTCTTCTATATTAAGATTGTAGAAAATGGACTGTCGTGGCTTCTTGTGAAAGAAGCCTCACAAACTAATTTATAAAGCCGTGTTGATAATTTGCGTCGTCATTTGCTATCGAAAATAAATTTGATTGTCCTTCAACCAATTCGTATGAGCAACTGCTGATAAAGAAAAGTGAACTACGAAATGTTGAAGTCATTAAGCTTTGAAGGGCGAGGTTCTGGCTTCCCTTTGTTACGGCCGACGAGCCGCCGCTGATTTCCTTTGGGAATAGTTTGAATCTTATTTTGCTCATTTCTGGTGCATAGTGGACAGACCTGATCATAGGCGCTGATTTTTGTGCATGCTGGTGGGTGCTCAAAACCTAAAATAACTTGCTGTATAACAAGCAATAACTTGAAGTTGGCACGTTGTGTAAATCATAAATAAAAACAGAATACAATGATTTGCAAATCCTTTTCAACCTATATTCAATTGAATACACTGCAAAGACAAGTTACTTAATGTTCGAACAGGTAAACTTTGTAATTTTTGGCAAATATTAGCTCAATTGGAATTTGATGCCTGCAACATGTTTCAAAAAAGCTGGCACAAGTGGCAAAAAAGACTGAGAGAGTTGAGGAATGCTCATCAAACGCTTATTTGGAACATCCCAGGTGAACGGGCTAATTGGGAACAGGTGGGTGCCATGATTGGGTATAAAAGCAGCTTCCCTGAAATGCCCAGTCATTCACAAACAAGGATGGGGCGAGGGTCACCACTTAGTGAACAAATGCGTGAGCTGATTGTCGAACAGTTTAAAAACAACATTCCTCAACAAGCTATTGCAAGAAATTTAGGGATTTCATCATCTATCGTCCGTAATATCGTCAAAAGGTTCAGAGAATCTAGAGAAATCACTGCACGTAAGCGACAAGGCCGAAAACCAACATTGAATGCCCGTGACCTTCGACCCCTCAGGCGGTACTGCATCAAAAACCGACATCAGTGTGGAAAGGACATCACCACATGGGCTCAGGAACACTTCAGAAAACCACTGTCAGTAACTACAGTTCGTTGCTACATCTGCAAGTGCAAGTTAAAACTCTACAATGCAAAGCAAAAGCCATTTATCAACAGCACCCAGAAACACCGCCGGCTTAGCTGGGCCCAAGCTCATCTAAGATGGACTGATGCAAAGTGGAAAAGTGTTCTGTGGTCTGACAAGTTCACATTTCAAATTGTTTTTGGAAACTGTGGACGTCGTGTCCTCCGGACCTAAGAGGAAAAGAACCATCCGGACTGTTATAGGCGCAAAGTTCAAAAGCCAGCATCTGTGATGGTATGGGGGTGTATTAGTGCCCAAGGCATGGGCAACTTACACATATGTGAAGGCAACATTAATGCTGAAAGGTACATACAGGTTTTGGAGCAACATATGTTGGCATCCAAGCAATGTCTTTTTCATGGACGCCCCTGCTTATTTCAGCAAGACAATGCCAAGCCACATTCTGCACGTGTTACAACAGCATGGCTCCGTAGTGAAAGAGTGCGGGTACTAGACTGGCCTGCCTGTAGTCTAGACCTGTCTCCCATTGAAAATGTGTGGCGCAATATGAAGCGTAAAATACGACAACGGAGACCCCGGACTGTTGAACAACTTAAGCTGTACATCAAGCAAGAATGGGAAAGAGTTCCACCTGAAAAGTTTCAAAAATGGGTTTCCTCAGTTCTCAAACGTTTACTGAGTGTCGTTAAAAGGAAAGGCAATGTAACACAGTGGTAAAAAGGCCCCTGTGCCAACTTTTTTGCAATGTGTTGCTGCCTTTAAATTCTAAGTTAACGATTATTTGCAAAAAAAAAAAAAAGTTTCTCAGTTTGAACATTAAACATCTTGTCTTTGCAGTGTATACAATTGAATATAAGTTGAAAAGGATTTGCAAATCATTGTATTCTGTTTTTATCTACGATTTACATAACGTGCCAACTTCACTGGTTAAATAAAATAATTTATGATAAATAAGAAAAGTAAAATGCAAGTGTTTTTGCAAGCTCGGTGCTCACATCATTTGCACAGTGCACCCACCGAAACACTGCGTAACTGCAATGGTTAAGTGGCCAAAATATTAACACGTAACCAAATTATTGAGTGGTAGGCTGTTGAACAACGTCATCCTACCTCACAGCACATGCAATCAAATGCATTTGATTGATAATCAATGCATGGGCCCACACAGCTACTACATGTTTAAAAAAACCTTTTTTGTTCGCTGACCGTTGATGTTACTTATTGATGAGTAGTAGCTCCTAGTAACCTTGCGCTTAATTAAAGTTTGCGATTTCATCCAAACGGTGGCCAACGTTATTTAGCGCAAAAACTCTGTAGCTAGCGAACGAGCTAACCAGCCTCACTAATGTTTCAACTGACTTAGCTTCGCTGCTAATTCACGGCTACTTGCTAATCCATGACATAATCGCGATTCACGGTTTTATTGGTTTATATGTACCGAAATTAGCTAGCTGAGCAGGCGAGCCTAGTGTGTGAGCTAGTTTGTTGATTTCTTTAGTCAGCTGGGAAATTTTCTTTTGTAAGCCTAATAGTGCCAGCAAGCAAGCAAAGTGCTCGTGATTCAATTCTAGCAACGTTACACAGCGAAATAATGGCTATTCAGTCGTGTTCTCTTGCATGAAAAGCACCAAATATGACTGTTAGCTAGCTTGGCTTGCGAACTAGCTACCTAGCTAAGCAAGCAATCTTATGCTCACTTGCTAGCTTAAAAGTTCGGAGCACTTCAATTGTGCTGACGTTGATACGCCGCATTTCTGTTTTTACAGGGCGTTTCTCCAATTGGAGGTGTTTTTGGCGGTTCCATTGCGTTTTCCCAACTGGAAATGTTTAGGGCTTGTTGCAGTCAATTTGTCCCCGTTGACCACCATAAATCAGTGATTCTTTATTTAAGATGGGGCCACTGATCTATAGATGGTATTCGCAGACGGCCTTCTCACGTTACGGCGGCCATATTGTTGACATGCCGCTGAGGAGCAGAGCGAAGATTTCAATTGAGTTAAACGAGCCCTCATGGCATCATCTTCGCGCTATGATGAGAAAACGTGTTTGATTGGTGTCGATCCATATAAATTGGACTCAGCAGCGTTTAGCCGAGATATATCTTTGCTGCCAGCCATGGATTACCTCAATATTTGCCACTATTTAATCCACAGTGTCCGCCTACACTCGTCTGAAACGGCAGCGAGCGAGATAGGGAGGAGCTAACATTGGCTGCCTCCCAAAGCGCCTAAATCCTCGTTCTGTAACCTTGCATTTAGTCCAAAATGTCGGTTTTTGTGTCAGCATTAATATTTTGTATTTCTGTGTCTTAACCGGGCATTTTATGGCGTCTTAACTGGCTATTTCTGTTGTACAATAAGAGAATGCTAACCGGGCATTTTATGGCATCTTAAGACACAAATACAAATCTTAATGCTGACGCCAAAACGCTGGTTACGGATGTAACCGTGGTTCTATGAATAGTGGAAGACCGCCAGAGGTGATAAAAACATAGTGGAATATATCATGCGCTCGCGCATTGGCTTCGAGAACTTATTGATTAGTTGTCATCTGATGACCTCATGACGCCCAAGTATATATATACCTACACATGCATCATGATCTTTCTCCATGGTCATTCTCGCCATTCTGAGAGACCAAGGACTCTGGCGGTCTTCCACTATTCATAGAACCACGGTTACATCCATAACCAGCATTCTATTTCATACTTCCAGACCGCCAGAGGCGATAAAAACATAGTGGAAGACTCATACCACCAAGTCTCGAGGAATAACTCTCCAGCCACTTCGATGAGTACAACACCTTTATTTACAGCTCAAGGTTATAAGCAGACACCTAGGCATCGCTAGGAAGCACTGCCGCCAAAACTGGTGGAAGTAGAACAACTTTCAATCGATAAAACCTTGAAAATGTACATGGCGACGACCACGTAGCTGCAGAAAAAATGTCAGCAAGGGATATCCCTCTCAAAGCTGCCCAAGAGGTTGCAATTGCGCGTGTTGAATGGCATTTCACAGAAGCAGGAGCCGCAGTACCAGCAGACTGATAGGCACTGCTGATGTTGTCTGAAACCCAGTGTGCTAGTCTCTGTTTGGAAAGAGGTGCTCCTTTCCGACAAGCCCCAAATCGTACAAATAGCTGATCTGTTGAACGCCACTGCGCAGTCACTGAGACATATGTTCGTAACGCATGCACAGGACACAGGGTTAGGCGTGAATCGTGGGCAGGCTTAAAGGCAGCCAACGTGATAGGCTGATTAGCGAATTGTGGAGACAGCACCTTGGGCAAAAAAGCAGGGTTAGACCACAAGGTAACCTGGTTGTCATTCAGCCCCCATCGCATACACTGAGTGCTCACAGAGAGGGCGAGGAGTTCACTAACTCTCCTGGCCGATGTAATAGCCAGTAAAAAAGCCGTTTTGAACGAGACCCATTTAATATCTGCACTTTCCAGTGGTTCGAATAGCGGTAAGCATAGGCTATCAAGAACAACTTGCAAATCCCACGGGGCAAAGTCGACTTTAGGCCGCGGGTGTATCCGCTGCGCTCCTTTTAGGAAGGCCACCACTCGTTTATGCGTGCCCAAGGAAGCGCCCTCAATAGATGCCCTGTAGGCAGACAAGGCTGCAACATACACTTTTTAATGTGGTAGGGAAGCGTCCTTCATCCAAAAGATGCGGTAGGAACACAAGAACAGCTGCCAACAAAGATGTTTCAGGCAAAATTGCCTGAACTACGTCTTTGTGTAGTTGCCAGTCGGCCTGTCTCGGTCCCCCACGCAACAACATGTCCGCTGTGGCGTTTGAATGACCGGGGATGTGTACAGCATGGAGAGAGGAGGCGTTTCCCTGCCCAAGTCAGAAGAGCTGATGTCAGCTGAAGAGATGGGAGGGATCTCGTGCCACCCTGATGATTTATGTGAAACACCACTGAGGTGTTGTCAGTCCTGACTAGCACGTTTCCCCCTCAGGACATGCTCAAAGTGTTTCAAGGTCAGGAAGACAGCTTGCAGTTCTTGGAGGTTGATATGGCATTGTTTCATATGAGGGTCCCATTGACCTCTCACTCCTTGGCGCCGCCATACCCCACCCCAACCCATGAGGGAGGCATCCGTTGTGACCACTTCCCTGCGAGCAGGGAATCCTGAGGCCCAACGCTGTGACATGGTGTATGAGACGGCTGGCGTTGGCTGCTATTTGGGCCGGGGTTGCTGCACAGAGCAGCCAGTCGTCCAGGTATAGTAGGACCAAAATGCCCTCCTGTTGCAAGGGTTCCAGTGCCACCTGGATACACTTTGTAAAAACCCGGGGTGCCAGAGAAAGCCCGAAAGGAAGTACTCTGAACTGATAAATCTTTTGCAGGAAGCTGAACCGAAGAAACTGTCTATGTTCCACCTCAATGGGCACATGAAAATAGGCTTCCTTTAAATCTATGGTGATGAACCATGCGCCCGGCTCTATGGCTCAGATGACGTCTGCAGTGCGTAACATGCAGAATGGAAGGCGCTTTAGGAACTTGTTCAAGCGCCTCAAGTCTAGGATAGTTCTGAACCCCCCATCCTTTTTCCGAACTACGAAATAACGGGAATAGAATCTCTCTGTCTGAACTTGATGGTCTACTTCCTCTATAGCGCCCTTCTGCAACAACTCTTGAACTTCGGCAGAAAGGGTGGCAACCTGACGAGGGTCTCTCACTGCGGTGGGACGGACCCGAGCAGATGGGGGTGGTCGAAGGCGAAATTGCAGGTGGTGGCCTTTCTCGAGTGTCTCGAGAAGCCAACCATTGGATGTTATGTCCCTCCAGCATTGCAGCTGAGGTGCTGAAAAACAAGTCGCCGCTAACCCCCGCCTGTCAGCGGTGTTTGCTTGCTGTTTCAGAGGCTTTGGGGGGGGGCGCTGAAACGGAGGCTGTCTCGCAGACAGTGGGCGTGAGTGCACGCCTGTAGCAAACCGAAGTGGCGGTGGAGTAGGCCTGCGGTGTTGTCCACGAGGATGTCTGCTAGGTGTGTACACAGGTTGCAGAGCAGAGACCTGGCGGGGTGGAGGCCCTCGTAATGATGGCTCTCTAAAAGCTGGGCCTTAGTCAACGTGACTCTGTAACGCGCATCCTTCTTTCCAGGGCCTCTTGGGTGGCAGGTGTAATGTGAATATAGAATTGAGACAGTGGGGTGGGGTCTGCAAAAGAGTATATAAGGAAAAGAATTGAGACAGTAAAGTAGTAGGAGAAATTGCAAGAAGAAGGATACGTGTGACCAGACCTGTCATTTCTGTTCAAGACCTGTTAAGTTTCTTTTGTGGATTTTTCTCACCCAGGACATCACCAAGCCGCCCCACAAAAAGGACTGTAAATATTTCTTTTTGTTTTTGTTATAATTCAATCTTAGTCTTTAGGTTAGTTAGTTGTTATTGTCTTTGTTTAATTAAATGTGTTTGAGTTTTAAAACTGTATCTGTCATCTGTTGCTGTTGCTGTTGTGTTGTAACTCTAATAACAAATTGGGGCCATAACACAGGCCCGAACAAGCGACCAGGAATTAGGGGTAACTCCCACAGGTTATTGCGGCACACCTCTGGCAAGCGTGACTGCGCTAGCCACACCTGTCATCTTGCCTGGACAAGGAGGCCCAGTGCTCTTCCGCAGTCACTAGCCATAGCACCAAGTGCTTGCAGGGATGAATCAAGCAAACCAGATACAGCAACATTCCCAGGGGCTGAGCCCAGGGTAGAATTCACGGCCAGAAGCATATGGCCCATTGAGTTTCCCACCCGGCCCAGTCTAGCAACAGTGTTGTAAACCTTAACTAGAGCATTATCGGTACGTCTGCATTCCTTGTTGGGGCACCGCACATCCTGACGCAATGCTTCATCAGGCGTAAAAACAAGAGCAGCAACACAGGGCTCCACGGCTGGCATTGGGCCAAGGCTAATCGTATCCGGTGTTACCATGTCTGCCACCATGCGGGCAGAACAGTCTGGGCGGCACTGACTGGAAGCTGATTTAAAAGCTGCAGATACAACCTCAGTGAAGTCCTTGCAATGAGGCACTAGTGCTTCCTTTGTCCCTGGTACAGAGCGGCACAGTAAGTTGGTAGGGCCCACTGGGGGTTGAGGCGGGTCCAAGTTCGACTTAGCCAGTGCCATTTTTATGTTATGTTGTCACGCACCAACAATGCTACAGAGGAAGAGGAAGTGGAGGATTCACTTCCACTAACTGAGTTTATTGAGGATGGCTGTAATGACTGCAGCTCTACCTCGTTGGAGTGCTGATCATGTTGCTCAACAAACAGAGAATCTGTGGCTGCCACTGACAGGGCATCACTGTTCTCTAGACGCATGTCTGTGGAGTCATCAGACATTGGGGGAGCAAAAGCATGATTCTCTTCTGCAGCCTCTATTGCAGGGTCTGACAAAAGTGCTTGCAATTTCATAACCGTTGTAGCTAGCTCATCCATACGCTTTGCTAATTTAGTGGATGAACGCTTGTGCTTCGACTGTGATTGCTCCCTGTCGCTAGAATGCTTGCGCTTATTACCGTGTTTGTTGCCGATATTAGCCAAATTTACTGATGCGTTTGGAAAAAAAGCATTCAGGCGATGTTGACGTTGTTCAAGCGGCATGACGTTGCACTCGGGGCAAAGGTTGGAGAGTCCCTCTTGAAGATGTTCTAGGCCTAAGCAAGATGGACAGCGGTCATGCCCATCCAACATGTCCATCCCAGTAAGGCACTGCGTACAATATACAATAAGCAGACTGCTCCATGTGGGAGGCTTCCAAAGCGATACAGAGCCAAAGAAGGATGTATCGCCAGAAGCAGTGAATTCGATCCACAATAGCCTAGCTAGCGCAGTTGCTAGCATATTACTAATGTAACCGAAAGCGCAAAGCAAACGCAATCGCGGATAACAGGCTATCTCCGTCAAACGAGGGAACTTTGGAAACCGAAAGTACTCGTTTGAACGCAGCCTACTTACTGGCGATGTAGTCTGTTTGCCTACCTTGCACTAGGCTGACATTTACACCGAACGAGGGAACCTTGGGCACAGAGGTAGGCCTACTCGTCGGAATGGAATGATGTTACCGAGCGATGACATCAGATGACAACTAATCAATAAGTTCTTGAAGCCAATGCGCGAGCGCATGATATATTCCACTATGTTTTTATCGCCTCTGGCGGTCTGGAAGTATGAAATAGAACCGACTTTTTGCCAGTGTAGCTACAGAAAGACGATTTAATTTCGGCGCTTTTGGATGCAGCCATTAACTCAATTCAAAACTAACTTTGTAAAAAAGACTCTCTTTCACTCGCTATCACGCTCTCACTGTCTCCCCATTGAGAGGCAATTGACCAATCGGCGGCGAGGATCAGCCCATCGATTCATCTCGTGCATCAGAGGTGCGCCAGTCTGTCAGAGAAGAGAGGAGTTGAAAGAGGATTTCTCCTGCGAGAAACCGAGTCTGTTGGGCTGAACAGATTTTTTACAGTTTTAACGGACTCTGCTGTCCTACACCCTGTTGTCGAACTTGTGGGATTTAAGTGTGTGAAGGAGAAACGTAAGCCATAATTAATCCGTCATTACTATGGATGCGGCCGCTTGATCGTAAATGGTATGGTATTGCATAGCGCTGCCGCGAGTAGCATGTTAAGCATAAGTTGTACCGAGTTAGAATATAACATTTAATCAGTTGAGAGCTAATTGTTGCCTGTAGTTCCTATAAGAGTGTTGTTGCTGCGTTGTGAACTTTGGCTATTCGAGGCTTAACTTAGTTAATTTGTAGTGTGTGATCATTCATTTAATAAAGTGAATTGTTGTATCATAACCATGAAAATATTTCCCTTTGTTATTCGCTCGAGCTCCGTAATAGTCAGATTGGCGCCGTTGGCCACGCGTTAAAGGGGCAGATCACTGTCTTGTAATACTAGAGTTATAGGGCTCTAATTTCCTGGCGCAGCGCAGGTGGCGTAGCCAGGCGCAGCCCGCGCAGTGGTAATTTCGTACGGCGCAGCCCGCGTACTGGTAATTTCGTGAGGAGCGCAGCCTTCGGTGGACGATGGTGCGCCGAGATGGGTGTGGCGGCGTTGTAGGGGGAGGTGTCACATATTCATCAAGACGCAGTGACAATTTCGTAGAAAAAGTCTCCGCTGGAGTTGCGCAGAAAACTCGCCAGCTCCAACCTGGTTTAATTTCCGGGCAGTGGTAATTTGGCTGACCGGCGCAGAGTGCGCACACGTCACCGAAATCTCACAGGCAGGTTTACCGAATGTCAGGCACATTTCAATGCTAGAAATAATTACAGGAAGCACTATTTAATGTAACTATCTGAATAAGGACATAAAATATAGTATGTATAGCGATTGTCCTGATGTCAGATTAAAGGCGGTTGTCACGCGTAATGGAAACTTGACCTGGCTTAATCGATGCAGCTGAATCTGTGATGCAAACTAACGACTTCACATCTTTCTCAGTCAACCACAAACTATATATATACTGTATATCGAATGCTTGCGTTCTATGCTCATTAAAGCCGCTTGCACACTGGACGCGAAACGAATTTTTCGCCCGACTGATTACAGACAAAGTCAATGCAAAGACGCGATCGTTGGACAGGGTTTTAATATAGCTCCGTGTCCGAAAGACATAAAATTTCTAATTTTTCCTTGTATTCCAGGAATTATTAGACGTGCAAACTTGGCTATGTTTGTGTTCGACCTTCACAAAATGCAAATTGATAGCTATCGACTTTTCTTGGTCTTTTTAGCC
Organism: Gymnothorax reevesii; assembly: GCA_029721435.1. Taxonomy (NCBI): domain Eukaryota; kingdom Metazoa; phylum Chordata; class Actinopteri; order Anguilliformes; family Muraenidae; genus Gymnothorax; species Gymnothorax reevesii. Next base: position 8,374,617 of record CM056579.1, on the reverse strand, counting down.
TATTCGTCTGTTTTCTTCCGTTGAAGATAGACGGCAGTCTTTATTCGGTCTTTCTTTTGAAAATCAGTCAGATGGACCGAATAGATTCACGCTTTATTTCCACAGCAGAGATAAAATAGTGGGTGAGCAAATCAATTCCATGACCATTGACAGTGTGAAGAAATTATCACATGCACGATCAAGACTGTCCGACACGAAATGCAAATTACTCCATGTCCACCAGCCAACAAAAAGTAAAAGTATTGATATGAGAACAGATTTATAACGAAGTAAAGAATAAAAATATATTAGCAACAAACATGATATCAAACAAAGATGACCCACCAATAAATAAATCTCAGTGTTCATTGGATGCTTTGATGTTAAAATGTTTCTTTTTATTCTTTATTTCGTTTTCAATCTATTCTAATCCCCCCCCCCCCTTTTTTTATTTTATTTTTTTTTAGCTGTCAGACACGGAGGCATTGTACATTGTCCCATGCCAGTGTCGACTCGCTTTACTGAGCAGAGCTTAAACAGAAACATTGATTGAAATTCTCGGTTCTCATCTTAAAGAACTGAGCCCTCTTATCAAAACATTCACGTTTAATATCGACAAGAGTCAGCAGATTTGAAGAAATTAAAAGCAATAATAGACTGTCGGACACGGAGATTTATTAAAACCCTGTCAGACCTTTGGACACAAGAAGCAATCTGTCGAACGAAAAATTCGTTTCGCGTCCAGTGTGCAAGCGGCTTAATACTAGGCTACTATTATTGTCACTTAGGTTTTATCGTCTTTAGTGGGGGAAAGGAATGCAGCCTGATTGCTATGATCTCGCACTGAGTTAAGATCACATATTGGAAATAAATGTGTCACGTATCTTGCATTGTTGTCCATGCATGTTAATCCCAAAATTTAAAGCAGCAACAGTTTGTAACTAATGGGAACACGCTATCCATCGTTTCTCTTGCCAGTGAGCAAGATTTTACTGGGCTGTGTCGCCTTCTATATTCTAACACATTAAAGGTGAGGTGAGGAGCTCATTTGACTGGTGAAGATTTGACTCGGCTGTGTTATACCCAAACACGCCTTCTTTGCCAACTTGCGCTGGAAGGAGGAGCAGAGGCGGGACAGAGGAGTACTTGCGCCAGGCTACGCCGGGCACGAAATTGCCACATACGCCTGGACACACCCCGTTGGCGCGGCGCACCCCCCATGCGCCGCGCCTGCGCCTGGTCTACGAAATTAGAGCCCATATAGTTATTTCACTCATGAGAGTCTGTTGTACAATGGTGCTGTGTCCATGTGTCATATTGCCATATCATTTAAGCTAGAACTACCTCAGGTGTTATTGCATGTATATTAATGTAACTCTGGATTTATGCTGATAGCTACTAACTGTACAAATGTCTGCAGTAATGCTTATAGCTGAACGCTTATTATGTTCATACGCCTAATAATGTATGTATGTAGTATGATGCAGATACAACAGTATGTGTAATTTGCAATTAGAACTAACGTTTAATTTACTACCTGTTTGTATTTCAGAACCACTCTATGCCCCATAACTGTAAGCCCCATCATCATATTCAACTGTAAATCTATCTGCTATATCATCTGGACATATCAATAAATATTCCTGGAATTAAAGTCTGACATCTTCGGTCAAGTTCTTGCCGGACACCCTACAGCGGGCCAGTTTTCCAGTAACCAGTATCAGTCGTTTTTACAAACTTAGCTCACCGTGAATCTCATAAGTCAATTATATCGACTGTAGTATCAGCTGTCCTTATGTTGCCTCCTACCAAAACGATGTCAGGCGCCAGTAGCACCTCGCATCATTGATCACATCAATCAACATTCTCTGTCTGACAAAACGATCTCTGACTAATAAAACCGTTGGCTACCAGTGATTAAATGCTGGGCACACACTTTACTTATCTAACAGTAACGTTACCTGAGGTCAAATGATCGGAACAGACTTTGCTGTAAGGAGTAGCCTGAAGTCTCTCCTATTGATTCTAGCCACAGGTCTCTCCTCCGCTGGCTCAACTCCTCTGCCTCTCTCCCCTCTCTTTTCCTCACAATGGGTACTGCAAAGAAATCTAACGCGGTTTTTTTGTTGCTGTCATTAGAACAGGCGTGAACCACACAGCTAACCATGTTGAACCAACCAGGGTTTATCCGATCGCTAAAGAATGTGAGGTAGAAGCCTCTCAATAGAGTCTAGTCAGGAATATTAGTGGGGATGTCAACAATATGGCTGCATCGAACGTTGATGACGCGCATCGAATACCATCAATAAGAACTGGATATCTGATGACGTCATGATTTTGAAGTAACCGTGCCGCCATATTGGTAAGCCCAACTATAATCTCACAGAACATTACTCACACTGAACACTTTGCAGCCAAAGATATAATTTAATTGAGAAGATATCTTTTCACTGACTGGGAAGAGGCGGTATTTTATGTTTCCTCCTCAGACCGACCTGACTCTACGAAAAATGCCTCAAGGACTGCAGATTTAACTACAGTTGGCAGCAGTTGTACGTGCCTTTAACATTTTCAATGGACAATATGTAAGGGATAATTAACGAGAAGGTGTGCATTCCACGGTTTTAATGCAGGAGGCGGAGGCAAATAACCACCTGATGCGAAGCGGAGGGTGGTTGCCTCCGCCAAGTGCCTTAAAACTGTGGAATGCTCTCCTTCAGTTCATTATCTCGCTTATACCACGGTCATTTGCCAGCAATATCAAATTGCAGCATTCAAATTTTTTTGGTTAAAGTTTTGCACTAAAAAAAATGTGTTGGTAATGATTAAACAGGCCTTCTCATATCCAATACTATAGGCCAAGCTAAATTGAACCAGCTATCTTAGTTCATCTTACAATCATGGAGAAAGATTTTTTTTGCACATACCGGATTCCAGCTGAAACGGAGATTATGCAGAACACAACATTATGCGCGATTATGCAGACTGTAGCTAACTTGCTACCCACAATTACAATGAACTTGTGACGATTTCCGTAGAGTCAGCGAGCTGAAATCAGTCTGCTGGCACAGCACGTAGCTAGCGAACTGTCAGCAGTTGCTGATATGTGAAGTGGACATGTTAGCTTCATTTGTATAACTGGACACAATTACAATCGTTTAATGAATAAGGCCTGATTACTTCGCTGCTATAATATTTACGGTCATTACCGCTCAAATACGAGTCATCGAGCTGCAATCAGTCTGCTGGCACAGCACGTATACGAGTGAACTGTCAGCAGTCGCTGATACATGAAGTGGACACGTTTGCTTCCTTTGTAACCGTACACAGTTACAATCGTTTAATGAATAATGCCTGATTACTTCGCTGCTATAATATTTACGGTCATTATCGCTTGAGTACCTATAGTTAACCGCCCCGCAGAACGCAACTAATATGACGCCGATAAATTTACTGAAGGTAAATGAGCAGCTTGATTTCTGCTGTATCCAGTCAAATACCAGCCCTAACGTTGCTATGGTTACAAGTTGGCTGGTGGATGAATTTCGAATGGTGAAACGACCGTTGCCGAACTACCTGTGCGGTTCAACGGTTTTAATGCATACTTGCCTGCCAATCAGAAAAAAGTATTCATCCAGACCATAGCATTTGACAGTACGACCAATGAATGCGATCCATAGGAATTCTATACGGATTTTTCTACATCTCGCCAGAGTGGGGCAGTGGTACAACGAAATTGAAGTCCAAAGTCATTGAGACTGAAGCTGTGCGGGGGAAATAAAAACTTCATGAAAAAATAAATTATCCGTAAACTCGCATCTGGTCAACCCGTTGTCTTTATGCTAGAAACACTGGGTGTGAGATTCAATCGCGCATAATGCATATGTAACTCCTGACGGATGTCTTGTATTGAGTTTTCCATTGCGTTGTCTTCACTAGGCTAATTTTACTACGAATCGAAAGTGGGTTCACTGAAGAGAACTCAATGTAAACTTATCAAGGTCGCCAAATCAGTGCTCATATGAGAAGTGAAGTGAGTTGTGCGTTGTGGAGATGTATGTAAAACTGCCTGCCATTAATTGTCGAGTTTGAATCACATTATCTACTTAAGTAGCTCTTACGTTACATCCTCATTGATAACCAGGCAGAATTAAATTTGTCCGTCAACGGTAAGAGTGTCAGCAGAACATTAGCCTTTTTTAGTGCTGGCATATTATTTGCCTTCATGATTAGACCAGTCAACACCTGGTTTTGTTGTCAAGTTAGTCTGGTCTAATATTATAGGCTATACGCACAGAGCTGTAATGATTTTAATTGGATAATACGATTCAAATAGATGCAGTTCATTTTTAATATGCAGTTTTACCATGAATTTCATGAGTTTTCCTTTTTCTTCTTTGATTGGTTAATGGGTGCTCAACCTTGTCTGTGGGTGCTTGAGCCCCGGAGCACCCACGGGGTCGGCGCCTATGGACCTGATTGTGTCACATCACTACCTTTCCTGTGACACCACCACCAGCTCAAACTTTACATTTCTGAATGGAATAATTCAAAACAGTTTTGCTTGGATTCATGTCACACTTCTTGTGTTTTTACATTTATTTAACTGGGGAAAGTTCCGCTGAGAACATATTTCTCTTTTTCAAGCTTATGCTGGGAAAAATGCCAGGCAGAACAGTTGTCAGTGAGGAGAGAGAGAGAGAAACAGGCGTGAGGCTCCTGGAGCAGTGCTCAAGGGCCCAACAGCAGAGATCTTCCCATTTTCATCTCTCCAGATCAAGTCAGAATCCCGAACCCCACTGGGGGCCTGAATTAGTGACTATTCAGTCACCACTAAAGCAAGTTACCACTGGGCTACCCGTCATTTCTGAGGCAAAGAGAGGAGCTATTATGTTGGTCACCTTGTGACCTTTGTTGTTGCACTACTATTAGGCTTAACTTTTTATTCTTAAAAATTGCAATAACTCAGGGAGTTTGAATGGGAATCCTGTCAAATCCACTGTCAGCATTCCTAGTGCATTGAGGAGGGACCACAGATTTGTTGGCTCCGGTACTTTCGCTGTAGTGCCGCAATTAGGTTAAACTACATTTCCAAATATAATAAATCAAATTTTAATGGGAATCACATCAATTTTGTAGTGAAAGTCCAAATAAATAAAAGAGCAATTCTATGGTTCTGGTGACTCTATGTCCATGCATGTAGCACCACATTGAGGCCAAACTTCACTTTTTTACAAAACAAGTCAAACAGTTCTTGTGGGAATCAGGATATATGTGCTGAGAAGATTCCTGGAGCCCAGAGTAGTTGCCCTGATGATTTTCAGAGGCCTATACCTGATATCTTATGGTGCTACTGAAAGGAACGGTCTTTGACTCCAAATGCAGTTCAGCATAGGCAGGGCGTTTATTAGGATTCACACAGCTCATGGTCAAAAACAGAAACAGATCAATAGCCAGGCAAACAGAGTAATGCAGAATAGTCAGAATCAAAGTTAGGGGACAAGCAGAGATAATTTGGTAACCAGGTAATCAGTCCGCACAAAGACAGTAACAAAGGGGGTAGATCTAAGGGAATGGAAGGGGAAGGAAAAAAGGAGTTCGATGGGATAAGGCAGAACACAGGAGAGACTAAACAGATGGGTACAAAATGGGAATGAGGGAGAACGAAGTACTAATCAATCAACCAACCGGCAATCAAACAACGTAATACAAACAATCAATAACGAGACTTACGGGAGAATTCACTAGAAATGAGCAATCAACAATCGAAACCAGAAAAGCGCAGATACGAGACTTGACCAAGACGAGCTATGGGAAGAAAGGAGTCGACAAGAAGCAGGGGGAAAAGTGGGTCTTTTAAACACACTAATTAAGTGGAATCCCAGCTAAACACAGGACAGCTGTAGAGAGAGGTGGAACTAGAAAAGCAAGGACGGTGATAGGAGAGAGAGGGGAAACAGGTCGAGTTCTAACTCTAATCTAACTAATCACCCGTGCCTCGCTAAACTATTCTAAGGTGCGGATAGTCAATGAGAACAGCGAGAGAGAAGGAAGTAGAATTACCTCACCGAAATATAGGAAAGAGAGTGTGATGAAACTGACAAGACACCACGAGACAGAAACGAGAGGAAAACATTCAAGACCAAAGACAGCGCAATCTTACAGAAGCATACATACTCTAAAAGAATAAATATGATAAATAAATAAATAGCAACTAAAAGTACTAAAACATACTAAAAACAAACATATAAATCACCTATTTCTAACAGCTACCACATGACCGAAATATACATTTTGCCTATGGGGCGATTGCTGTAGATTTTTGAGATACATTTTGCTGTCATGCACCTATAGCATTTGAATAGTTGTCTGATATGTTCAAATAATTTAATTCTGTGCCATTTGTGAGAAAAAATACATTGGCACATTTGTGAGAAGTTGTTTAGTTTGTGAAAAGATGAAATTTGCCAGAAAATCTTGCTTATTCTGAAAGGTGCTATAATAGTGCTAAATAGTGCTAAACTACAAACTCCTAAAACAGTAGATGGCGCTATACCTCTGGATACTGATCTTGTCAGAGAAGATGTGGGGCCACAGCAAGGTGTCTAGTTTCATTTGCTTCATGTCAAATCAGGGGAAGTTTTATGAAATAGCTGGATGTGTGTTCAGTAAGTTGTTGTGATCAATCATTTTGGACAAAGAGCGATCAGCAGCTGAGTTACTGTTCTTCGCTGGTCAACAGTACTTATTTATATTTTTTGCGAACCCAGCCAGCTGATGAAGACCCTCTGGGAGTCTGCAGTCCTGATAACTCGGGTGTGTTGGTGTCCGGCACTTGACCACGAGAAAGATGGAGACACGTATGACTTAAAGGGAAAAATGACGGATTTAATACAAATATATAACTAAATAAACTTACAATAATGCAATAGGACAAAAAGAAAAAAAATTAAACAAAAACAAGGCGCATGGACAGCCCACTCTGCAGAACGAGCGAGTCTTTCAAGCCCCGAGCAGAACTCAGGCCATTTCCAAAGTACCCTGCATCACTACGAACCCCAGGAAGGAGATGGCGGTGCGATGACATTTGCACTTCTCCGGTTTTCCGTAAAGTTGGTTCTCCAGGAGTCTTTGGATGGCCAAAGACCAGAACATTTGGCGCATAATTAAATGAAAAGTCTGTCAAAGGAGACCCAAAACTCTCCAACAGCTGTAAACCTGTATTAAACAAGTAAGCCTGTACGAGCCTAGTGGCCCATCGGGCCGGTGCTTAACCCCGGTTTCCATGGCATGAAGTGACTAGGAGTATTACTACTGCCCCTGGATGGGATGCCAGTCCATCGCAGGTACTCCCCCCAGCTCTTAGACAAGTTTCCCTGCCTATTTGCTGGTACCCATTTATACACCTGGGTGGAGTGAGGCGTGGAGTGTGGGAGTAAAGTGTTTTGCCCAAGAACACACCGCAAAGGCCGTGGCCGGGGCTTGAACCCGGGACCTTACGATTAAACAAGAGTGGGATCAAATTCCAATGGCTAAACTCAAGAAACTTGTCTCCTCAATGCCCAGACGCCTCCACTCTGTGTCAAAAACGAGAGGGGATGCTATACCAGGGTAAACAGGCCCCTGTCCCAACTTTTTTGACTTCTGTAGCAGGCATCAAATTTGAAATGACCTCATTTTGTGGATAAAATTGTAAAATTTCTCAGTTTCAACATTTGCTATGTTATCTCTGTTCTATTGTGAATAAAATACTGGCTGGTGTGATTTGAAAGTCATTGCGTTTTCATTTTATTCACAAGTAACACTTTGTCCCAACTATTTTGGAATTGGGGTTGTATATCCCAAAGTTTAATTGCTCTCCTACTTAGCTACCACTTCTGACAAGATGCAACAGATAACCCGGTCAGCATTCATTTAGCAAATACAAGGTGCGCAACACTTCCACGACCACGCCCACTTAGGAGACAGGAAGTGTGACCAATTTCTTACAATAGGGGTCTATGGGGGATGAGGAGCCTTGCTGGGTGCATCTCAAAGCTTAGGCTGCATCCTTCGAAGGCTGCATTTTTAGGAGTTGTCACTTCATTCCATCTGCCAAACTGATGTAATGTCATTTCATCTCCGTTAAACAGCTTTGGTTTAAGCGAGTCGTCACTGGTTTCCCCAATCTTAACCTTAACTCCAACACCTAGGTCTATTTCTAACCCCAAATTTAACCTTGTCCCTTACCCAAATGTCAGTTTGGCTGATGGAATTAAGCGTCGACCCCTTAAAATGTAGCCTTTGAAGGATGCTGCCTATGCTTTGAGATGCACCCGCTAATCGGTTTTTGCTCAAGCTTTGCTGAATCCCATTCAGAGACTGTGATAGATATGGAAACCCTCTTCCAGTCTGGTGATTCCTCCTAGTGGTTGGAGGGTGGAGGTGCAAGGAGGCTGCTCGGTACAAAAAGACTGGACTGCAAACATGATGAATTCCACTCCAATATGAGTCCTGAACACCACTCCACATGAGGGTTATGATGCTCAAGCCAGGGCCTCCCTGACAACACTGGGGCATGCGGTGATTCCATGGTGAGAAATGCCAACTCTTCGGAATAGTTACCGGAGGTCAGCAGGGGCACCGGTCAAGTTATCTTCATGACGTCAGGAAGAGAAATCCCTTTGAGACCCTGGGACTGGAGGGGTTCTGGCAGTGGTACAGTCGTGAGGATGAAAAAGTCCCCGATAGCGCCAGAGTCAACTAAAGTCCAAGTGGCAATTGGGAAACCTTGCCAGGTCAGGTGAATTGGAAGGAGCGGACGATTGGATGACAAAGCAGCACCAGACAGTAGCTCACTGCCTTTGGGTCTGCCAAACAGGGCATTCCGTAATGGAATGAGTATCTTTTCTGCAGTGCTGGCATACATTCAACTTTATCATTAGCATTGCCAATCTCCAGCCAATGGCTTTCCAGATTGACTGCTGTGGCGTGCACATTTCCCCAAAGCCGAACAGTCCCAGGGCAAGAAGGAATAGCTTAGGAGGAACGCGGTTCTAATCATGATGGCTGTATCAAGATTGGGAGCTTATTCCTAAGAAACTGGACAGAGAAACAGACTTTGGGAGGAAAAACAAGAATTCCCAGAGACCTTGAGAAAGGCTTAGGAGCTTGGTCTTATTGACTAAATAAGGAGGGTAGCTTCTGTAAATTACTGTCATTAAAGATTATGTTTTACTTTCAAAATACAAGGAGTTTTACGAGAAAATACTGGCTGGTTCTTATGCACATATAGTGACGTACAAGCAAGCAACTTGCAACTCAAAGGAGGGGGTACACACATCACAAATACAAGGGGTGAGAAATATGCAACAAGGAAACACGGGGCCAAAGGAGACCTTGCTTCCAATCGACACACAAGTTGCCAAATGGGAGGAGACACAGAAAGCATTCACACAAGGATTGTGACAATTATCTGTAATAAGGTTGAGCCTATGTTTTATTTATATTTACCTTAGTGTAAAATTTGACAATTAATGGTCCAGAATATTCACCAGAAGTGACCATTTCTGCAAACCAAATTCTCCAGCACTCTCCGACCCAACCTCTGTTTTGTTCTTAGTCCATAGGCGCCACTTACTGCAATCATGATCATAAAGTCGTGTTTAATTCAATTTAGTAATTTCATTTCTTTATTCTGCCGTGGGTACTTCTTCTCGAGCTTCAAACTTCCGTGCCTCACTGGAATCCAGTACACAGGAACCCACGAGTTCCGTGACGAAAGAGGAATTCCCCTATTTCTCCGTCGTCCCTGGCTATGTCCTCTGTATTCTATGAGAAACCAGACTTTTTTCGTTGATTGCGACAGCCGTCCTCACCAAACGGTCAGTACAGACTACGGCGTACGTGCCATACCTCAAGAGCGCCTCTCTCCCTCCGTCGGTAAACCTGGCTCATTCTCTCGCCGTGTACGATGGGCGGGATCAATGACTGTCCGGTGCGCCGTAGCCTACTAGATGCGCACGACTTTAAAACACGGTGGTGATACGATTGAGCCTTTGCTATGTTTTTTTGTGATCATCAGTTAGAAGTTTTAAGGCTCAGTTTTGTACCCCCCGGTTTCGCGAAATCAGAGTCAATCGGAGTCAATGGAATCTAAGTTTTTCGACCAGAAAAGAATTGTTTGCACCGAAACGGAGCAGGTAAACAGTACTTTACAGAGAACGGAAGCGAGGCCAGGCTTGACATTGTAGAGTCGCTTTTGAAATGTAACTTAGCTTCTTCTAATGATTGTGTGCGTGTAAACTGATAATGAAATATAGTAACATAACCTTCGTCGCAGACAACTGATGAGAAAACGCTTATGAACCAGGCAGGGGAGCTTACGGTGTTAGTCTGGGGCCACATACGTTTGAGTCCTTTATTTTGGTTTCACTGAAAAATGCGAGTAGAGTGAAAATGAAACCAAGATCAGTAAATTTGCTGGCTGATCGTTGCCGTTTTCCACCACATGCGACCATTTATTGCTTAGTACTTTATTACAAAATCAGGTGAGAGTGCGCCGTCAAATGAATACGGAAATTAATGAAAATAAACGGAAAAATTATGTTATTTTAATGTGACATGGTGAACCATAGGAGATACGCCCCAGGCTGCCTCTCTTACTCTCTACCATTCCGAAACTAACACTGAATGTATATTTAAGAATACATACTGCTAAATAGAGCGGCCACATGAACAACAACAAAGTAGTAAGAATTTTTAAACCATTATTTGGCCTCGGAAGGTTATATTGAGAACATGTTTCGCTGCTCCAAGGATGTGTTGGTAGGTCGACCTGCTGCAAGTGGTGAGGGAGAGGGAGGAACTGGGATGAAGGCCCTGGAGCAGGCGGGGGCGGGGCTTTGCTCAAGGGCCTGACAGCTGCGTGCAAGAATAAAATGCGCATCGGAGTTTAGATTTGGATTACAAGACTTTAATTCTACTCGCTAAAACAAGGGTGGGCAATTCCGGTCCTGGTGGGCCGACGTGTATGCAGGTTTTTACTTCTATCAGTTACCCTGACTAATTGAGTTAGCAAGACTACAGAGAAACAATGTTGATTTTCCATCTGAATCATCAGAATGGTTGACATTGAAATATCAATGCGAAAACAATGTTGAATCACTGTTACAATAGCGATGGAAACCCGACGTTGATGCAACAACATTGAAATAATATTAATTTAAAGTTATGATTATAATTGATTGAGCATCGATTCCTGGTTGACAGGGTGATGATACTAATGTTGAAAAGTCACTGAAAGCACATTGATCTATGGTTAGGTTGAAATCTCAACATTGTTTCAATGTTCTTTTTGATGAAATAACATTGAAATACCATTGATCTTTAATTAGAAAATCAACATTGATTCAATGTTAATTTAGGGTGCACGTCCAACGTTGTTTCAATGTCTTAATGTTGACAAAACAATGTTGATTTAACATTGTTTCAATGACTCTTTGCTATCAAGGTGATTGCATACAAAAATATAGATTTGTGCAAAGATTAGAAAAAAGAAAAATGTTTTATAAAGGGAGATTATGACAGTCTATGGTGGTCATTCATGATAATTTTAAGAAATGTGCCAGAAATGCCAGATTTAATGAATTTTTGGCTAATTTGGATAATTAACTAATTAAAGGCCAGAAGTTGATGTGAAAACCAGGGACAGATACAGCCCTCGTTGCCCACCTCTGCGCTAAGATTAGCCCAGGCCCAGGATTAGGAGTAGGATTGCCCTTTTTGTGCTTGGGCCTGGTCAACTTAGAGAGTGCAGCATTTGAGCATCTCCCGCTCTCTCCCTCTGCAGTGACTCAAAGCGAGGGAGGGATGGAGCGAGGGGATCGGGTGGAGGATGAGTTCGCTTGCCCTAGAGCTGTTCTCAGGAAGCTGCCGGGCTTCAGGCTGCTGGTGGCGCGGATATTTGGGGTGCGTTTGGAGGTGGGAGCGGAGAGAGGGGTGGAATTTCTTACCGGAGACGGACAGATCTGGCTGAAGATGACAGGAAGCCGGAGGGAGGTGGAGGAAGCAAAGGTGAGAATTTTCCGGAGGGGAGTGGCTTCGGCTGAGGGCTTCTCCTTACAGTTGTGACTCTTTACTGCAGAGGGACTTGCAGTGGATCAGACAGAGCCGGGCCAGCTGCCGCTGGAACATTGTGGGGTTACACCATAATATAGTGTGATCTCTAGAGGCTCGGTCATGTAGCTCGGCCACTGTAATCCTCACGGCCCTCCTCCAGTGCACTGGGGCACCAGGTTGTGTAAATCAAATCATTAAAAATTAACAGAACTCACAATTATGCTTATTACTGAAAACAAGATAATTTCCGTACACACTATGTGAAAAGAACTCAAGGGATTGGGACGAAACAGCTGTGTAACCTTAAGAAAACCATGTATTAGTGAGGTTAATTGGGGGAAAAAAAGCTTCACTTTGCTAGGAAGATTGGCCACTGGGGTCATGTAAAAGGGTCATGTGGTCTGATGAGTCCAGAGTTACCCTGTCCCAGAGAGATGGGCGCATCAGGGTGAGAAGAGAGGCGGATTAGGTGATGCTCCCATCATGCCTAGTGCCTGCCATACAAGCCTGTCGGGACAGTATCAGGACCTGAGGCTGCTTCAACTGGTCAGGTCTGGGGTCAGCAACGATATTTGCCCAGAAATGTGGTCAGCTGACTACCTAAAATCAATGATTTTTTTCTTCCCTGATTCCACGGGCATATTCCAAGATGACAGTGCCAGGATATAACGAGCTCAAGTTATGAAAGAGTGATTCAGGGAGCAGGAGACATCATTGTAACACGTGGATTGGCCACTGAGTCCGGACCTTAAACCCGTTCAGAATATCTGCTCATTGGGATGTACTGGAGAAGACTTACAGCAGCGGTTACACTCTCAGCATCAATACAAGACCATGGCGAAAGATTCATGCATATCTGGACAGAAATAAATGTGTGCCGTAATCAAAGCAGAAGGCGGCCCAATGAAATATTAGTGTGTGTGACTTTTTTATTTTGGCCTGGTGGCGAATTTTGTCCTTATGCTGTCTGCAATGAAATACAAGTCAGAAACTTTAGAAATCACTGCTTTCTGTATTCATGAACGTTTCACATTCTGTCCCAACTTTATTGGAGTAGGGGTTGTATTCTTGGTGTGTAAAGTATCTCAAATAACGCTGTTTACTTGCAGTATATTCAGTGCATATTATGGCTCCATTCACTGTTTTCCAGTCACATACAGTATGCACTGTATTACAGCACATGCTAGCTTTGTGGAACTTATCCAGTATTTCTGTTCATGATGTTTGCACCTTATGACATTTTTTATTTTACCCTAGGTACAGATCACTTATGCAAGAATTTCATTGGCTGAGAGCGTAGGGAAAACATTTGCTCGGCGTTGCGTCACGCTGTTAATATTCAGCCCAACCGAATGCCAAGAGTAACGTTGGTTCGTTCGGAGTGGCTTAGTGCTGTAGCGAACTAGCAAAGTGCCCCTCATACCTAAGTTAAGCTAGCTCGCCAGTGCTCACATGGTACCTTACTGTAACCATTATATAACATTAGTTTGTTGGTTAACGAGCTAATGTTAGCTCGCTGCACCACTGCTACTAGTTCCAACTCTGAGACTGACTGAGGAAGTTTGCAAAGTGCTGTGTTTAGCTCAACACTAACATATAATGGGAATTTCTGTGGAGGCGCTAATGGAAATTACATTGTTTTCAATTATGTAAATCAGTTATATGATGAACAGAATATTATACTCTCAGTCGTGTCATATGAAAGCTTTGAAACTCGTTGAGTAAATTTTGGGTTTGCTGCTTGAAGCTCGCAACTAATGCAAAATTTGCTGGACTCGTTTCATACCTTTCATGTGACGCACCCACTCGTGTCAGATCCTCATATCTGATGTGTTTCTGATTCTCCGTTCTGTCATTACTGATGACAGAAGTGTATTTATGAACTTCTTATTCAGGGTCCCTGAACTCTGCTCTCTCTCTTTTGCACTCTCTCGCTCCCTTCCTCTCTCATCCTCCACCTCCATCTCTGTCGTTCTCCCTCTCTCCCTTCTCTCTTTCGCCTTCTCCCTTCACCTCCTACATCCTCGCCCTCTGTTTCTGGGGCTCTCCACCCCTCTGCTCTCCTTCTGACTCAGGTGTTTGTGAAAGGTCTGGTGAACGAAGCGGAGCAGGTGCAGATGTCGTACCCCAGGGTTCTGCAGGCGGTGTTCCATGGCGCTGGTGGCCTCTTCCTGGACTGCATGATGAAATACACCTGTGCTTTTATCCAGGTGAGTCTCCTGCTGATCTGCGCGTCTTCCGCTCGCGTTCCAGGTGATGGATGTTGGCTTATGTTCGCCACCAGGACCAAACTTCTTCGTTTGCCATTAAAATTAGCCAACCCAGACTGTGCATCGGGAGAAGCGGGAGAATTCCCGAAGCACCAGCCTGTCACTGGCCTGGCCTGCATGTCTTTTTTTTTTTTTTTTTTTTTTTTAAGACGGGTCGCTGGCCAGAACCAATCAGCCACTCGCCCAGAGCCATTGATATTCTACCGCTCTGGCCCCGTCTGTTAGAGACAGGCCAGGCCAATCAGAGGCCAGCAGCCTGACAGATTAGAAAACCTCTAAAATATCGGCCATATCTGGAGGTTGTGGGCACAGGTGGGGTATGTGGGTGCGGGCGGCGTATGTGGCCTCCGAACACATCCTCTAGTTATTGGTGTTCGTGTGCTGAAGTCACCCTTTTCATGAATCCAAAAATTTGAGTTTTGACTCAGGGATGATCAGTGAATTATTATCCCCCGCCAACACGAAGTGGGAGGGGGATATAAGTTTGACCTCCGTCCGTGCGTCTGTCCGTCCGTGATGAAGGGGACAGCTTTACTCAGAAACTACTACAGATACAGAAACCAAATTTGGTGTGTAGCTTCAGACCATAAAGGCCTTGATGGAGTTCGAAACTAAGAAGCACACGATTGGTGGGGGATGTTGTAGACCAGGGGTCACCAACCGTGTTCCTGGAGGGCGACCATCCTTTAGGTTTCTGCTCTACCTCCTATTCTGCACACCTGATTCATCTCATTAGCTACTTAACAAGACCACGAGCTGGGCAATTAAGCAGCCAATTAGTTGAATCAGGTGTGCCGAACTGGAGATGGAGCAGAAACCCACAGGATGGTCGCCCTCCAGGACCCCTGCTGTAGACCAGGTCCACCTGTTTAGTTTGGCAGAAACCCACAGGATGGTCGCCCTCCAGGACCCCTGCTGTAGACCAGGTCCACCTGTTTAGTTTGGCAGAAACCCACAGGATGGTCGCCCTCCAGGACCCCTGCTGTAGACCAGGTCCACCTGTTTAGTTTGGCAGAAACCCACAGGATGGTCGCCCTCCAGGACCCCTGCTGTAGACCAGGTCCACCTGTTTAGTTTGTGAAAGATACAAACATTTCTTATTGTTTGGCTCTGTACCTTTATTCTGCCATTAAAAAATCTCATTCATTGAGAATGATTGTGTCAGGTCAGCCTCTCATATATAAATGAACTACACAATTACAATTATTCTAATTCTGCCTAGTTGGTATTGCACCTCATTGTGATTATACAAATCAATAAAATGTGGTATAAAATTTAGATTTAGAAACATTTTTCTCAAAGATTTTTATTCCGAAATAATATTTCTTGCACATTTTTTTTAATTCAGCTGGCTTCGCTGTTTGTCTACCATCTGATATCAAATCACAAATTTATTTTAAAAAAACACAAATAAACAAAAATGCTTTAATTTGTTGACACATTGGCAAAAGTACCTGGCAAGCTTTAGAAAAATCTATCTGTCTATATTGTATTTTGAGCAAACTGTAGCAAAATCCTCACAAGATCTCTCAATGCAACAAAACACCTCAAACACCTGTATCTTTCCTGTGGCTTTATGAAGCCTCTCGTTGTGGTCTGATGCTGATCACATAATGTTTCAAAACATCTCACGAACAACTTGTTGCAACCGGAAGTAATAAAACGTTTTGAAGTCCAACTTAGTGCCGAGAATGCGGACACAACTCCGGCTTTGGTTGTACAGGGATCTAATGGCTCGAATTAACGGCCCTGGAGCCTCATACTACCGCAGCGCCTCACGCAGGATACCTTGTGGGACTCTGTCAGAAGTCTTCTCCAAGTCCACAAAACACATGTAGACTGGATGGGCAAACTCAGATGACCCCTTTAGTATCCCTGCGAGGGTAAAAAGTTAGTCCACTCTTCCACGGCCAGAACGGAACCCGCATTGCTCCTCCTGAATCTGAGGATTGACAATCGGGCGGAGCCTCCTTACCAGCACCCTGGCAGACATTCCCTGGGAGGCTGAGCAGTGTGATCCCCTCTATAGTTGGAACAAACCCTCCGGTCCCCTTTTTAAAAAATGGGAACCACTATACCAGTCTCCCAGTCCATGGGTACTGTACCCAGCATCCACGCGAGGCTGAACAGGCGTGTCAACCATGACAGCCCACCAATATCCTGGGCCTTCAGCATCTCAGGGCAAATCTCCTCCATCCCTGATGACTTGCCACTCCGGAGCCTTTCGACCACCTCAGTGACTTCCACGAGGGGAAATGGGCAACGACTCGCCAAAGTCCTCCATCCCTGCCTCCTCAATGGAGGGCTTGTCTGCCTGATTTAGGAGTCTCTCAAAGTGCTTCTTCCTGCACCAGATGATATCCTCAGTAGAGGTCAGCAGATCACCTCCCCTTCCGGAGTTGTCTGACGGTTTGGCTGAACCTCCTTGAGGCCCCTGTTCTTCTCCATGGTCTGCCTGAACTCCTCCCAAATCTGAGTTTTTGCTACAGCAACTACCTTGGCTGCAGTCCTTCTAGCCTGCCGGTACCGATTGGCCGAGTTGGGGTCCTCTGGGCCAGCCAAGCCCGACAGACCACCTTCTTCAGCTTGACGGCCTCCCTCACCGCTGAAGTTCACCAACGGATTCTTTGGTTGCCGCCACGATTGGCACCGACAACCTTCAGGCCACAGCTTGCAGCAGCCACTTCTACAATTTGAACAGGTTCCACTTGGACTCCATGACTCCAATCTCCCTCGGGATATGGGAAAAGCTCTACCGGAGGTGAGAGTTGAAAATCTTCCAGACAGGGTCCTCTGCCAAACGTTCCCAGTCCCCCCTCACAACACATCTGTCTGGCAGTCTTCCCCGCCATCCGATCCAGCTCACCGCCAGATGGTGATCAGTTGACAGCTCAGCCTCTCTCTTCACCTGAGTGTCCAAGACATATGGCCGCAAGTCTGATGACACGATTACAAAATCCATCATCGATCTTTGGCCTAGGGTGTTCTAGTACTAAGTACACTTACGATCACCCCTATGCTCAAACATGGTGTTTGTTATGGATAATCCATGACTAGTACAGAAATCCAATAACAAAACACCACTGGAGTTCAGATCAGGGAGGCAGATCCTCCCAATCCCTCCCTTCCACGTGTCTCCGTCGTTGCCTACATGAACGTTGAAGTTTCCAAGTAGAAGTATGGAATCCCCAGTCGGAACCTTTTCCAGGACCCCGCCCAGGGACTCCAAGAAGGCTGGATACTCTGTTTAGTGTGTAAGCACAAACAACAGTCAGTGCATTCCCCTCCGCAACCGGCTAGCGAATTTCAGAGACCCTCTCGTTCACCGGGATGGACTCCAACACGACAGCAATCAGCCAAGGGGACAATAGTATCCCCACGCCTGCAAGTCACGGCAAGTCAGTGACTCTGTTATTGAGATGATCAGCCAAGTCACCTGTCTGCTATTTACAGTGTAGGGACCTATGAAATCACTAATGCATCCCCATACCATCAGAGATGCTGGCTTTTGAACTGAACGCTGATAACCGGAGGCGTGGTCTTTCTCCTCTAGAGCCCAGAGGACACGACGCCCATGATTTCCAACAAGACTGTCAAATTTGGACTTGTCTGACCACAGGACACTTTGCTACAGTCCATTTTAAATGAGCCTTGGCCCACAGAACATGGCGGCGCTTCTGGATTATGCTCAACAATGGCTTCCTTTTTGCATGGTAGAGTTTTAGGTGGCATTTGTGAATGGCACGGCCGACTGTGTTTACAGACAGAGGTTTCTTGAAGTATTCCTGGGCCCATGTAGTAATGTCAATGACAGAATCATGCCAGTGAGTGATGCAGTGGTGTCTGAGGGCCCGAAGATCACGGGCATCCAGTAAAGGTCTTCGGCCTTGTCCCTTACGCGCAGAGATTTTTCAAGTTTCTCTGAATCTTTTGATGATGTTATGCACTGTCGATGATGAGACCTTCAAAGCCTTTGCAATTTCACGTTGAGGAACATTGTTTTTAAAGTATTCCACAATTTTTTTAGGCAAACCTTCACAGGTTGGAGAACCTCTGGCCATCTTTACTTCTAAGAGACTCAGCCTCTCTAAGACATCCCTTTTATAGCCAATCATGTTACACACCTGATGCCAGTTAATTACTTGCTAAATGTTCTTTCAGCTGATTCTTTTATGTATTAATTGCTTTTTCAGCCTTTTTTTTGCCTGTGTCCCAACTTTTTTGAGACCTGTTGCAGCCAGAAAATTTAAAAGAACTAATTTTGTGGATAAAAATGTAAAATGTCTCTGTTTCAACATTTGAAATGTTCTATTGTAAATAACATATTGGCTCGTGATCTGAAAGTCATTGCATTTTGATTTTATTCACAATTTACACTTCGTCCCAACTATTTTGGAATTGGGGTTGTATAAATTGTTAACTAAATATGACTAATGATGATGTTCGGGACCCTGCAATCCCTGGCATCAGTGGTCTCTTCTACAACAATGAAAAATACTACAACAGATCTTCTGTAGCACCGAAGATATGTGTTGCTCGAACACTCTGCGCAGGTGAATTGGACAAAGGCCGATCACGTTTTCGTGTGCATTCACGTCTTTTCATTGCCTTTGAATGTAATCTGATCGCGCAAATATTTTGTTCTTCGTTGGAAACGGAGCTTTTACGAAAAGCATTTCAGTCAAATTATGTCGACTTTCACAAAATTCTGCGTTTAAGAATGGATTCAGTTTCTCTTGGCCAATTCTGCTATTCTGTGATCGCGGAAATAACAGGGCCCTAACAGTGTTTGCCTGTGGTGAAAATAAAGATTCCGACTGCTTCCTTCGGTGTGCTGTGTGCTGCAATAGGGTTTCAACCGTACCCAGTACAGATGAGACATTTTTAGTCACGTCATTGACAAGGCTGGCTTTCCATTCCATTCTAAATTACCTTTGTAGCCAGTAATTTGAAAGGCCATAATTTGTTGAAAAATATGTATGTTGGCCTAATATGTTGCAAAATGTCCTATCTCACAATGATAAGTTGCATGATTTTTTTCAGACTTTTTTTGAAGGGGTCGAGTTCTGACCATTAGTTCATCTGACATGGAATGACCTTAAGTCGTGTTTTGTTGTGTTGTCATATTGTCATGTTGTTTTATGATGTGTTTTGCTGATATGTTGTGTTGCGTTGTATTGTCACGTTGTGCCATTGTGTTGCATTGTTTTGTGTTTTGTTCTTGGGTTGCGTAGTGTTGTGTTGCTGTGTTTCTATGTTGTGTTGTTGTGTTGGTTGAAGCAGTTTTTTGCTGTGTAGCATTGTGCTGGGTTGTTTTAAGCTGTTTTGCTCGTGTTGTGTAGTGCTGTGTGGTTGCATTTTATATTGCGTTGTGTTGTTATCTTATCAGCTGTGCTGTTCTATGTTGTGTTGTTTTGTGTTGGGATCTTGCGTTTTTAAGTTGCTCTGTGTTGTTGTGTTGCGTTTTGCCGTTTTATGTTGTGTTGCATTGCGTTGTGTTGTTGCATTGTTAGACGGCCTTGTGATGTAATGTTGTGTTGACAGAAATGGCATTATGTTGTTTTACTGTGATGTAGCGTTTCTCTGTGCTGTGATTTTTCATGTGTTGCCTGTGTCTCTCTCCTCTCTGTGTGCAGCCTGGGGCTCCTGGAGCTCTGCTCATCTCAGGCTTGGAGGAGCCTGCGGTTCGGGCCTGCTCACTTATCCAGGACCTGCTGGAGAAGTTTGAGCGCAGCCAAAGGGGGGGTGCTGGGGCCGGGGCAGCAGGCGAGTCCCCGGATTGCTGTGAGGCCTTCAGGTCCCTGGCTGACCAGTGGGGAGATGGGCCCTCCCGGGAGCTCCTGGACCTGCCTGACTCCGTGAAGCATGCCCTGCTGGGGCTGGTGAAGGAAGCTGGGCTGGAGCCAGCGCAAAAACCACACTCAGGCCGCACCGTGATGGAGGGAGGGAGTGAGAGAGAGAGGGGGGGAGAGAGGGAGAGAGAGAGAGAGCAGGAAGCAGAGAGTGAGGGAAGGAAGGAGATAGAGAGAGCGAGGGAGCTGGAGGCAGAGAGGGAGAGAAGGAAGGAGATAGAGAGAGCGAGGGAGCTGGAGGCAGAGAGGGAGAGAAGGAAGGAGATAGTGAGAGAGGGGGAGCAGGAGGGAGAGATGGAGAGAAGGAAGGAGATAGAGAGAGCGAGGGAGCTGGAGGCAGAGAGGGAGAGAAGGAAGGAGATAGAGAGAGCGAGGGAGCTGGAGGCAGAGATGGAGAGAAGGAAGGAGATAGAGAGAGCGAGGGAGCTGGAGGCAGAGATGGAGAGAAGGAAGGAGATAGAGAGAGCGAGGGAGCTGGAGGCAGGGAGGGAGAGAAGGAAGGAGATAGAGAGAGCGAGGGAGCTGGAGGCAGGGAGGGAGAGAAGGAAGGAGATAGAGAGAGCGAGGGAGCTGGAGGCAGGGAGGGAGAGAAGGAAGGAGATAGAGAGAGCGAGGGAGCTGGAGGCAGAGATGGAGAGAAGGAAGGAGATAGAGAGAGCGAGGGAGCTGGAGGCAGGGATGGAGAGAGCAGGGCAGGTAGAGAGAGCAGGTGAGAGAGGAGAGGAGTTTTTGGGTCGGGGGAAGGAAATGGGCGAGTGGCAAAGGGATGAGCAGGGGGCTTTTCCAGAACATTCTGAGCTACAGAGAGGGAGGGGGAGAGGACCCCAAACACAGACCCTGCCTCACCCTCCAGCTGCCTTCTCCTCTCCACACACCAGCCCCCCCGCCCTGCGGCCGGCCCAGGGAGCTGCTGCCGTCACCGGGGAACAGCGGTTCCATGAGGGCCTGCTGACGCCATTCCATCTTCAGCTGAGCCAAGAACCCGGGGACCCCACCCTCAGAACCATCATTATAGACGGGAGCAATGTAGCCATGAGGTGAGAGATGGAGGAACGAGGGAGTGTTGCATTGAGTTGTGTTATGTTGTACTGTTAGGGTGTGTCATGTTGTGTACATAGACAAGGTGTTTCTTAGTTTTTTGTCAATTAACGCGGTATGATAATCAACTCCACTGTCAGAGCCACCAGTGTCCCCATTGAGGTTCTCAACAACTCAGGGGCTTATTGCAACTTCTTTAGCCCACCCCTGGCGCAAAGCTTCCCTCGCCCATCCGCTCCCACACCCTCTCTGGAATCCAGCTAGCAGAGGTCCACGAGGCCACCAGTCCCATGGTTTTGCAGATTTCTGGCCACCCCCAGGAGCAGGTGGTCTTTGATTTATACATCCTGTCATTGTTTTACTCCTAGACCTGCAGGGCCGCAACCTCCTGGCCTTGAGGAAGCCCCTGACATGAGTAACGTCCTTCCTGTCCATCATGGCCTGCACCAAGCATTTGGCCATTCCAGGACGTAATCTCTGCTTTCCTATCGACCTTATAACTGCTCCATAGACCTGCTTTCTAGGAAAGCATCCCTTAAAGGAAATTTGTACTCTTTTTAGGCAGCTAGAGCCAAGACTATGGAGGAGTACTCATTCCTGGCTTTTGGCACCATCGTCTCCCTCAGCAATTCCGGATTCTTCTTTGTAGCCATGAATACAATTCCCTCCACCTTTGCATCACCTATTGCGGATTCAGTGCCATTACGGCCAAGAACACATACCCTATGCCAGGGCTATTCAACCGTGTCCAGAAAGGGCCGGTGTGGGCGCAGGCTTTCATTCCAGCCAAGCACTTTCACACCTGTTATCACTAATCAACCCCAAGAGTCTTTGCTAATGAGCTTGATTAGTAGTAACAGGTGTGTAAGTGCTTGGTTGGAATGAAAGCCTGCGCCCACACCGGCCCCCGCAGGATAATGTTGAATAGCCCTGCCCTATGCCATTCATCTTGTCTACTTCAGCTACTGCACTGAACTAGCCCCTGTGCATCATAAAAGCCCCTTCAGCTACTGTGCGAAACTGGTGATGCCCTTTAGGCTCAGTAGTGCTCCTGCAGTGGTCTATAAACTCATCGACTTCCCCTAGTGGTGACATAGGCGCTCTGGGATTTACGAAAATCAATAAATAGAATAAATTTCTAATGTATAGTTAGCAAAACGCATCAATATCATCCCGTAGAGTCCTTTTTAGGCACCATTATTGATATTTGTTGTTCCGTTAAAAATATCAAGTTATAGCCTTCATGAAAACATTTCAAACGCGGTGTTCAATCTTCCTTATTTATTGCTGCCTCTCTCTATTACATACCGCAAGTTTTTTGCGTCAAGTCCAACTCATTACCAAATGACGCCCATTTTAAGAAGACTAAGTGCAACCTAGTATATGGCTGGGCCGCCAAGTGCTGTATGAGAATGTGGGTTGAAAAGGTTGCTAAATGAGGTAAAGCTCCCCTAATTATATGAAGTGCAAGTTTAGTCATGAGCTGGAGCAGATAAATTATTTCCAAAGTAGGTAGAGTGAGTGTGAGAGTGTGTGAGGTAGTGGGAGTGAGAGAGTGAGTGAGAGTGTGTGAGGTAGTGGGACTGTGAGAGTGTGAGTGAGGGAGTGAGAGTGAGTGAGAGTGTGTGAGGTAGTGGGAGTGGGAGGTGGGGGGCTGGCCCTTGAGTAAGGAAAACGTATCAAAAGCAAGTTATACATTTAAATGGACAAAGAGCTAGAGTAAGGGTAGCAGTTATTGATTTTGTGAATGTGAGTTTGAGAGAGACAGCAGCAGCAGATGTAGATGGCAGATAAAGTATGTATGTATGTTCCTGAATCATAATGAAACAAATCATTACAGTTTTGCTAACCGGGAACGTGACGTCACTTTTGTGAACACATGGCAGGTCCTACACTGCCCGGCCAAAAAAAAGTCGCTCACTCACATATTTAGTTGGAACCCCTTTGGCTTTGATTACAGTGCATATTCGTCTCATCATTGTTTTGACAACTATATGCAATGCCAGAGCATTTATCTTCTATCAGAAATGCCACAATTTTTGGCCGAGATCTTATCCTATCGACATAATGGTTGAACTACTCGGTGGTCTTTCTTGAGCACATCCCAATAACTTTTAATGTGTTTAAGGTCAGGATTTTGTGGCAAATTTGTTTGTGAAAATGATTCCTCATACTTGTTTTTGTCATTCATGGTTTTATTTGCTAAATACAAGCCAATAAGTTGCCTGTTCTGAAATACTGTAACATCTTTTCCACCATCAAGGGATGTGTCTTCCGACATGATTTTTTAAGAAATTAGTAGCAACGCGCTTCATCAGTCAGAGTTAAAATGATTATTTCCAGCTAAAACATATTAATAATGCAATAATGATCCAATTATAGAATTTGTTCATTAGTTTCCAAACGGTGACTTTTTTTTTGGCCGGGCAGTGAACATAGTGAGGGTGTAAGAAGGAACTCAAAGTTTGCTTTTTTTTCCCCATGTTTCGTCTTTGGGCATGTTATGGACAAAGAATCCACAGTTTTGAGTAAAACCACATAGTAAATATGTTTGAGTGAGGGAGTTGCCATGTCTTTACATAAAGCATTAAACGATATTGATGATGGTGGAATATGGATAAGTATGTGACCAAAAAAGCTGAAATGCAATTAATTTTAATGAATTTATGACTTATTGAAAGCTCTTGAAAATGCCATATATGACACCAAGATCATAAGAATTAGCCAAGAAATAAGAAAGTTGTGGAATTTTATATTGCCCCCAAATAGCGAATTGTTTGGCATTTATTTCAGTCACTGCGGATAAAAAAAAAAAGTGCGTGGCTGTCAGTACGCGCCTACGGCCCCTCCGACCACCACCAAACATTCTCACACAGCCATACAGGAGTGTTCCTATATTGCATGTTTTGTGGGTGGGGGAAACCGGAGTACCCGGAGGAAACCCACGCGAACACGGGGAGAACATGCAAACTCCACACAGTAAGGCCCCAGGCTGGATTCGAACCGACGTGCCACCATGCCGCACACAAATTTAATTCAAAAACATGAAATAGAAATGAAATTTCTTTTTTTTTCAGGAAATAAAGAATGAATGATTATCATTTGTCACAAAGCTGATATGATAATCAGAGGTGTATAAAGTACTGGAAAAAATGACTAAGTAAAAGTAGAAGTACCATTACTGAAAGTTACTTTGGTTAAAGTTGACGTGACCCATAAGAAAATTACTTGATTAAAAGTCTTAAAGTAGCTCACATTAAATGTACTTAGGTACCATTGGTATTTCATGAAAGGATATACTTAAGTATCAAGAGTGCGAGTATAAGTAAAAAATATTTTCCATAGTAGGCATAGAAAGAAGCAAAGCAACCACTCTTTGTTCTCTTTAATCAACTTTCAGGTGAATGAAAAATACAGTATTCAAAAAACAAAGTTTACTGGTGGTTTAAAAACCACTATAACTGACTATAATTAAAAGTAGAATTACATAGTATCAATACCATGCCGAATTTTTACCTCAGTCCTATAGAGGACAAAGATTATTTCTGTAGCAAGAGAATTTTTTTTGAACTGCTGGATCGATACTATGGGCAAGTATATTGAGCAGTTTGCACATCAGGCTTAGCTGGGGAGTTTTATTCAGGCAACTCCTGAAAAACACGGATTGGAGTGAAATTCGCGAAATTCTGTTTAACAATAGATTCAGTTTCTATTTGCCAATTCTGCTATTCTGTGATCGCCCTAACAGTGTTTGCCTGTGGTGAAAATAAAGATTCCGACTGCTTCCTTCAGTGTGCTGTGTGCTGCAATAGGGTTTCAACCGTACCCAGTACCGATTGGAAATTTTTAGTCACGTCATTGTCAAGGCTGGCTTTCCATTCCATTCTAAATGACCTTTGTCCCCAATAATTTGAAAGGCCATAATTTCTCGAAAATATGTATGTTGGCCTAATATGTTGCAAAATGTTGTTGCATTTTATATTGCGTTGTGGGCAAGTATATTGAGCAGTTTGCACATCAGGCTTCGCTGGGGAGTTTTATTCAGGCAACTCCTGAAAAACACGGATCGGAGTGAACTTGTCCATATTCTAAACCGTGTTCGAACTCAGCTTGCTTGTGAATCAACATCTGATTCGAGAGTGCCATGTAGTAGTACAATTCTGTAACTGCGCGCATGAATTTGCAGCTCCATGTCCGCTGTCGGACACATCTGCACATAGATACCCTGCCCAGCACTGTTGTTCTTCTCAAACACGCCAAATCCAGATAATACTTTAAGGGTGAATTACATTGATATTTTAATTAGTAACGAGTAAAAAAGTGGCCTGTGTCAAAGTAACATAGTGAAAGTATAATTTTTATTGTTTAAATGTAGTACAGTAAAAGTCCAAGTTTAAAGAAAAAAACTCAAGTGTAAATCCTCAAACTATTTAAGTACTGTAACAAATTTTTAATTCCCCGATTCAGTCTCGCAACCCATACTGTTCCCTATGCTTGTTAAGTGTCGTATCGGTTGCGAGATTGAATATGGAAATTCAAAACACATTCCCACCATTGTAATGATTCTTCAACGCTAGATTGGTACGATGTGTTACATTCCTCTGTCTCTATGGAATCTCACAACCGGTACCAGAGAAAACAAGCGTGGAGGACTGAAACAAACCGAACCAATCTAGTGTGAAGGAAGATTAGCCCAATAATGGTCGAATTGTGCCGTAATGCAACAAAAATCGAATTGAACTTTTTAAAAGACTGGGAATCTAGCTAGGGCAAGCACATCATATGCATGCGCTATATGAATATTTAATCCACCTTTTGCTGTCCATTTGAAGAAAATACGCATTAATTTTCGTAAAAATGCGACCAATATTGCCAAGAAACATTCATTGACGGCAAAAATTGCGCATTGTGAACATTCAATATGTACAAATTGTGTTTTAATTCAACATTAGGCCTACATTTACCTGATTATCGCAGTCTATTGCTTGACTGGATTCAAGCAGAGCCATTCTGGATTCAAGTACTGGTCGTGTTATGTTAGCTTAGTGGGTACAACAACGTAGTGGAGAAGTAGCTGCTTCAATGACGGGGTGTCCAATCCATCTTGGCGCGATCTTTTAAACCTTGTATTTTCTTACATTTATTGTTTTCATTGGTGTCAGGTACAGTAGCTGTCATAGATACAATGAGAGGCCACCACAACTGCTTCTGTTCAAGCGTACTAACTCATGAGTTCTTCTTTAAAGTAGGCTACTGAAACCTAATCGTGCCGGTGTTCTGACAAATTTTGCTACCTTGTCAAAAAAATGCCACCGTAATGAAAAACGATCATAAAGTCTTTGTTTTCGCCTTGATATTGCAATATGAATTAGCTTATAGCAAAAATGTTATTTGTTGACTTTTTTTTATAACATACGCATATTTCATAACGAGTTGTAAAGTTTATTCAAAGATATGCTCCATTATCGTCTAATTTCTGCATTTTCAGGAAACCCCAGCGTGTACATGTAAATATATGTATGCTTAGAGGTCGACATGCGCACTGAAAATAAATCTATTTTTATGATTTTTTGAAGATACTTAAGATATGAGCGAGCAAACAGCCAGAGATTTTAGGTTTGCGCAAGCGCTGAACTGCGAGGTAGCATATTTTGATAGGTAGCAAAATTTCTCAGAACACCGGCACCATCTCCACCTCCACCGTGTAGGTAAATAGTCCGTCACACGCTTAAATGAGTGTGGCGAGTTCAATTCCACTTTTCAATTTCCATTTCTGCGGAAAACTCTCAAATCCAAGTTCCAACAACAGCAAAGTATTCCGTTTCTGTTGCAATGTCTCAAAGCCGAAATTCTGAGACCCATGTACAAAATCCAAAACCAGTGAAGTTGGCACGTTATGTAAATCGAAGATAAAAACAGAATACAATGATTTGCAAATCCTTTTCAACTTGTATTCAATTGAATACACTGCAACGACAAGATGTTTAATGTTCACACTGAAAAACTTTGTCTTGCAAATCATCATTAACTTAGAATTTAAAGGCAGCAACTCATTGCAAAAAAGTTGGCACAGGGGCCTTTTTACCACTGTATTACATCGCCTTTCCTTTTAACGACACTCAGTAAACATTTGGGAACTGAGGAGACCAATATTTCAAGCTTTTCAGGTGGAACTCTTTCCCATTCTTGCTTGATGTACAGCTGAACTTGTTCAACAGTCCGGGGTCTCCGTTGTCGAATTTTACGCTTCATAATGCACCACACATTTTCAATGGGAGACAGGTCTGGGCTACAGGCAGGCCAGTCTAGTACCCGCACTGTTTTACTACGGAGCCATGCTATTGTAACACGTTCAGAATGTGGCTTGGCATTTTCTTGCTGAAATAAGCAGGGGTGTCCATGAAAAAGACGTTGCTTGGATGGCAACATATGTTGCTCCAAAACCTGTATGTACCTTTCAGCATCAATGGTGCCTTCACATATGTGTAAGTAGCCCATGCCTTGGGCACTAATACACCCCCATACCATCACAGATGCTGGCTTTTGAACTTTGCGCCTATAACAGTCCCAAGGTTCTTTTCCTCTTTGGTTCGGAGGACACGACGTCCACAGTTTCCAAAAACAATTTGGAATGCAGACTCATCAGACCACAGAACACTTTTCCACTTTGCACCAGTCCATCTTAGATGAGCTTGGGCCCAGCAAAGCCGGCGGCGTTTCTGGGTGCTGTTGATTAATGGCTTTCGCTTTGCATTGTAGAGTTTTAACTTGCACTTGCAGATGTAGCGACGAACTGTAGTTACTGACAGTGGTTTTCTGAAGTGTTCCTGAGCCCATGTGGTGATGTCCTTTACACACTGATGTCGGTTTTTGATGCAGTACCGCCTGAGGGATCGAAGGTCACGGGCATTCAATGTTGGTTTTCGGCCTTGTGGCTTACATGCAGTTATCTCTCCAGATTCTCTGAACCTTTTGACAATATTACGGACCGTAGATGATGAAATCCCTAAATTTCTTGCAATAGCTCGTTGAGGAATATTGTTTTTAAACTGTTCAACATCAGCTCACGCATTTGTTCACGAAGTGGTGACCCTCTCCCCATCCTTGATGTGAATGACTGAGCATTTCTGGGAAGCTGCTTTTATACCCAATCATGGCACACACCTGTTCCCAATTAGCCCGTTCACCTGTGGGATGTTCCAAATAAATGTTTGATGAGCATTCCTCAACTCTCTCAGTCTTTTTTGCCACTTGTGCCAGCTTTTTTGAAACATGTTGCTGGCATCAAATTCCAAATGAGCTAATATTTGCAAAAAATTACAAAGTTTACCTGTTCAAACATTACATTACTTGTTTTTGCAGTGTATTCAATTGAATATAGGTTGAAAAGGATTTGCAAATCATTGTATTCTGTTTTTATTTACGATTTACACAACGTGCCAACACTGGTTTTGGGTTGTATTTCTAATGCAAATACACAGACCAGTAAATTCCAGGGAAGTCGACGCCTGGCCAGCCAGCCAGCCAATTGTTGGTAAACCAATCGTTGAAGTTCCTCTCCACCGGCCAAACAATCGCTGAACAGCCAGCCAGCCAATTGCGGGAAAACCAATCAGTAAAGTACTTCCCATCTGGCTGACCAATCGCTGAATTTCTTCCCCGCCGACCAGCCTATCGTTTAACTTGATAACTCAGGCAGGCAGTCACTCACTTAGCGACATTCGCGTCTATAGGAGCCTGGCCCCTGCTTGACCCAGCCCAAAAATCGGCCCAACGTGCCTCAAGACGCGCACCACCTACTTTATTAAAACAACTTTTCTTCGATAATTCATATAAATTATATTTATACCTGTACCAACCTTTGACCTCCCTGTACCGCACTTCTGTCAACCTGTACCAACCTTTGACCTCCCTGTACCGCACTTCTGTCAACCTGTACCAACCTTTGACCTCCCTGTACCGCACTTCTGTCAACCTGTACCAAGCTGCAAATGTTAAATGAATTTGAATTTTACTTATTTGCGATGTATTTTTATATTATTTTCGGAAGCTAATTGGCGGATGCAAGGCAAATCACTCTGACGATCATGTATCAACTTACTGTGTAATACACTGCATGTCTCAAAATGATTTACACACGCTAATATTTATTTGGAACCCCTGTTGGCTTGATTACCGTGTGAATTTGTTGTGTCATAGTTTTCACAAACGACTGCAAAATCAGAACATTTATTTTCAATCAGCGATGCATTAATTTTTGGCCAAGATTTTGTATTGATGACGGGATTATTGAAGCATGCAGTAGTTTCCTGCGGTCAGGCGGCGGGCGGGCGGGCGTCTTCTAAAACTTTGACATCAGGCTGAGGGGTATTCCGTGCATTGCACGCCTATTTTTTAAATCTTTGAAGACTTGAAGTTTCCTTTATGCAGTTTCTCTCTGGTTGTCTCTCCGGCACTTCGGGTTGAAGTGCTGTGAAGTGGTTTGGCCATAATTCACCACTTTGCATGACCTTTTAATTTTTTTTCCGATTCTTTTTTCAGAATTGGTTTGTGTTTATGGATTTTTTAATTAGTATTTCTCTCTATCGGTCATCCCTCCCTCCCCTCTCTCCCTCTCTCTCTCCCTCTCAGCCATGGTTTGGGGCTGTTTTTCTCCTGCAGAGGAATCGCTCTGGCTGTGCAGTATTTCTGGAACAGAGGACACCGTAGGGTCACCACATTTGTCCCTCGATGGAGACAGAAGAGGGATCCCAGGGTCAAAGGTAGCAGAATTTTTCGGGCATGCTCTGTGTCTTTTCAATGTCCTTAAAGTGCCTGTTCTGCAAGAAGATGAAGAAGATGGACTTATCTGATCGTATTTCAGTATGGTAGGTCCATTAACAGTTTGTGGCATGTTCTGGTTCTTGAAGTCCAACACCACCTGAAGTATTGGTTGTTGCGAATAAAAGGAAATGGGCAGAGCATTTACGCAAATAAGACACGTGTTGCACAAATTGAATATTCTTGTTCTTGCTGGATCTTGCCCACTCTGGAGTGTAATCGTCCACACAAAGATTTGAGCAACATGCCAACTGTCATTGTCAACCACAGTCTATGGTGTCAACTCTGTGAATGTACTTGAATTCCAATTTATTGTATTAAGATACAGGTGACCTTTTGGCAATTGCAAATGACGAGACATTCCTCTCGTTGCATTTTCATTTTGGTAAGGTGAGGTGATGCATTGGGGCTCGATGTACAGGCTACTGACACGAAAGCCCATAGGCCACGTTTAGAATGGTTTAAAAAAATCAATAGCCTAATCACAGGGCTGCCAACTTTCTAGGCATTCTCACGAATACAGCATAGGTCTCACGCATTTCAGGGGCATATTTACGGTGGCCCTGAAGTGCAAACCACTACAGCAAATTAAAAAAACACAACCGCAAATAACGAAACACAACAGCAAATAACTAAACTCAGTGACATTAGCCTAGTGGAAGAGGTCGGTACTGCTGGGCGACATGAGTAGTTGCTGATTGGACGAGCGTGCTCCCCTGTGTATGGAGAGAGAGAGGGAGGACGTGATTAGACGAAAGCATCATTCATCCTTTGACCAGGAAGTTATTCTGCCTTTGGCGCGGTTTTTAACACTAGAGCCACAAAATTCTAAACTCCCCTAGAACCGCGGCTGCTGCTTTTTTCACGGCAGTGTAAATGTGAGGCCTTTTCATAATATTGTGCGATTATAAAGAGGGAATCAACAATATATTGCTTTTGAATGAATGAAATAAAAAATTGCCAATAAAGACGTGAACTAATTACGTACAATAATTAATTTTGCTGACAAACATGTTATATGAGAAAACAGCAACTTGAGTCAACATTTGCCCAATTGCGTAGCCCTACTGCAACCAGAACGAATCCGACAAGGTGTGCACTTGAATATTAATGAGATTCTTATGCGTAATTAAAGTCCTTGTGCATGGCAGTTTCAGTTTCACTTGTGTGAAGGTGGATTTCACCTCTAGTAACACGGGAAGCGATTGTGACTCTGGACTTTTTTTTTAATCCCCCCCGGCAAAAAAATCCGGGGGGATATAGGCATAGCCTCGTCTATTTGTCCGTCCATCTGTAATCATTTTTGTTTCCGGAGCAGAACTGAAATACTATGCAAGATATTGGCACCAAACTTGGTACATGTATTTTATGTATAGTCTAGATGTGCCTTTTGCTACTTCAGGATTACCATTTTTGTCGTTTCCACGGAAACGAATCAGGACTTAGTGCACATCAGGCCTAGTTCGTTTCCGGAGCACAACTCTAAAACCATTCAATATATCTAACTGAAACTTTGCATGTGTATCACCCACATATTGAAGTGGTGCCCTTTGATATTTTCAGATTGCTGAATTTTTTTTTTTTAGTTTCCATAGAAAAGTTGGACTTGGACTCTGGACAGCGATAGGTTCGTTTCTGGAGCAGAACTCAAAAACCATCCGTTATACCTTTCTGAAACTTTGTATGTGCTTCACTCAAATGCTGAAGTGGTGCCTTTTCATATTTTCAAATCTCTGAAAAAAATATATATTTTTTTCCTTTCCATGGAAGCGACATGGATTAGGACTCAGTCGCAGGGCTGCGTTTGTTTCCAGAACAGAACTAAAACACTGTTCATTAATGACTCCAGTTTTATTATTGCCTTTGTCAACATGTGGTTCATAGTCTTTGGTAGATGTTGCCAGTACATAATTCCAGAGGAAAATCACCTCAACATTCTTGTTTGAATTTCCTTGAAGGTGTAGAATTGACATGACTTTCGCAAATAATCAGGGTCCGGAGACAGGGGCGTGTCAAGCTTTTCAAAAGTGTGGGGGATGTTGTTCGTTCATTCGTGGGGGTGGGGTGGAGTGTGTGTGGGGGGGAGGAGAGAGATGTGTATCTGAGCAAAGCTACTGTGGAGGATGAATTCAAGTAAACTCAGTTTACACACCTTTCAGGTTTCAGAAATATAGCGTTTACTCTTCTCGAAATATAGGTTATGCATCAGATGAAACTGAAATATTCACTTGACGTTATCAGCACAGCACAGTTATAGCCAAGTGTATCCAAATTTGCATGACAATATCCACATTTTCAATATGTAGCCAACACTCATCAACATTGTCATGTACTCCTATTGTTCATTTACCCACCTCTTTTGCACAACCCTGATTCAAAGGTTAAAGAACTAAATTCTCTTTATCAAAGTTATTCTGAGGTCAAAGAATGCCAGCAACTCTTATTGACTCTTATTGTGCATTATATTTCATTAGGTACTATTTGAACTCATTCACATTAATTGATCATTTCATCAAAATGACCAGTTTTGCAACAAAGTATGCTTGAAGCATTGTACAAAAATTGTGTTGCACAATGTAAGCTGTCAGCAGCTCCTGGTCAAGCCTTCATTACTAAAAATCTAATCATGCAACCCCATTTCATTTTTTGATATTTTGTGAGTATTGATTGGGGCTATGTAGGAACAAAATATGATTGAATTTGAAAGGTTTTAAATATTATTTGCAAACTAAAATCTAATAATGCTGCTAAATGGGCTTTTTAATTCTGGTTTGTAACCTGAAAATGTCGTTTTTCGTGGGCCATACAACCCTGCATACCTAAGTGGTACTACACAAGCGGGATTTAGCATTCCATAACGCTTGGTGTTTTTATTGGCTTTAATCTCATTTTCACGCTGTATTTCTTCACAAACATTAGAAAACCACTTCTGCGCATTATTTACATTAGGATGAAATCTGCCTTGACAGAAAACTACACAGATAACTATACTGGCGCTAATATACCAAGCTTGCTGCCTTACTTCATAGTAACACAGTTTGGCTCTAGATTTGGCAGTCTCTCACAGAGATGGCCATTTCATTCATGGATGATCATGACAACATTACAACAAGGAGACAGCAAAAAGGTCTATATGACATGAATAATGCTGTAAGACACTGCTTTTTAAAAGTTCGCGGATAACTTAAATAGTGTGAAATTTGTATGTAACACTGGAAGCTACAAGCTAGCTGAGGTTGTTCGGCTGTTTCTCACAGAGATGAACTGGGCGCCTATTTCATATTTAACATGATTGATATTAAGTAGATAAGACTACAATCACTGTGACAGCGAATTTCACTCATTTAGTGCGATGCAGAAGGCAGTTTACATCTGCTGCTACCTCACCTTGAGTCAGACTGCAGCCGAGTCCTGCTGAAGCTCTACAGGTGCTGGTCAACGAATTAGAATATTTTGAAATAGTGCAATCATTAAACTTTTTTAATGCATTTTTTGTGCAGAAAGCAAATCAGGTGTTCACCGCGCCTGTCCTACTTGTTAGAGTATTCACAGAACTCGCTACCTGTAAAAAATTTGCTCAGCTGAGCTTTCCAAAAGGCCCATTTAGGCCATTTAACTGTGACTCTGTTGTTTTATTGAATTAGAATAATTGAGAAACCGTTTCACTGAATTAGAATAATTTTTATTATAATTAGAATCATCACTTTCTCAGTATTTTGTGGCTGCCCCCTTAGCTTGTATGACTGCCTGAAGTCTCCGCGGCATCGATTTGACCAGCTTGTCACAAGTTTCCGCACTCGCAGCTTCCCAGGCAGTGGCGATGTTCTGCTTCAGTTGGTCCAGCGTAGTCGGCTTTCTGTCGTGAATTTTTCGCTTGACGATGGCCCAAAGGTTTCCAATAACATTGAGGTCAGGCGAGTTGGTCGGCCATGCCTAAACTTCAAGCTGTTTTTTTTTCGGTGAACCAATCTTTGGTCGACTTTGCCACATGAGCCGGTGCAAGATCCTGTTGAAATATGAGGTCTTTTTCACCGAACTGTTCCTCAACAGTCGGAATCAGGAACGTTTCCAGAACATCTTGGTATACGGCAGCCTTGACAGTCTTCTTGAGGAAGCAGAGTTTCCCTACACCCCGAGCAGACATGCATCCCCAGACCATAATGCTCTGGGGAAATTTGACGGATCTTTTCACGGCCTTGTGGTTGTAGGTTTCGCCACCACGACACCAGACACCAGGACCTTGGGACCCGAAGGAGATGCAAAAGCGTGATTCGTCACTGAAGACCACTTTCTGTCAGTCTTCAGCAGTCCACTCGCCGTGTTCTTTGGCCCACTTCAGCCGTTTCTCCATTTGTTTCTTGTTCAGCATCGGTTTTACTGCTGGAACGCGAGATTTGAAGCCGAGTTTGCGCAGACGACGGTGAGTGGTTGATCTCGAGACGTTAGTGCTGGTCTGCTCGTTCCACAAGTCGCTGAGCTCGGAAGTGGACTTGAACCGGTTGCTGACTGCGATCTTTCTCAGCTGGTTGTTGTCGCGAGCAGAAGTTTTTCGGACGCCGGAACAGTTGTTGCGCTTGCTGCAGTCTTTTTTGAGAGATTTGCAGACGGAAGACTGGCAGATGCCGAGCTTCTCAGCAATTTTAGTTTGAGTCAAGCCTTGTTGGCGAAGGGCTTGAATTTGAGCCACTATTCCCGTTGAGAGGTCGCGCTGCTTACCCATGATTGATTTTACAACTTAGAAATTCTACTCAACCCTGACTTTATACTGCACAGTGAACACTCTTCACAGAAAACAGACATTCAAGCACTTATTCTAATTCGATGAAATGACTTATG